>OY776111.1:261040363-261622863 GCA_963675035.1 Allygus modestus | reverse complement strand
TGTGGATGAGTACGCAGGTTTGCTGCAACAAGGAACACAAAATAATGGGTTTTTATGAAAATATCATTAGAACTCATCTAAGTAAAATCATATACCAAGTTTCATTCATATAAATTTATAAGTAAGCGATATATAACATTTTAATTATTCTCCATAAGAATAACATGGGGACCGATTACCTAGGCTTGCTGCTACGGGAACCATACGTGAAAATTTTGTATTTTGTGCAAACAACGATAAACCCCAATCAGATGAAGCCATATACCAAATTTTGTCAGTTTATGTTCATAAATAAGCGAGATATACAATTTTTCTTTTTCTCCATAAGAATAACATTAGACAACGTACGGTGTTTAGCACTTTCAATATCTCAGGAACCAATTGACGTAGAGCAATGATAAAAATACCAAATGGTTTGTTTTTTTATGCTGAATTAAATGGTATAAATTGAAATTTGATTTAAATAAAAATTACATGTGTAAACCCCAAAAAACCCATTTTTGGGGTATAAAACCCCCCAAAAACCCCCCTTTGAATGGTGCGATTCTTCTGGTTTTCAAACTCGTTCAAATAAATGGTGCTTTACACATTTGTACAAAATTTCATTAAGATCGGACCTTTTTTACGAGAGTTATCGTGCTTACGGACACATATATATATATACATATATAAAAATTTGAACGAATGGTGTTTTTGGCATCTGGGGACCTCAAAACGAAAAGTTATCATGGTCTCGGGCTTGAAGTCTTACCATGAGACCTACGGTAATAGCTCCTTCCCTATAGGGGAAATTGGGTAAAAAGTATTGATGCACTTACCATTCACCCCCTGAAATACTGCATCATGGAGGAGAATATAAATGTATACGATTCAAATATAGTGATGGGAACCATCGGATGAAAACAAACGATTCATCCGGTTGTTGAGCGGCAATTCATTCATCCGATGGAAACTCTAGTTTTCATCTGGATGATTCATCCATTCATTTACGGATGAACCATCTGTTCCCGTAGTTTCATCCATTCGGAAAACCATCCGTTTGGACAATTCATTCCCTTGCGTTAGAAACATCTGATAATATTTATTCATCTATCTGCCATCTGCGTATGTTGAGTAGTTTTTAATTTTATTCCTGACAGCACGGCAGTAGTGGGTTAAACTTTAGATGTTATATATAGGATTACTTAATCTGATTGACTGTGTTGTGTAATCGCGATATTTCATCAGATAACTTGATGCTTATGTTGTAGCCTCGACCTGTCATAGTTGTAAATTCCATTGGTAATAACTTCCTCAAAATCTTTGTCACTGGTACCCAAACTCTGTCATCTTTAGAAATCTTAAATGAAGTATGAGGTCCATGGGGATAGAAGAAATGAATCAACAAGTCAGCGTTTTCAAAACTCACATCTTTGACTTCACCAATCCACCAGTTATGATCATAAACACACACTACAATGTCATCTTCTCTGAAAAATTTTGTTTCAAAATATGGCAAAACAGAAACTCTGTGGTCACTGTAGGTGTCACTTCTTGAATGAATATAACACCGTATAGTGCTAGGATTCTGTGGAACAAACTTGTGATATGACCTTGTTTCTGGAACCTTTTCACAGGTTTTAAATCTTTGAATCAGATTTGCTTCATTTGATTCTACTTCTTCTTTTGGTACTAATATGTAGGAAATCCCTTTAATTTCTTCAGAACAAAATTTAAACATTTCTTCTGCCGAAGTTAGCTGGTCTGTATATGGTCTTCGCAAACTTGCCTTAGAAACAGCCCTTTTCGTACACCCTCCAATACCGTCACAGGCATTCTTGCCATGGGACGTGGCAAAAAAATGCCATTCTGCTGAGAGACCAAAGTCTTTTGAATGATGGCAAACATTCAAAAAGTTTTTTTTATTCTTATATTGACTGCCTGCTCCATCGCTAAAATAAATAATTTTTTTTACAGATGTAGCAGTTTTTTTTACATCCTCAGTCAAATGTTTTTGGAAACAGTGCACAGTCACAGTACTATGATACAGGCAGTCACTTATAATACAAAGGCTTCGGTGACAAATTTCACCATCATTCAAATAATAATAGACAAAAGGGTGTAGTGTAACTTGGGGGTTATTCCAATGATAGCTCTGGATTTCGTCCTGAACGACAAAGGTGAAATTCTCAGCAAAATCTCCAAGAACTATGCAGATATCTTCGGTCATCGATTCTTTCAAGTCTTTCAAGTGCTTTGATTGTACTTTGGAGATAAAGTGATGTTTCTTTAGAGACGTTAGCTTCTCTATTAAAACTTCTAAAAACTCTTCGAAAGGTAAAACTTCAGTTATCAAGTTCGCTCTATCAGTGCTAACCCATTGTTTGAATGTTATTTCATCTGGAAGTTCGAGTTCTTCTAGTTCATTTTGGAGAATTTCTTTTAATAAGTCAGGTCCTGGACATGAAGTGCATTCATCAAACATACAATCTTCGTTTTCAGTACTGCAGACCATAAAATCGAGTAAATCTTTGTAGTTTACATTTATTTTCAATCCCTCAGTCATAAGTTTTACATTCTGGTGGTATCGACATACGCACACACTATGTGTACCTGAAGCTCCTGGTAACACACACCATTTAGGTCTTAAGGCGCAAAATGAAGAGCGACCAATAATGTATTGAGGATATTTCTGTTTGAATTGTACAAATAACTCATTCAGAGTTAATAAGAGTAACCTCTTTTGTTTGTATTGTTTTTTTCCAATAGAAACACAATCTTTCTTCCCTGGACAAACTCTGCTATTGTCATCATCTTGATAAAATTCAATTACAGCGTTAACAACCTCCTCACTTAAAGGATTGCCTGTTTTTTTGGTCAAATCAGGAAGAATTCCCTGTGTTTTTACTAGATTCCTTGTTAGTCGTACCAAATAATCACTTACTTTAAACTCTTCACAAATCTTTTTCTTTGACCAAGACACAGGTAGCAAACTAATTATTTTTATTTTTTCTTCCTTACTACTTATGGCACATTTTTCTTTAAGTTTTTCTATTAATCTGTCATATTCGCTTTCATTAGAACCACTAGTAGAGGGGAGAACAACTTCGGTTAACTTTTCATCAAATGAAGTTTCTAGTTTTCTTTTGATTGCATTAGAAACTTTTAGAGTTTTCTTTTCTAAAGCGGAGATTCGTTGGGACTTGTTTAGCTTTATTATTTTTGAGACTGGGGAAATATCCAATTCTTGACAAACAGAATTTAATTTATGTAAACTGTCAGTCTCACAAAATTCTACTGAATCAGCAGCAAATTCATTGTCATGCTCTGAGGGATTTTCTTCAGCAGTAAATATTTTTTTGTAGCATGAAGGGCAGAGGGATTTGCCTGGGATCAAGTCAACATCAAATTGCTTTGGTCTTTTAAGATAGTCTAGCTGAATTTCTCTTAAACTTTTTTTTACTGCCTGCCTATGTTGCTGTACTGGTAAAGGATTGCAGCAAACTTTTCCAAAAATATGATTATATTTATCAACATATTTTTTTCTGTGGTAATGGCAAATTGAGGCAATATTTTGAGCAACTCTTAACTTTATCAAGATTTGTTCATCTTCAGGTAGGTCACTTACGTTAAAGATCTCCTTTGAAAATGGTAAGTAATATTGTTTATGACAAATTTCATTGGAAAAAACACCAACACTACACTCCATTGTCTTGTATTTTTACATAGTAAAAAAAAAACACAATTCTTAACAGCAATTTAGTTATTATTAAAACAAGACTGGCACTGGTATAAAACAACCACTTACTAGCACTGCTACTGAATAAATGAGCTACAGCAATGGCAGTAATCCTGTTGAGACTTGCAACTTTCAGGTCCCAACATGATTAATTAGAGTCCACAGCCAGATATCATTCTCCTGAGAAGTCTTGTTTCTTTCAACTAAGTGTTGAAATTACTTTAAATATCAAAGTATACAATATTATTTTTATATAATATGTAAAGGTATTATGGTAAAAAAAAATATTTAAACTATATTCGGAAATCGCCATATCTCTGACATAGGATGATAATCGGCTTTTAAGAAATAAAGAAAAAAATACTTATGCTCAAAACACAATGATGAATTTTTATATTTCAATTACCATCTATTAGAAGTATATTTTGACAAAATTTCAAATTTTTATGTTTAGTCCTTTTTGAGATGCAGCACTCCGAAAAACTGATATTTTGCTAAAACGACAATATTTTAAGGCTCGTAAAACTTAAAGGATGGATGTGACAGATCTCAATTTTTTTCTAAGTGTAAGCACCTGTTACATCCTTGTGGGGAAAAAATATTGAAGATGGGTTTTCATCCCTTCCATAGGAAATAAATTCATAGTCAGCAATTTATTCTAATTGAAACCTAAATTTTCAGTCAAATTTTAGGTAATTTGCTTACAAGATACAAAAACTTTGGTCATAACATCAATTGTAGATGGTTTCATTTAGAATTAGATGATTTTTGTTTCAAGTTGATATCTTAATAAATAAAAAAGTCATTAGACTTATCGCTAACCCTTGAAAACGTGTGAAATGCACAATCTTCTTACACAAAATGGCCGCTAGCAGCCAAAGCATTGATGACAAAATTTTGGAAAATATTGTCTTGTGTTCTCAGATATATATAGTAACAGAAAATAAGCAAATAAAAATTAAATAAAATATGTCAGCAACACCCATTAGTTGATTTCATTTGGATTGACCCAATCCGTTAAACATATGAAGCGGATATTTTGACAAAATAAATTTAATGTTGGAGGGATTAAAGCAGTTTAATCGGAGTATATTACATAAATAAGCTGAAGCCAACAATCAAACAATGAACTAGACCTATTCATTCACGCGAAACATCTAAAACACCCGTGTACGGATGATTCACCTATCCATACATTAAACAGATGAATCCTCCACACAGCAACGCAAGCAGCTGTCCCACTGCCAATGAGAAACCATCCGATGAATGGATGAATCAGGCGAAACATCTGAACCCCGCGTTTGGATGTTTTATCTATCCGTCCACTGAACAGGTGAATCCTCCGAACCTCAGCGCGGGAAGCTCGGCAATCGGCAGTACCCCCACTACCAATGAGAAACCATCCGATGAATCATCCATCTGAAAGGATTGGATGAATGGAAAAACCATCGGATGATTCATCGGATGGTTAAAATCAGTCGTTTGTCCCATCACTATTCAAATAGTGCAATAAAAATAGAGGCAATATGCCTTTTCTTCCTACTTTAAAATGATTACAGTTTGAGATAGATTTAAACATTTACCTTATTTTACAATATTGGATAAAAGATTATTAGATGAATTATCAGACCAACAGATTTTTGTTAACTTAAATTTGGAAGTTCAACCTCCGAAAGAGTTTAATGTACAAAGGTTCCTTTACCGCATCATTGTTGATTAGAGCATCAACTACTTTCTCAAATTTAATAGTATCTATTATAATAAGGAGTGGTTGATGGTTGTGTGCAGTGTTTTTGTTTGTTTTAAGTTATGTTTTAAGTTGTAAGTTAGTTGTGTAGTGCCTTGGGGGTACTTTTATGACTGTAGACACATAGAAAGGGGCAACTTGACCAGGCAATAAACTACCTAATCAGCTGAATAGTTATCATCTTCAGGTAGTGTAAAAATCTCATTGCAGTTAGATGTTATAAGCATTCTCTATTGTTAGAGATCTATTGTAAACTCAGTAAAAAAGTAATAGTAGTTTTCATCACAAGGAGCTTAATCGTTTTTCCGAGCTCGGCTTCGCTTCATTCATAATGATTGCGCACCAAAAACAACCACTCTTGCTACTTGTTATGAACCACTTTTTTTATCATACTGCCCATATAAGCCTTTTATAGTTTAAAATTTGGACCAAAAATTAGGTGATTTGTGTATGGTTTTTGGTAGCTCAGATAGGTTAACTTTACAAAATTTTTTTAAATTTACAATTAAAATGTAATAATTATTGAAATACACAAACATAAAAAGGAACAATAACAATCTTTGTGATTAGGGCACTGACAAAATCCACAGTTGATTTTTTGGTGCACTATTTTAAGGTCGACGGCTCTCTGACTGGTCTATACTAGTACAGAGGTCGACATTGGGTACAGCAAAATGAAGCTGTCACAGTATTGGTAAGTCTTTTGGCTATCCAGTGTGACAACTTCCCTTCCTTGGTTCCTCCTTGTCTCTTTGGGGGGCTTGACTCCCAGTTGAGCCTGGATACCCAGTCTAGTCCAAGTCCTTGGAGGGAGTAGTGGATCTTCCTTGTAGCCTGGGAGGAAGGGCCCTTACCCGACGGTCTTCGGTGTGCCGGGCTGGGGGACGAACCGTCCTGGGGCCACCTGACCCCTGAGAGGTTGGAGGCTCTGTGCGATGGCAGTCCCTGTCTGGTGGACTTATAGGGGGACGTCGGGTTAGAGGGCAAATCGTCCTGGGGTGTTGTCACCCACAGAGCCCGGGAGCTAGGTAAGACTCTCTCCCTTTCTGGAGCAAGGCAGACTGACCCCATCTTACCACCATTCCCATCCCTCTTTTCTCTCTTTCCGGTGGCTGTAAATAACCCAAGGGAGACGTGCTTAGCCAGCTAATCCTAATCCACCCAAAAACAAACAAACAACAAAGTACCCATCGGAAAAATGTGATTTTACAGATTAATTACTGATGACCCAAAAACACGTGCTTTTTGTGCAGAGTCTGATGAAAAAACTTCTGTCATATTGTTTTCTCTTCTTTTACTTAAATAAATCTGTACTTATTTCAGCTTTCATATCGAAGCCACTTGGTTGAGTGGCTTAAAAATGTATGTGAAAAAATAAAAGTTTCATACAGGACAGTTCATCTTGCCGTGTCCATACTTGATATGTTTATGGATAAACATTCAATTGAAAAGGATCGGCTTGGATTTGTTGCTCTTGTGTGCCTAATGTTAGCTGGTGAGTCTTCCTATTTTAATTTATATTTTAACATGTTGGCTTTTTTAAGCCATGACGCCACAGCCTTGGGTGGTAATTGCTTGTCTAAAATTCAATTAACAACTAATTTTTCAAACTTCACCTGATAAAACGGTAAATAATTATATGTATAATATTCATTTTCAAATCTGGTTTTATGACTCTGATATCCTTGCATGAAATGGATTTCTAAATATTTAATATTATGATTTAACCAGGTTACTTTCTAATGCTGAGCAAGATTTCACCCCTCTCCAAATAATGCTCATACTTTCTCTCTCAAGTGTGTTATGTAATATGATTCTGGTTATTATGTTTCTACTGTCTAAAACCTCAAAAACATGTTATTTTCAAATGTTTTATAATTTTAATCCAGAAGATTTAAAGGTAAAAAACTTTAAATCTTAAAAAAATCCAGAAATCTTTAAATCTTAAATTTTAATCCAGAAGATTTAAAGTTTTTTACCTTTATGTTACAGCAAAATTTGAAGAAGTGGATTCCAAGATACCAAAAATTTCAGAACTGAACAAGTTTGATGGGTTCCGTTATACTAACCGAGATTTTATCAAAATAGAAGGAATGGTTCTTACTTTTCTAGACTTTGGACTAGCTCAACCGACCATTGCACACTTTGTAGAATATTACGCCATGTTCACTATTACATCTCATGACCTCAAGAACCTGAATTATTCATTGCGACAGTTGGCAGAGATTTCCTATAGCATAATGGCAGAGCTGATGGATGTTTGTTTGAAAGGTGTGTATGTACTATTTGCGATTTCAGCATCCCAGTTAATATTAATGTAATTGAATACAAAATGAATTAACTGTGCAAATGCCTTTCATTACTGAACTATTTAGTACAAGGATTTCCCCACTTTTAAATAGCCTTAAATCCTAAAAAACAAAGCTAATCCTGCCTTTTCTGTTCCATTTATACTTAATTTACTAGGGAAATAGCTTAAGGAGAAATAATTTGTAAATAATACATAAGTGACATGTTAGTTTTTTCTTTACAATAAAACCCAAGTTGATAATTTGTTTGAATGTATTTAGTTTTCAGTTATTTTTCACCCAACACCAGTTGACCTTATGATTGAGCATCACTTACTCTCTGTAGTAAATCAATGTCTCTTAATCTCTTTGTGTACTGAAGTACCAATTCAATTTTGTATAATACATAATACCAAGATGAACCCGAGATTTGTTAATGCCTGATTAGGGGTAGTTGTTGAACTAGTTGCTTATGTAAAAGCGAGTTGGGGATTGGTGGGGTTTTATGTTCTGTTTGTGTTTGTAACCTGGGATGAGAACATTTGAGGGTCAACCATATTTTGATTTTCTCACAACTTTTTAACCTCTTAAAACCTAAGAATTTCATGAACTGCTATTTTATGTATATTTGATTCTGTAAGCACCATTTTTTTGTGGGCGTTTGCCAAATTGCAGGATGATGGGAGAGCGCTCAAATTAAAGGTCTTGATCCCAGGGACTCGGGAAAAATAGCAGTATTTCCAAAAATTTACCAGTTTACGAGAAAAAATATAAAACATCCTCCATAAGGAAAGAATGGTGATTTAAAGACGTCTGTTTTATTTACATTAAAACAAATTATTAAGAGTCCTCTTTGTTTACGAACAGACAAGTTTTCTACTTATAAATTGGCTGGGTAGCAAAGTGGTTAGCGTGCTCGCTTCATAATCTAAAGTTTGCCGATCCTGAGCAAAATCCTGAGAAAATATTGTGAAGGTTCGATACTGGATCCAGCTGCCATTGGTCATTGGGCTATTAATAATGATCCTGGCTAAAGAATCAGTCGGTCTTAGTCAGTAACAAGGCTGCACAAGGCATCTCACCCATTCTCATTCATTCATATTCACCTTAAAATACGCCCTAGTTGCGTCGGGGTCTTAGACAATGATTTAATGATATTGTTTTTCCTCAGCATGTAAAGAGTAAAAGAAATCAGATGTGACTACTGTGTGATATTTGTGCATTTCAACATTACAAAGGGGCTCACCAGTCACCAGCTTCTACCTGCCTCTTCCATAAGACCAATGTTAAATTTCAAAGCCCTTTTCTCCTCAACGGATTGTCTTCGATTTATGGTTCATAATAAAGAACAAACTAATTTCTAATGATTTCAATGGGCAGAATTACAATTTTATAAATTAGTTTGCTCTTACAACATTTTTAAATATTTAGTATTTTTGGAATTTTATATTATGATTATTATTTGTGATATTGACATTTTGCTCACTTAAATCACTAGGTATCTTTTGTTCTTGAAAATGAGCCATATGTAATAATCCATTGATGAGGGATGGGTTTTGAAAATTAACATTGGTGTTATAGGGGAAGCATGTAGAAATACCTTAAGTTTTGCGACTTGAGCTCCCTCTTAAAAAGTCACTTTAAAAGAATTCTGTTTCAGCAAATCTTTGAACCATGCAAATTTTGAATGCGAATATGTATATCACTACACTACAATATGATATGATACGTCACTTACGGTAATAAGTTTCATTAAAATATATTTATAACTAAGCGAGATGTAATATTTCTTTATTCTCCATGAAAATAACATTAAGGGCTGAGGAAGCATTAAAATCCATTTTTCTAGCCCCTGAGCTGCTTCTATGACTAAATTAAAATATTACCTTCGTCAATCAGCTCATAAATTTGTAACAAATGTTACGGCCGTTTCAGCATCACTGTGCCATCCTCAGACATTGAATTTCATCCATAAGGCATCGTTAAAACATAAAATTGTCACACACAACGCATACATTTAAAAAACGATATTTACAAAAACAGGCCTGTTTCATGACGCACATTCCCGCACTCGAGCAAATAGCTGACTGGAGTCATCCTTGCGGTGTGTGTTATCAGCTGTACTTTGCCCTCTTGGTCTTGGTTCCCTCCTCTGATTTAAAATACTATTGAAAATGAAGTGTGATTTGAATTGTAGTTTATCGTTTAGAATAAGTTCGCTATTGTCATTTTTGTTGTGGGCTTTGTAAATCTCAAATTCTTCCAAGGTGTCCAATCTATTGCCTTTTGTACATGTGTGAAGGATTTCCAAGCCAGTGTTAAGGTCATTTATGTCGTGATTTTCATCTATGAGGTGTTGGGCAAATGTAGATTTTTGTTTATCAGTTTTCGGGTTCGGATGATGCTCTTTGTATCTAGTTTTGAATGTGCGTCCCGTTTTTCCCACATAAACACTTGGACAACTTGCACATTTAATTTTGTACACTCCTGACCTGTCACCCTTATCACTAACTTTATTTGTAACATTAAGCTTATTTATAGTCTTGTTATTAGTTCTAAAAGCTAACTCTATGCCGTGCTTCTTTAATTCCTTTGTTAACCCATGTTGCAAGGAATGAGAATATTCCACACATACATACTTCTTATCTTGTGGTATTTCATTATTACTATTATTTCTATTTTTATTCTTTTGTTTGTTAATTATTCTGTCAATCATTGTTAACAAACAAAAGAATAAAAATAGAAATAATAGTAATAATGAAATACCACAAGATAAGAAGTATGTATGTGTGGAATATTCTCATTCCTTGCAACATGGGTTAACAAAGGAATTAAAGAAGCACGGCATAGAGTTAGCTTTTAGAACTAATAACAAGACTATAAATAAGCTTAATGTTACAAATAAAGTTAGTGATAAGGGTGACAGGTCAGGAGTGTACAAAATTAAATGTGCAAGTTGTCCAAGTGTTTATGTGGGAAAAACGGGACGCACATTCAAAACTAGATACAAAGAGCATCATCCGAACCCGAAAACTGATAAACAAAAATCTACATTTGCCCAACACCTCATAGATGAAAATCACGACATAAATGACCTTAACACTGGCTTGGAAATCCTTCACACATGTACAAAAGGCAATAGATTGGACACCTTGGAAGAATTTGAGATTTACAAAGCCCACAACAAAAATGACAATAGCGAACTTATTCTAAACGATAAACTACAATTCAAATCACACTTCATTTTCAATAGTATTTTAAATCAGAGGAGGGAACCAAGACCAAGAGGGCAAAGTACAGCTGATAACACACACCGCAAGGATGACTCCAGTCAGCTATTTGCTCGAGTGCGGGAATGTGCGTCATGAAACAGGCCTGTTTTTGTAAATATCGTTTTTTAAATGTATGTGTTGTGTGTGACAATTTTATGTTTTAACGATGCCTTATGGATGAAATTCAATGTCTGAGGATGGCACAGTGATGCTGAAACGGCCGTAACATTTGTTACAAATTTATGAGCTGATTGACGAAGGTAATATTTTAATTTAGTCTGAGGAAGCAGGTTTGCTGCTACAGGGGCCATGAAAAAGAGAGTTTTTATGCAAAAATTGATAGAACACCACATAAAGCCCTAAACTGTGTTTGATAGAAATTTAATCATACTAGTGGCTTGAGGGGGCGATACCCCCTAACCTTCTGATATCTTTACTCTTTTCATGCTAAGGAAAGTAAAACAATATAAGTAGGAAGACATATCAATTCGTAAACAAAGTAGACTAATCACATGTTTTAATGTAAACAAAGCAGACGTTTTTAAATTCCTAAGCTTTTCTTATGGGGGATGTTTTACATTATTTCTCTTTTCCTAGTAACTTTTTGGGAATACTGCTAATTTTGCCGAGGCCCTGGGATCAAGACCTTTAGTTTGAGCCGTCTCTTGTCATCCTGCAGTTTGCCAAACTCCCACAATTTTGATTTAAAGATTTCGCTTACAGGATTAAATATGTACTCGCTTCGCTCGTTGAGGGCTCCGCCCCCAGATCACCGCTTGGGGTGGCTCCAATTTTGTTATTATAACTCAATGTCCCTTAAAGTATTTTTTATATAGTATACTATTTTGATTCATTTGGGATAATCCACTCCAAATGGCATTTTTATTCACTGGTCCTATAATTTGTTTACACATTACCATATGAGAGTTACATTAACAGTTTATTGGATATTTGTTTACAGCTGTTATAATTCGTTTGTTATGGTTTGAAACTCCATAAGCCCAGTATTAAAATTTCCAATTTTCAAGATAAAAATTAGAAGTTTTAAAATTTAAAACTGTAACTTTTGAAAATTTGTCTGGGGTTTTCGAGGTACAACCTACGTGCTTGCTAAATTTCACACTTCTACCTCATCTAGAAGTGGTCAACAATTTGTATACGTGAGTGAGTGAGTGAGTTAGCACGTGCAACGGGCACGGTTATCGGGCTGTATAGGTATTTAGACTCGCTTCGCTCCCTGGGGGCTCCGCCCCCAGACCCCTGTGGGGCGCTTTGCCCCCAGGTCGCTGTTTGGCCACAGTTTGATGTAAATTGGTCCAAATTCTATTTAAGACCTAAATTCTACAACTATTCCAAGGCTTTGATTATTTTTAAGGGTTTAACCTATAAAATCTGGCCATATGCCTGTTGATGAATACTACTTGGTATGGAGACGTAGTATGTTAAATTTTAAGCCTCCATGTATTACCTAAGTGCTTGAAGCAAATTAATACCCTTAACTGATGTATAATGTAGCCTTTATAAGGCGTCTTTTGAACCTTATAAGGGATACGACCACCATTAACAACCTGAAATACTATGACTTTGGGTAACTACAAGCCTTCTGCAACAAATATGACATGATTTATAAGGGATTTTACCCTTGACAGAGCGCAACATCAAAAATGTACCCGAAAAACACGAAAAAGTCTACAAAAGCTCAAAAACTTTGATTTTTTTGGGTGTTTTAAGATACTTAATCTGGGCGTGGGAGTGTTGCTTGGTACTAATTGTAATGTAGGAATACTGTGTGATAAATATTAGGCCTCTAAGTTCTATATTAGAGCGACAAACCATTAAAAACCACGAACAAATCTTGGAAAAAAGTTAAAATTAAAAAAAATCTAGCGCTACCTAAGGGTGAAGGGGGTGAGATACGGCAAAATGTCATAGGACTAAAGTTGTAGTTTGTCAAAAATCCTAGGCACATGGTGGTCTTCGTTTTTCGATTGGACAACCCGTTTTGTCGCTAAAGCTCAAATAAAAAAAGACTACATTTTGATTTTTTATTCACAATTATTTATTTTTTTCAGATAGTCAAACTATAAATAGCAGGATTTGGGAATAAAAAGTGCAAAGCACATGCTTGCCATATCTCACGATTCTAGTTAAAGTATAAATGGTGATACGTGCATTCTAATTAATAACAATTGTTCCAGAACCGGCATTTCCTTACTACTTAGAAAACGGTCAAACCTATAGATTTTAAGAGTTTTTGATTTTACGACAAGTTTAAGTAATAAAAACTGGTCATGTTTCTGCTTCTATTTACTAAGTGTGATGTAGACATACTGCGTGCCAAATATTAGGCCTCCATCAAGTATATTAACGTGATAGGAAATAAAAAAGTGCCACAAAATCTCAAAATTTGAAAAAATCTAGAGCTATCTAAGGGTGAAGGAGACGAGATACGACAAAAAGTCATAGGAACAAAGTTGTAGATCTTGCAAAATCCATAAGTCGTGGTGGTGTCTGTTTTTTTATAGGTCAATCCGTTCGGCCGCTAGAGCTTAAAAACTGTAATTTTAAAATAAGCCTTTTTTGGGGGGTTTTAAATATTTTTTTAGGGGGTTAAAATAAAAAATTGTCAGTTTTGGCAATTTTCCTGGGGGTTACAAGCTATAAGCTACCTGCATACAAAATTTCAGGTTTCTAGCTCATCTAGAAGTGGTCTAGAACTCGTATACCTCAGTCAGTCAGTCAGTCAGTGAGTTACACATGCGGCTATATATTTTAGACTCTCGCTGGGGTCTTCGCCCCCACACCCCTGTGGGGGCTTCGCCCCCAGGTCGCAGTTTGGCCACAGTTTAATGTAAACTGGTCCAAATTCTATTTAAGACCTAAATTCTACAACTGTTCTAAGGCTTTGATAATTTTTAAGGGTTTAACCTATAACGTCTGGTCATATGCCTGTTGATGAATACTACTTGGTATGGAGACGTAGTATGTTAAATATTAAGCCTCCATGTATTACCTAAGTGCTTGAACAAAATTAATACCCTTAACTGATGTATAATGTAGCCTTTATAAGGCGTCTTTTGAACCTTATAAGAGATACGACCACCGTTAAGAACCTGAAATACTATGACTTTGGGTATCTAGAAGCCTTTTGCAACAAATATGACATGATTTATAAGGGATTTTACCCTCGAAAGAGTGCAACATAAAAAATTTACCCAAAAAAACACGAAAAAGTCTACAAAATCTCAAAAACTTTGATTTGTTTTGGGTGTTTAAAATACTTTATCAGGGCGTGGGAGTGTTGCTTAGTACTAATTGTAATGTAGGAATACTGTGTGATAAATATTAGGCCTCTAAGTTCTATATTAGAGTGACAAACCATTAAAAACCACAAACAAATCTTGAAAAAAGTTGAAATTTAAAAAATCTAGCGCTACCTAAGAGTGAAGGTGGTGAGATTCGGCAAAATGTCATAGGACTAAAGTTGTAGTTTGTCTAAAATCCGTGGGACGAAATGGTCTTCGTTTTTCAATAGGATAACCCGTTCAGTCGCTATAGGTTAAATAAAAAAGACTACATTTTGATTTTTTTATTCACAATTATTTATTTATTTGAGATGGTTCAGACTAAAAATAGTAGGATTTGGGAATAAAAGGTGCAACGCATGCGCATGCCATATCTCACGATCCTAGTTAAAGTATAAATGGTGATACGTGCATTCTAATTAATAACAATTGTTCCAGAACCGGCATTTCCTTACTACTTATACTTATAAAACGGTCAAATCCATAGAATTTAAGAGTTTTTGATTTTCCGACAGGTTTAAGTAAGCAAAGCTAGTCATATTTCTATATTAACGTGATAGGAAATAAAAAACCACCACAAAATCTCAAAATTTGAACAAATCTAGAGCTATCTAAGGGTGAAGGGACGAGATATAACAATAAGTCATAGGACCAAAGTTGTAGATTTGCAAAATCCGTGGCACGTGGTGGTGTCCGTTTTTTGATAGGACCATCCGTTCGCGTGCTAGAGCTCAAAAAATTGTAATTTTAAAATAAGACTTTTTTGGGGAATTTACATATTTTTTTTTAGGGGGGATTAAAATGAAAAATTGTCAAATTTGGTAATTTTCCTGGGGGTTACAAGGTAAAAGCTACCTGCATGCCAAATTTCAGGTTTCTAGCTCGTCTAGAAGTGGTCTAGAATTCGTATACCTCAGTGAGTTAGGCAGTTACACACGGGGCTATATATATATTAGACCCGCTTCGCTCGCTGGGGGCGAATGGCCATAGTTTAATGTAAATTGGGCCAAAATCTATTTGAGATCTAAATTTTACAATTATTCCAAGGCTTTAATTATTTTAAGGGTTTAACCTATAAAATCCGGTCATATGCCTGTTGCTGAATACAACTTGGTCATGGAGACGTAGTATGTTAAATTTTAAGCCTTAATGTATTACCTAAGTGCTAAAAAAAATGAATACCCTTACCTGATGTATAATGTAGCCTTTATAAGGCGCCTTTTGAACCTTATAAGGAATACGACCACCGTTAACAACCTGAAAATGCTATGACTTTAGGTAATTACAATCCTTCTGCAGCAAATATGACATGATTTATAAGGGATTTTACCCTCGACAGAGCGCAATATACAAAATATACCCGAAATACACGAATAAATCTACAAAAGCTCAGACTTAGATTTTTTTGTTGGTGTATAAGATATTTAATCTGGGCGTGTGAGTGTTGCTTGGTACTAATTGTAATGTAGGAATACTGTGTGGTAAATATTAGGCCTCTAAGTTCTATATTAGAGCGAAAAACCATTAAAAACCACAAACAAATCTTAGGAAAAAGCTTAAATTTAAAAAAAATAGCGCTACCTAAGGGTGAAGGGGGTGAGATACGGCAAAATGTCATAGGACTAAAGTTGTAGTTTGTCTATAATCCGTGGCACATGGTGGTCTTAGTTTTTCGATAGGAAAACCCGTTCGGCCGCTAGAGCTCAAATAAAAAATACTACATTTTGATTTTGTATTCCCAAATTTTCTTTTTGAGATATAGTTCAAAATAAAAATAGTAGGATTTGGGAAGAAAAAGTGCAACGCACACGTAAGCCATATATCACAATCCTAAAAGTATAAATGGTGATTCGTGCATTCTAATTAATAACAATTGTTCCGGAACCGGCATTTCCTTACTACTTATACTTAGAAAACGGTCAAATCCATAAAATTTAAGAGTTTTTTTTATTTTCCAACAGGTTTAAGTAATAAAAACTGGTCATATTTCTGCTGTTATTTTCTAAGTGTGATGTAGACATACTGCGTGCCCAATATTAGGCCTCCATCAAGTATATTAACGTGATAGGAAATAAAAAACCACCACAAATTCTCAAAATTTGAAAAAAATCTAGAGCTATCTAAGGGTGAAGGAGACGAGATACGACAACAAGCCACAGGACCAAAGTTGTAGATCTTGCAAAATTTGTGGCACGTGGTGCCGTCCGTTTTTTGATAGGACCATCCGTTCGCGCGCTAGAGCTCAAAAACTATAATTTTAAAATAAGCCTTTTTTGGGGGGTTTTATATATTTTTTTAAGGGGGTTGAAATAACAAAATGTCGGTTTTGGCAATTTTACTGGGGGTTACAAGCTATAAGCTACCTGCATGAAATATTTCAGGTTTCTAACTCATATAGAAGTGGTCTAGAATTCGTATACCTCAGTCAGACAGTCAGTCAGTCAGTGAGTTACACATGCGGCTGTATATATTATAGACGCGCTTCGCTCGCTGGGGGCTCAACCCCAGACCCCTGTGGGGGGCTTCGCCCCCAGGCCCTTGTCGTATTACCTATGGCACATATTTTAATTACGCTAATAATCCGAGGTGCTATGTATACTCAAAATATAAAGTGGACTTATTGAGTGAACAAATTTAGGCCTAGCAGTACAATATTAGAGTATATAACAATTTAAAAATCGCTCCGCCTCCACCCGCGGGCCCCTGTGGGGGGCTTCGCCCACAGGTCGCTGTTTGGCCACCGTTTAATGTAAATTGGTCCAAATTCTATTGAAGACCTATATTCTACAACTATTCCAAAGCTTTGATTATTTTTAAGGGTTTAACCTATAAAATCCGGCCATATGCCTGTTGATGAATCCTACTTGGTATGGAGACGTAGTATGTTAAATTTTAAACCTCCATGTATTACCTAAGTGCTTGAAAAAATTAAAACCCTTAACTGATGTATAATGTAGCCTTTAAAATGCGTATTTTGAACCTTATAAGGGATATGACCACCGTTAACAACCTGAAATACTATGACTTTGGGTAACTAAAAGCCTTCTGCAACAAATATGACATGATTTATAAGGGATTTTACCCTCGACAGTGCGCAACATAGAAAATTTACCCGAAAAACACGAAAAGTCTACAAGAGCTCAAAAACTTTGATTTTTTTGGGTGTTTAAGATACTTAATCTGGGCGTGGGAGTATTTCTTAGTACTAATTGTAATGTAGGAATACTGTGTGATAAGTATTAGGCCTCTAAGTTCTATATTAGAGCGACAAAAAATTAAAAACCACAAACAAATTTGTGAAAAAGTTTTAAATTTAAAAAATTTAGCGCTATCTAAGGGTGAAAGGTGAGATACGGCAAAATGTCATCAGACTAAAGTTGTAGTTCATCTGAAATCCGTGGCACTTGGTGGTCTTTGTTTTTCGATAGGACAACCCGTTCCGCCGCTAGAGCTTGAATAAAAAAATACTACATTTTGATTTTTGTATTCACAATTATTTATTTTGTTGAGATAGTTCAAACAAAAAATAGTAGGATTTGGAAAGAAAAGGTGGAAGGCACATGCATGCCAAATCTCACGTCTCTAGCTCAAGTATTATTGGTGCCACGTGTATATCCAATAATATAAATTGGGACAGAACCCCCAATACACCACTACTTATAATAAGAAAACGGTCATATCTAAAGATATATAGATTTTTTCATTTTTCGACAGGTTTAATTAATAAAAACTGGTAATATTTCTGATGCTATTTACTAAGTGTGATGTAGACATACTGCGTGCCCAATATTAGGCCTCCATCAAGTATATTAACGTGATAGGAAATAAATATCGGCCAAAATATTTTGAAAATATGCCGAAATTTGAAAAATCTAGCGCTACCTAAGGGTGAAGGAGACGAGATACGACAAAAAGTCATAGGACCAAAGTTGTAGATCGTCTAAAATCCATGGCACGTGGTGGTCTCCGTTTCTCGATAGGACCAACCGTTTGGCCGCTACAGCTCAAATAAAAAGTCACTATTTTGGACATGTTCAAAATTTCCTCCATTTTGAATTTCTTTGAGGAAGTTAAAATAAAAAATTGTAACTTTTTGGAATTTTCCTGGGGGTTACAAGGTACAAGCTACCTGCATGCAAAATTTCAGGTTTCTAGCTCGTCTAGAAGTGGTCTAGAATTCGTATACCTCAGTGAGTGAGTGAGTGAGTGAGTGAGTGAGTGAGTGAGTGAGTGAGTGAGTCAGTTACACATGCGGCTGTATATATATTAGACTCGCTTCGCTCGCTGGGGGCTCCACTCCCAGACCCCTGTGGGGGGCTTCGCCCTCAGGTCGCTGTTTGGCCACAGTTGAATGTAAATTTAAGACCTAAATTCTACAACTATTCCAAGGCTTTGATTATTTTTAAGGGTTTGCAGAGTAAATCTGGTTATATTTCTGTTGATGAATACTACTTGGCATGGAGACATAGTATGTTAAATTTTAAGCCTCCATGTATTACCTAAGTGCTTGAAATAAATGAATACCCTTAACTGATGTATAATGTAGCCTTTATAAGGCGTCTTTTGAACCTCATAAGGAATACGACCACCGTTAACAACCTGAAATACTATGACTTTGGGTAAGTACAAGCCTTCTGCAAAAAATTTGAAATGAATTATAAGGGAATTTACCCTCGACAGAGCGCAACATAAAAAATTTACCCGGAAAACAACGAAAAAGTCTACAAAAGTTAAAATCTTTAATTGTTTTTGGTGTTTAAGATACTTAATCTGGATGTGCCAGTGTTGCTTGGTACTAATTGTAATGTAGGAATACTGTTTGATAAGTATTAGGCCTCTAAGTTCTATATTAGAGCGACAAATGATTAAAAACCACGAACAAATCTATGAAAAAAGTATAAATTTAAAAATCTAGCGCTATCTAAGGGAGAAGGGGGGAGATACGGCAAAATGTCATAGGACGAAAGTTGTAGTTCATCTAAAATCCTTGGCACGCGGTGGTCTTCGTTTTTCGATAGGATAACCCGTTAGGCTGCTAGAGCTCAAATAAAAAAATACTACATTTTGATTTTTGTATTGACAATTATTTATTTTGTTGAGATAGTTCAATCTAAAAATAGTAGGATTTGGGAAGAAAAGGTAAAAGGCACTTGCATGCCAAATCTCACGTCTCTAGCTCAAGTATTATTGGTGTCACGTGTATGTCCAATAATATAAATTAGCCAGAACCCCCCAATACACCACTACTTATACTAAGAAAACGGTCATTTCTAAAGATATTTAGAGTTTTTCATTTTTCGACAGGTTTAATTAATAAAAACTGGTCATATTTCTGCTGCTATTTACTAAGTGTAATGTAGACATACTGCGTGCCCAATATTAGGCCTTCATCAAGTATATTAACGTGATAGGAAATAAAAAACGGCCAAAATATTTCGAAAATATGCCGAAATTTAAAAACTCTAGCGCTACCTAAGGGTGAAGGAGACAAGATACGACAAAAAGTCATAGGACCAAAGTTGTAGATCGTCTAAAATCCGTGTGTTGTGGTGGTCTCCGTTTCTCGATAGGACCAACCGTTAGGCCGCTACAACCACAAAAAATGCACTATTTTGGAGATGTTCAAAATTTCCTCCATTTTGAATTTTTTTGAGGAGGTTAAAATAAAAAATTATACCTTTTTGCAATTTTCCTGGGGGTTTCAATGGACAAGCTACATGTAGGCCTAATTCCATGTTTCTAGCTTATCTAGAATTACCTGAGTAAGTCGATAATGAAGTTTGTCATTTATGGAATAATTAGTATTTTTAATTTTTTTGGGATGTTTAATTATTAAAACATATTAGTTTATCGAGTGTTTCGTTAAGGGTAATGTGCCAATATAATGAGTGTCAAATATCAAGCCTTTAAATACTAAATTAAAGTGATAGGAAATTAAAAACTACGAAAATAACCGTCGAAATTGTTTTAATTATGAAAAATCTAGCGCTACCTAAGGGTGAAGGGAGCGAGATACGACAAAATGTCATAAGAACAAAATTGTAGATCTTGCAAAATCTGTGGCACGTGGTGGTGTTCGTTTTTCGATAGGTCAATCCGTCCAGCCGCTAGAGCTCAAAACTGTAATTTTAAAATAAGTCTTTTTGGGGGGGTTTTATATATATTTTTGGGGGGGGGTTAAGATACAAAACCGTCAGTTTTGGTGATTTTCCTGGGGGTTACAAGCTATAAGCTACCTGCATGCAAAGTTTCAGGTTTCTAGCTCGTCTAGAAGTGGTCTAGAAGTGGTGTATTCGTATACCTCAGTGAGTGAGTGAGTGAGTGAGTCAGTTACACATGCAGCTGTATATATTATAGACTCGCTTCGCTTGCTGGGGGCTCCGCCCCCATAACCCTATGGGGAGCTTCGCCCCCAGGTTGCTGTTTTGCCATAGTTTAATGTAAATTGTTCCAAATTCTATTTAAGACCTGAATTCTACAACTATTCCAAGGCTTTGATTATTTTTAAAGGATTAACCTATAAAATCTGGTCATATGCCTGATGCTGAATACTACTTGGCATGGAGACGTAGTATATTAAATTTTAAGCCTCCATGTATTACCTAAGTGCTTGAAACAAATTAATACCCTTAACTGATGTATAATGTAGCCTTTATAAGGCATCTTTTGAACCTTATAAGGAATACGACCACCGTTAACAACTTGAAATACTATGACTTTGGGTAACTACAAGCCTTCTGCAACAAATATGACATGATTTGTAAGGGATTTTACCTTCGACAGAGCGCAACATAAAAAATATACCCAAACAACACAAAAGTCTACAAAAGTTTAAAGACTTTGATTTTTTTGGGTGTTTAAGATACTTAATCCTGGCGTGGGAGTATTGCTTAGTACTAAGTGTAATGTAGGAATACTGTGTGATAAGTATTAGGCCTATAAGTTCTATATTCGAGTGACGAACCATTAAAAACCACGAACAAATCTATGGAAAAAGTTTAAATTTAAAAAATTAGCGCTATCTAAGGGTGAAGGGGGTGAGATACGGCAAAATGTCATAGGACTAAACTTGTAGTTTGTCTAAAATCCGTGGCACGTGGTGGTCTTCGTTTTTCGATAGGACAACCCGTTCAGCCGCTAGAGCTCAAATAAAAAAATACTACATTTTGATTTTTGTATTCACAATTATTTATTTTGTTGAGATAGTTCAAACTAATAATATTAGGATTTGCGAAGAAAAGGTGCAAGGTACATGCATGCCAAATCTCACGTCTCTAGTTGAAGTATTATTGGTGTCACGTGTATGTCCAATAATATAAATTGGCACAGAACCTCCAATACACCACTACTTATACTAAGAAAACGGTCATATCTAAAGATTTTTAGTTTTTTTCATTTTTCGACAGGTTTAATTAATAAAAACTGGTCATATTTCTGCTGCTATTTACTAAGTGTGATGTAGACATACTGCGTGCCCAATATTAGGCCTCCATCAAGTATATTAACGTGATAGGAAATAAAAAACCGCCACAAAATCTCAAAATTTGAAAACATCTAGAGCTATCTAAGGGTGAAAGAGAAGAGCTACGACAAAAAGTCATAGGAAAAAAGTTGTAGATATTGCAAAATCCGTAGCACGTGGTGGTGTCGGTTTTTTGATAGGACCATCCGTTCGCGCGCTAGAGCTCAAAAACTGGAATTTTAAAATAAGCCTTTTTTGGCAGAAATTAACTATTTTTTTTAGGGGGGTTAAAATGAAAAAGTGTCAAATTTGACAAATTTCCTGGGGGTTACAAGGTAAGAGCTACCTGCGTGCCAAATTTCAGGTTTCTAGCTCTTCTAGAAGTGGTCTAGAATTCGTATACCTCAGTCAATCAGTGAGTTACACATGGGGCTGTATATATATTAGATAGACTCGCTTCGCTCGCTGGGGGCTCCGCCCCCAGACCCCCGATTGGTGTCCCCACCCTAAAAAGGTAAACGGCAAAATGTCATAGTAGTTGAGTGCCATAATATCCAGGGCATATGGTAACAACATAGGTACAAACAATCCAGATATGAATTGGTATTTAGGTTTTATTCATCAATAATGTTATCATGGCTACTGCTACAAATAGAGTATGGGTATGAATTACTGTGCGCTGATCATACTATTAACTACCTAAGCCGTTTGTGTGTAATCTATAGTAATTGAAACAAATTAAAATTGTAATCAGATTTATAAATATAGATATAGGCTACTTAGATGGTTGACATTTTTATGTATGCAACTACCATTAACTAATTAAAATAGTTAAAATTTGAAAAATACAGCGCTAACTAAGGGTGAAGGGGCCAGATTCGCCAAAGGTAAGAACCGGTTTAGAACCCAAGTTTTAGTTCGTCTAAAATCCAAGGCACGTGGTAGTCTCAGTTTTTCGATAGGACCATTCTTTTGGCCGCTAGAACTCAAATAAAACGACACTAAATTTTTGTATTTGCCATTATTTTTTTTATTATTTGCCATTATTAATTTTTATTAGGGAATTTAAACTGACAAAAGTAAGATTTGGGAATTTTCTCTGAGGTTAATAGGTGAAAAACACCACCATGCTAAATATCAAGTTCATAGATCAAGTATAAATGGTGTCACGTGCATGTCAATTAATCTTAATTGGCATAGAACCATCATAGAATTACTACTTATACGAAGAAAATGGTCAAATCTAAAGATATTTAGAATTTTTGATTTTCCGACAGGTTTAAGTAATCAAAACTAGTCAAATTACTGCTGTTACATACCAAGACATATTTTATAGACATACAACATGCCCAATATTAGGCCTTGATCAATTATATGAACATGATTAAAAATAAAATACCACCACAAAATCTCGAAAATATACCGAAATTTAAAAAAATCTAGTCGTATCAAAATACAACTCTTCTTCTGTCAAACAAAATTTATAAAAAAATATATATTTTTTAGGTTCCAAGGGTTAAAATCATCCCAAACAACTAAAAACCTAGGAAATGTGGTAACCATCGATAATTTGTAGTTTACGTAACGTAATTAAAAAAGCATACAAAAACCTTTAATCTGTAGTTCATATAATGAAATCTGCAAATATTATACTATATCATATAATATTATGTGCAAAAAGTAGCCTCTCAGAACAATATTGAAGTAGAACACGATTTCAGAACCTGAAACCTTGAAAATTCTCTAAATTCGGTCAAAACCAATCCTGAAAATCATGCAGAATATGTGGAAATAAAACAAATAAATAAATAAATAACCAGTACAAATTTTTAAAATCATCATACAGCTTGAATAAATAAAATACAGAGTTCCTCAAGGATCTATTTAATAAGGCAAATATTTTAAAAGTACACAAATTTTAAGGCTTAGCTTTTTACTTTCTCCCCTTATACATAGTATATGGAGAACGTATTGTTTTCGTAAAAATTTTCGAATTTGAGTTGTTAGTGGAAATATTCGTTTTGGTGCGCCCTGAACCCAAAAAATTGGTTTTTATGTGATGTCTGTCTGTGTGTGTGTGTGTGTGTGTGTGTGTGAGTGTGTGTCTGTGTGTGTGTGTGTGTGTGTGTGTGTGTGTGTGTGTGTGTGTGTGTGTGTGTGTGTGTGTGTGTGTGTGTGTGTGTGTGTGTGTGTGAGTGTGTGTCCGTGTGTGTGTGTGTGTGTGTGTGTGTGTGTGTGTGTGTGTGTGTGTGTGTGTGTGTGTGTGTGTGTGTGTGTGTGTGTGTGTGTGTGTGTGTGTGTGTCTGTGTGTGTGTCTGTGTGGATGTGTACAGAGCTAGAGCCCTAACCAATGGGCCGATTTTGATGAAATTTGGTATGTAGGTACTAATCCACGATATCTCCAGGCGTTTTTTTCATTTTTGAATTTTTGATTTTTAAGGGTAATTATCCCCCAAAAACCACCAAAAAACATGAAAAATCAAAATTTCTCAAAAACGGCTCTAACGATTTTAATTAAACTTTAGTCGTTTGTAGAACTTTAGTTTTCAAACAAAATGACACCAACCATATTCCTGTAAAAATTCAGGTTCAGAAATTACAGGACTTAAAATATCAAAAATTCAGTGTTTTGGATTTTTCATAAAAAGAAATAAATATAAAAAAATATTACTATTCACCATTAAAAAGAGCTCAAAAAACTAAATAATTTAGTATTTTGAATTACTATTCTACGATTGCTGGTTTCGGAGAAAATTGAAATTTTCATTTAGCGGTAAACACAGTACGTTGTCCAATGTTATTCTTATGGGGAATACAAAAATTATTATTTCTCTCTTATTTACTGATAAATTTAATTCAAACTTGATATGCTTGTCAAGTTAGCATTGACCAACAGAGGAAATTCGAAATATGATGCCCCTTAATAACCCTGGGGGGGAATAGGGGGCATTTCCCCTCTTAAAACCACGAGTGTAGCAATGGATTCTGCCGTGCCTCCAAAGCAGGGATTTGGGTGAATGTTTTGAAAACAACTTGTTAACAAGATTTTCTGTACATTCGACCGTGCTTTGTATTCTATATTTAGTAAATAAAAAGTAATTTATTCGTTAAAGTTGGGCTAAAAGGGAGAAAGTATGTGTCAGTTTCCTGATACCGTTTATTTTATAAAGGGTTAAATAATACAAACTGGTCACATATATGCATGCTGCATACTACGTATAGGTCATAGTATTCAGAAATCGAAATGATGATATTCCAGGTATAGTTTAATGCTGTATGAATGTTTTACACCGCCAGACTCTATGTAAGTGCGTGAAATAATTTAAATCCTTACTTTTAACTGTCCTTATTTGACAACATTTGTGTTGTTAAAGGGAAAACACTATAATAACATGAAATATTATGTTCGTACCGAATAAAAGTAATCTGTAACAAATATAACCTAATTCAAGTGAGGCTTTTCCCACCTATTGTGACCAAAAAATCCACAACAATTTCGACATTTCTTATGGGTTTTTAATAAATAAAGTTGTTCCTATGACTGCTGTTGGCCCTGGCATGCAGACGTATTGTGTGTTTAGGTATATGCACCCATATATTATTAAGGGATTGTGAATAATGAAAATAAAACAGAATATATAATGAAAAAGAACTAATAGTCTTAAAGGATAAAACTACCAGTTACAACCTTACGTTAGAACATAGTTTAGCGACTACCAATTCCTTTGAAATGCTTAAAAATAAATAGGTAAAATATTAAAATAGTTAAAATGTTACTACAGCGTAATCTGCATACTTCATTACCGATATTACCGTAAATATTTCGAAATCCAAATAATGCATTTAAAAAACGTAGTTAACGTACTCGTAGATTTTGAAATTTAAGGTAAATAATTAAACATTGGATGTTTTTGAAATTTTCCCGATGGTTTATAGTTACAAGCTACACTGTATGCCAAAAATCACGTTCCTAGCTCATCCATGTGTACAAGGCAAAAGTGTACAAAATGCCACGTCCCTAGTTAGTTCATCTAGAAGTGGGATAGAATTCGTATACCTGAGTCAGTTACACCATGAGCTCGTATACAACCGGTCGCAATCTACGAGAATCTCGTCAATTGCACACATGCACAACCATAGATTAAGCATATCACTAAGGAGTATGTTCAATTTATGGCACCACTCACCCCATAGCACAAGCAGAATTCACCATGCACTGTGCTTAGTTGCTAAAAGAAGCAAGCTGACAATAACCCTAGGCCTAGTAAACTGATACGCGGGTAACGCAAGAAAATATCATGACTACCAAAAATACGTAAAAACTGGACCTTACATCACCTAAGGGTTCAAGAATAAGAGGCATTACAAATTCTATACTGAATCATCAAAGGGTGTGGTTGAAACAACAGGTTGTCTTACCAGCGAGATCCTAAATTATATGTTTCGATGATGAGCAATAAGCAATCATGAGTTTATGCAAACATATTTAGTTAAGTTCAAAATTGTTAATATTTAAAAAGAAATACATTTGTTGTGACTGGATTGCCACATAACGCTTACACGAGAAAGCCTATTTAGATTTTTGTAAACTGCATTACCAAAAAGGTTACAATATCGAAATAATGCATGTCGGTAACGTAGTCTACAAAGGTTTAATAATTAAAAATTGTAAGTTGTGGCAAATTTCTGGTGGTTAAAAGGCAATATCTACCTGCATGCCAAATTTCACGTCCCTAGCTCATGTAGAAGTGATATTAAATTAAAAACCACGAAGAAAACCGCTGGAATTGCCTGATTTATAAACAATCTAGCGCTATCTAAGGGTGAAGGGAGCGAGATACGACAAAACGTCATAAGACCAAAGATGTAGATCGTCTCAAATCAGTGGGTCGTGGTGGTGTCTGTTAATTGATAGGAGGTAAAAAACTTGGATATTGAACATCAGCTTGTTAGGTGATTATTTTGGTTCAACCAAGCGTGTGGCTTGGTAAAACAGGTAAAACAGGTAATTTTCTTATAAGCGAGAACCGCCCCCAAAAAACGTGTTGGTATGAGGAATTTGTAGTAAATTGTCAAGCAAAAAACAACTCAGGTATGTAGTGTTAGTGTAACCAAAAGAATTATGAGAAGTAATTGATAAAATGTAATTATAAATAACAAACATATTCAAACTACATATCACAAAATTTCTATCTTACAACGTATCAATCATACTGCGTTACCGACATTATAACGAGGTCTATTCAAAAAAGCATGTCGAAAACGTAGTTTATGAAACTAATATAATTTAAATTATTTATTAAAAGATTTAATAATTAAAAATTGTGAGTTTTGGCAATTTTTCTGGGGGTTACAAGGTTAAATCTACCTGCATGCAAAATTTCATGTCGATAGCTCATCTAGAAGTGATCTAGAATTTGTGTACCTCAGTGAGTCAGTCAGTTACACAAGCGGCTGTATATATGTTAGACTCGCTTCGCTCGCTGGGCGTGGGAGTATTGCTTAGTACTAATTGTAATGTAGGAATACTGTGTGATAAGTATTAGGCCTCTTAAGTTCTATATTAGAGCGACAAACCATTAAAAACCACAAACAAATCTATGAAAAAAGTTTAAATTTAAAAAATCTAGCGCTATCTAAGGGTGAAGGGGGTGGGATACGGCAAAATGTCATAGGACTAAAGTTGTAGTTCGTCTAAAATCCGTGGCACGTGGTGGTCTTCGTTTTTTGATAGGACAACCCGTTTGGCCGCTAGAGCTCAAATAAAAAAATACTACATTTTGATTTTTGTATTCACAATTATTTATTTTGTTGAGATAGTTCAAACTAAAAATGGTAGGATTTGGGAAGAAAAGGTGCAAGGCACATACATGCCAAATTTCACGTCTCTAGCTCAAGTATTATTGGTGTCACGTGTATGTCCAATAATATAAATTGGCATAGAACCCCCAATACACCACTACTTATACTAAGAAAACGGTCATATCTAAAGATATTTAGAGTTTTTCATTTTTCGACAGGTTTAATTAATAAAAACTGGTCATATTTCTGCTGCTATTTACTAAGTGTGATGTAGACATACTGCGTGCCCAATATTAGGCCTCCATCAAGTATATTAACGCCTTAGGAAATAAAAACGGCCAACATATTTCGAAAATATGCCGAAATTTGAAAAATCTAGCGCTACCTAAGGGTGAAGGAGACAAGATACGACAAAAAGTCATAGGACTAAAGTTGTAGTTCGTCTAAAATCCGTGTGTCGTGGTGGTCTCCGTTTCTCGATAGGACCAACCGTTCGGCTACTACAGCTCAAATAAAAAGGCACTAATTTGGACATGTTCAAAATTTCCTCCATTTTGAATTTTTTTGAGGGGGTTAAAATAAAAAATTGTAACTTTTTAGGAGTTTCCTGGGGGTTACAAGGTACAAGCTACATACATGCCAAATTTCAGGTTTATAGCTCCTCTAGAAGTGGTCTAGAATTCGTATACCTGAGTGAGTGAGTGAGTTACATATGCGGCTGTATAGTATATTAGACTTGCTTCGCTCGCTGGGGGCTCCGCCCCCAGGCCCCTGTGTGGGGTTCGCCCCCAGGTAGCTGTTTGGCCTTTGGTTAGCAAAACCAAACCTCATGTTCCTAGCTCAGGTAGGCTTCGCCCCAGGTACTTTTCGGGTGCTTAGTACCCGTGGTAGTGGCCCGGGTACCTAGCTCAAGTGAAAGTGGTGTCATATTAAGTGACCCAGAACCGACATTATACTACTACTTATACAAAAAAGTAGACAAATCAGCAGTTATTTAAATATGAGGGGGTTACAATTGAAATAGTAGAGTTTGGGAATGTTTAAGGATATTTGAGGGTTCAAGGCACATGCATGCTATATCTCATATACCCAAACAGATAATTTGCAACCCTCTGCCCTCCTAGACCTCCCCTACCGCCCCACTTCCCCAGCCCCTAGATCCCTAGACCAGTGTCAGAGGCTTCGCCCCTGGATCGATTGGTGTAAATCATCAAATCTGTTCACGTGATAAAAAATGCAAAACCACCACAAAACCTCGAAAAAATGTTGAAATTTGAAAAATCTAGCGCTATCTAAGGGGAGACGACATACGACAAAAGTCAAAAGTCAAAGTTTTAGATCGTCTAAATTCCTTGGCAAGTAGAGGTATTCCGTTTATCGATAGGACAATCCGTTCGTCCGCTAGAGCTAAAATAAAAAAGCACTATTTTGGACATATTCAAATTTTCCTCCATTTTTAATTTTTTTTATATGGTTCTGATTAAAAATTATACCTTTTTGCAATTTTTTCTGGAGGTTTTAATGGACAAGCTACATGTAGGCCTAAGTCCACGTTTATAGCTTGTCTAGAATACCTGAGTAAGTCGATAATGCAGTTTGTCATTTATGGAACAATTAGGGTTTTTAATTTTTTTGAGGTGTTTACTTATTAAAACATGTTAGTTTATCGACTAATTCGTGAAGGGTAATGTGTAAACATATTGAGTGCCAAATATCAAGCCTTTATATACTAAATTAAAGTGATAGGAAATTAAAAACCACGAAAATAACCGTCAAAATTGCTTAAAATTTGAAAAATCTAGCTCTACCTAAGGGTGAAGGGAGCAAGATACGACAAAATGTCATAGGTACAAAGTTATAGATCTTGCAAAATCCGTAGGTCATGGTGGTGTCCGTTTCTCGATAGGTCAATCCGTTCGGCCGCTAGAGCTCAAAAACTGTAATTTTAAAATAAGCCTTTTTTGGGGAGTTTTAAATATTTTTTTTAGGGGGTTAAAATAAAAAAATTGTCAGTTTTGGCGATTTTCCTGGAGGTTACAAGCTATACGCTACCTGCATGCAAAATTTCAGGTTTCTAGTTCGTCTAGAAGTGGTCTATAATTCGTATACCTCAGTGAGTGAGTGAGTGAGTGAGTGAGTTACACATGCGGCTGTATATATATATATATATTAGATTAGACTGGCTTGAAGGGGCCATAGCCCCTTTCCTAACCTTTCTCCAATACTCTGCCACCTCTGATTTGTTAAACTCTTTTCTAATACAAAGTAACCACATATTTTAATGTAAACAAAGCAAACATTTTTAAATCACCATGCTTTTCTTATAGGTAATGTTTTACGTTATTTCTCGTTTTGCTGGTAAATATTTAGAAATACTGTTATTTTTACCGAGTCCCTGAGATCAAGGCCTTTAATTTGAGCCGTCTCCCACTATCCTGCAATTTGCCGAACTCCCACAATTTTGACTTAAAAATTTCGCTTACAGAATTATATTTAAAGATATTATAAGCATGATATAACATTTTTATTCTCCTTAAGAACTGAGACTCGATTATTTAAAAAGTTTCTGGAACTGGGAAATTCGTAATCATACTTTCAAGTCTGTCTCGGTCTGTATAAAGCCTTTTGACTTCTCAACAAAGTCTTTAAAATTGTTGTATGAACAAGTCAGTTCTTCTTACTAGAGGGTTTTAGGATATCTAAGATGATCTATGATTATTCCGAACAAGGTAGTCGGGAGCTAATTAATGTAGGTCTAAGAAGGACATGAGTGTTATGAATTTTAAGTAACCCATTGATGTGTGGGATTTTTGAGTTGTATGGTGTTAAACAAGGTTGTTGACAAATTGCATCTGCTTCCTAATAAGTGTGCATGCAACTTTATGCTCAAAACTCTCTGTAGGATCTTTAGTCAGTCTTGTGCATTTTCCAGCCTATGATGTCTCAATTATTTTCTCCTTATGTAGTATATAAAAATGCTAATGTGTCCAGGGGGTGTTGCCTTAATCCGCAGGCAATAGTTTGATAGTATTATTATAGATCAAACATACTTCTTAGTACTTATTTAATATGTGGTATTATTTGTTCATCAAACTTCACCAAAAGTAGCTATTTTTGGTATCAGATCAAACTCTTTCTTTACAAAACATCAAGGTTTGTAATGGCGTCAAAATAGCATTTTAAATCAGTTAAATCAGGGAAGTTATCGCAAGAACTCTTCCAGGAAGTATAAGTGGTTCTTCACCAACCAGTTGCTGAGGGCTGTCTTTAGTTTCTTCCTTGTTTGACTTAGCATGTACTGAGGAAGTAGATTATGGAGTTTCCTGCCGATGTGTATTGGCGTGTGCATGGTGAAGTGGTTGGTAATATGTGGATGGGTGTCTGGTATTATGAAGGTAGATATCTGTTCCTCTTTGTAGAGGTTTTCCATCCACATACAGACCCACATACAGACACCAGTAGCTATAGTACCCGGTTGCTTCTGTCAGTAGAAGTGATTAATTCAAAATCAGCTGTTCTTTTTTATTTGGTTAGTAGTATAAACGGAAATATGCATTAAAAATTAGTTGTTCTTTATGTTTATGAAGGCACAGACACCCCCCCTTCTCATTATGTTGTGTGAAATATTACTCAGCCAACCTGATGAAATGTCTGGTAAATATGTTTCATTGTAATTATTATTATTTTATTATACAGTGTAATAAAAGGTATCGTTCGTAACTACAGTAGAACTCCAATTATACGAATTAATTGGGGATCGGGCCAATTTGGATATGCAGAAATTCGGATAATCAGGTATACCTCGGGAATTAAGCAAAAAACATCACCATACATAAAAAATCAGAATTTTATTGACAAAGTTATTATAAATGTAGTGAACAGAAAGTGAGCGAACTGTACAAGAATATACGTCATAAAAATTAAATTACAGGAGTTAAATTGAATACGGTATATACAGTTGCTCTTTTCAATAGGCCTACATACTGTACGTATTTCACTGTTCAATGTTGGTTATTTCACTTGAACATCTCGAGCAAAGTGAGTTTATCACTTAGCGAAAGGACAACACGTTTACGTTTTGTACTCATTTCGAACGATAATCTCGGTGAAAGAACAGTAGCGACTGATGATGAGCAGGGCGGGAAGGGGGTATGACTCATTGTTCCCTGTGAAAATATCGTCCGGAAGGTAACAGGCTTTTATTTTAGCGCTCACAGCGCATTATCGCTACACACGCTCCCGCTGTTATTCTCTTGATTTTTATATTTCTATTATTTCACTCAAAATCGATTCGGATAATTGGATATTCGGATAATTGGGGTTCGGATAATTGGATTTCTACTGTAGTACATAAAGTAAAATTCTGGCACTTGATCGAATACCCGCGCTTGGATATTATCTTGTATGTACTAACATGTTACTCAGGCACCCCGCCTTTGTTGCTTGTATAGCAATACTTGTATGTTGTAGAGGTGAGCTTTGTTCCATACCCCCCATCAAGCGTGGCGGCTGCCTGTGTGCTGGTGACCAGGAGGCGCTTGGGGCTTACTCCGGCCTGGACCTCTGTGTTGTTTGATATCACGTGTTACTCCGAGGAGGCCATCTTACCATGTGCTAACTTTTTATACAGGTAACCTCCTTTTTATTCATTAGTACCTATTTCATTTCTGTGATGATTGAGCCATAAAAATTTTACCAACCCGCTTATAACTATGTCTAATTTCCAACTAACTATAAACATTCCCTTTCACAGAAAATTTACTTACTCAGAAAGCAAAAATTCCATTCCTTTTCCTCCTTAGGTTATTCTGACTTCGGATACACAGAACTATTCTGCGGTATGATCACGACAGTTCATCTTGATCAGTGCACTCACCGCTTGTTTTCACCAAATGTCAGGATAACTTACGATAACTTTAACAGTTTTGTTTGTTTTCAAGCAATCAGACAAGAAAACCATCTGGAAGAAGACATATCTGCAATGGTCATTCCACTATCAGATATGAAATGAGCAAAGTCACATGCTTTTGTCATTTATATTAGCAGTGGTATTACTTCTGAACAAACTAACTGATCTTTGCTGATCAAAGCTCAGTGCCCCGTTGTGTTTGATAGTTTAAGGAAGCCCTTTGATTTACTAATTAAAAAGAGAAGTATTGAACAAGTGTTAACATTTTTTTTCTTAAAATTCAAGTATTAGTTCTAGGAACCCTTAAGCTGATAGGGTAGGTCATCCTGAAGGAAAAATTTTAAAAATTAAAAGAAACAAGCAGTAAATTAATTTGGCAAAGGCAAAGACAGTATTTGTAATCACCAGGATTTGCCAAGAAATTTAAAAGAAAAGATTATTTAAATATCCCAGATTTATAACTTCGGCTACTCATATTGCACCTCTTTTATTAAAAAAACTGAGGATTTATTATACGTACGTAGATAGAGTGTAATCTATTAATAATTTGATAATTGTGTTATTAAAATTTTACAAAATATAACTACGATAATTCAAGAATTCAAAATGGTAAAAGAAGATTTTTCACATAATGCTAAAATGGATGGAGATCATCTTGTAACCCGCTTTTTACATAATCTTATCCCCCTGACCCCTGAAATTTCAGACTTCGGATAAGAGCCCCTTCCTGACCTCCCATCTCTGTAATTACCTGCCTGTAAAAGTTAAAATTCATCTCACATTTTTTTTAGAAAACTGCAGCAAGAAAATTTAAAGAAGGAGAAAAGTCTTCAGTCCCCCGACCACGGCTACATATCGGACCTCACACCTTAGACATTGTTCAATACTTCAATACAAACATAACAGTTTGATTTATTCAGCTAACATTTTGAAGCTTTGCTGGTTAAAGAAAGACTGATTTAATTTGTAATAATAATAATTTGATTTAGTATACTGTAGATTAAATTATGATAAAGAAGATTTTTATTTATTATTATTTTAATTTAATTTAATTGATCCTGAATATGAAAGATGTCGTGTAATTTGTTGTTATTTATCTGAAAAGAATCATTAATTGTCATTAGGATTACTTTTGTTACTGTTTTTGTTATTACTATCCTAAATAAAGTGGAATCTATGTTCTTATGTTTTTTTAATAATAACATTCATCTGAACTAAGTTGTCAACATGTTTGTTACACTATTCCTGGTTGTGCCTTTGGCGCTGGCGCGAAATGATGCAACCGACCGGGAGATGTGGTGTGGCAAATACTCCACTAGTAGAGAGAACCTACTGCACATTTTGCCGATGAATTTGCCTGCAGCTCGCTGATGAGAGGGAAGGAAATTTCCTTATTTAATGTTTAAAACATAAATATAATGTTTAAGTTAAGTTATTACATTTGCAAAGTTTTAATACAAGTTTTGTTACATTTTATTTTTTGGCTCTTCTGTTACACCTGCTGGATTTATTTATCTGCAATGACAGGGTGGTAATGTTGTGCACTATGAAGTTGGTCAGAGGTTAAATCAGCTATAAAAGTAGGTAGGCAGTAGTAGGGATGATGAAACTACCAAACAGTTTATTCAAGATCGTAGTTCCTTGATGAAAATTACAAAATATTACTGTTTTACAACAATACGACTAAAAAAGCAGATGGTACATTTGATGATACAACCTTACCAGGAGCTAGAAAAATAACAATTGATGACTTTTCATAGAGTTCCTATGGTCAAATATAAAACAACAAGTAAAATTAAATTAATTGCAGAAATAAGTAAAGCCAGGAAATTAGAATTTCAGTTTAAACAGTGGCATGTTCCTGAAGCTGTGCGTCTGTGTTTTATACAGACCATTAGGTGTTCCATATTTTAGTTGGAGCTCTAATTCATGCCTAGTTCATCGACAAGTCACCAGAAGTCGATTCAGTGATTCTGCTAGGAGACTTGAATGTAAATTTTCTGGATCCCGGGAAGGCAAAGTCGAAATATCTTGAAAGAATGTTTCAATCAATGAGTCTGGCTGGGATCATTAAAGAACAGACACCCATCACTGAAAGCACATCTTCCCTCATAGATGTAATAATCGTGGACAAAAACCCTTATCCTCCTGTAGGAGTGGTCGATACTGCCAATATCTTTAGACCCAATGGGAAACGTAGCACTGACCATAAGCTCGTTTGCTGTGATGTTCCATGCGTTAAGCAAGACAAAGTTTATTTCATATCGTATTTTCAAAGATTTTGACTGTGACAAGTTTGTTGATATTGTCTCTAACATATCCTGGGATTATCTATTGACTGCAGAACGTGGATGGTATCACTAATTATTAACTAACAATTTAATTCACATGTTTGTTGATGTATGTGCTCCTATCGTAAGAAAAAGAATAACAAAGAAAAAGTCTCCTTCGAGGGACTCAAATGTAAAATATCTGACTCAAAGGAAAATAAGTGTAAAAATGGTTATCTATCTTTGAAGACACAGTCTTCTAGATATGCATACTGTAGGGCTCATAATGCGCTTAATGTGGCTGTACGATTAATGAAAAAGAAGTATTTGGCCGAGAACCTAAACATGAAAAAACCCGAGAAATTCTGGGCAACATTACATTTTTGTGGTGTTCTGGGTTCAGATTTCAGATGAAATAAAGAACCATTATTTTGTTCCTGGAGATTTAAATTGTTACTTTTCTATAACGGGTTCTGGGAAGAATGTAACCGGAGTTAAGTTGAGATTTTTCAATAACAATAAGTTTGCAGGTATAAATTGTCCTTTCACTCCTGTTTCTGAAAGTAAGGCACAAGAGTAAATGAACAGCATAACAAGTTCTGCATTTGGTGTGGATGGAATATCCATGAAAATGGTCACAGGTTTAAGCCTTGTATATTGGTGCCATTACTCATCTGATCAATCTATCATTGACAACTGGTAATTTGCCTTGCAGTTGGAAGCAAAATGTGGTGGTCCCTCTTCCAAAAACCCTCAATCCATCTCTCGTTTCTTATTTTCAACCAATATCAATCCTTTCAGGAATTTCTAAAATACTGGAAAAGGCTGTATCCGAACAAATGGTTTTGTACTTAAAATCTGAAGGCTTACTACCTGAAACTCAGTCAGGATTTAGGCAGGGGTTTAGTACTTGCTTAGCGCTTCTATATTGTTGATAACATACTTTCTGCTAAGGACAAAGGCTTTGAGAGTTTGATGACTGCTCTAGAAAAATATGGGCGTTGAAGGAGCTGCTATAAAATTATTACAATCATACTTATCCAATTGTAAACAACGAACAAAAATAATAAGAAATTTGACCAAATATTATTCTAAATGGGCCACTGTAAGATATGGTGCCTCAAGGCTCCATATTGGGCCCATTACTGTTTATTCTGTTTATAGTATATATTATAACAACTTGCCAATTTTTTTTCTAAAATACACCTGTAGTTTCACTCTACAGGGTGAATAAAAAGTCAAGACCCCCCCCCCCTCTAATATTTGTCTAAGTAAATATACAGAGATATCCTTTTGGTGGTCGTGCAATCTTAGCAGGAAGTTTCATTTTATGATTTTGAAAATTTTGAGTGTCCCCCAAAAATGGGGAATTTTGGGGGCAACTCAAAAATTTTAAATGTAAACCCCCTTCAAGTGACACCTCATTTTGATGTGTTTCCAAAAACTTAAAGAATAGTGAAAACCAGGGTTCGCTATCTCTTCTCTATCAAAAATGGTAGCCAATATTACCATTACATTTATTTTTTCTTATTTTTTTAATATGTTGAATCTATTGAATTATGATTTGAACTATTTAGTTATTCTAATCAGGAAAACAATTATCATAACTTACATGTCATTTTGCCAAGTCAAACCAGATGTTCAAACTGAAGCCCTTCTACTATTTGGCAGTGAGACAAGCGCAGGGTGAACTCCTCTCTCACGTTTTGGAAAGTCTGAAGTGGTATGTTGTTGCAGGCTTCAACAATTCTGTTCCTTAAGTCTTCAACATTTTCTACTGGTTTCTTATAAATTATGGATTTAATATGACCCCATAGAAAAAAGTCTATAGGTGTAAGGTCTGGGGACCGCGCAGGCCATTCTATTGGACCACGCCTACCAATCCACTGACCACGTAGTTGAGTGCCTAGGAAATGTCGTACATCACTATGAAAGTGTGGTGGGGCACCATCCTGCTGGAAGTGAACAATGTCTTCATCAAATTCATGTTCATTTTCCCTAATAACATTTGTTATTGCTGAGTGAAAATTGATTCCCGTAACATTTGCAAATACATTTCTCCATTTAGGTTCCCATTAATAAAGAATGGTCCTAAAATGTGATTCCCTAAAATCCCGGCCCAAACATTTAATTTTTCTGGGTACTGGGTGCAGGATTCTCGAAAAACATGGGGGTTTACTGAATCCCAGTACCTGCAGTTGTGTTTGTTTACAGCCCCATTGACAAAAAAACTGCATTCATCACTGAACACAATGTTTTGAATAAACAATGGATGAGCTAAAATTAGAGCTTCTATTTCCTCACAAAATTGAAGGCGACGGTCTGGATCATCTTCATTCAACTCATGGACAAGCTGAATTTTATAAGGATGAAATTTATTTTTCTTTAGTAAACGTACCACAGACATTTGGGAAACGTTACAAAGATTTGCTCTGGTGGACATCTGCGGATCTTCAACAAACTGTGCAACAATTTCAAATTGTTTGTCTTCGTCCAAAGAAGGACGACCTGATCGTGGAGCATCTGAGATGGATCCAGTTACTCGGAATTTATTCACTAAAGTTCTTAGGTATTTCCTTGTCACAGGTCTATCAGGATGTGCAACATTGAACCGCCTTTCTGCCTCATGATAGTTTTCATTTGAAGCTCCGAAAGTAAATATCATGTCCACTTTATCTTCGTGACTTCGTGGCATTATTATGCTTAGGCAGTAATAATAATTAGAGGAGATAATTTAAAAATAAGAATGACAAAGCTAATCAAAATCAATAACAGACACACATTAAACAAAACACTTCACGAAACAGTAACACACAATAATGATACCAAGACTGTAATTAATACTACGATGTTTTTGACAGTGTCAATTACTTCATTACCACTCTAAAGTAATGACCTATTCTGATGAGATTGAAACAAAGAAGGGGCTGGTTTGTACTAAACCGTAGTTCAAACTGGGAAAGTCCGCAGTACTAAGGTCACTCATTGCAAACAAACATCTGATCAGTAGGCTTTACAATCTTCATTGGAATCTTTGTCCTTTGCATTCCTATCTAATTTAGAACACAGACAAAAAATAACCCAGTTGTTTCAGAGAAATTAACTTTACCTTGAAAACTAATGTAAGTGTAGACTTCAATAACATTTGATGGGCTACCATTTTTGATAGAGAAGAGATAGCGAACTCTGGTTTTCACCATTCTTTAAGTTTTTGTAAACACTTCAAAATGAGGTGTCACTTGAAGGGGGTTTATATTTAAAATTTTTGAGTTGCCCCCAAAATCCCCCATTTTTGGGGGACACTCAAAATTTTCAAAATCATAAAATGAAACTTCCTGCTAAGATTGCACGACCACCAAAAGGATATCTCTGTATATTTACTTAGAAAAATACTAGAGGGGGGTCTTGACTTTTTATTCACCCTGTATATGCAGATAATGCAACTGCTCTTTTAAAAAGGAAAACTTAAAGTTAAATTAAATTTACTCTTGATGACACTATTACAATTACAAAAATGAATGAATGGTTGGAGAACTATGGTTTAAATTAAATGAGGATAAGAACAATATTTTGCAATTCAAGCTAAGAAATAATTGAATGGATATTAAGTAATACTAAAGTAGTTAAATTTTTGGGTTTAAATTTGGATTCAAAATTAAGTTGGTCTGACCATATACATTTTTTGAGTAAGAAATTAAGTGCAACAAGGTATGCAATTAGTATATTAACAAAAGTCACATCTATAGAAATCTGCTTGACTGTCTATTATGCATGTCCACTCGCTGTTGGCTTATGGGATTACCTTATGGGGTAACTCTGTAGAAGCCAGGAGAGTGTTTGTGAGTCAAAAGTTCATTCTTAGGACAATTTTCCACTTAAAATCAAGAACTAGTTGTAAGCCTTTTATAAAAAAACGTATTTTAATATTACCTTCTATTTACATTCTCGAGATAGGAAAGTTTATTCATACAAAATCATCTGTTTTTGAAAAATACAAAATAAATCACAGCTATCACAGAAATAATAATAACATATTTCGATATCCAAATCATAGTCATAACAAATTTGAAACTGGACCTCTTTATATGGGATTACAAATTTATAATCATATACCTGAATCATACAAAAGCTTAACAACGAGTTCATACGCTGATGTGAGGGAAGTGCATTTTCACATACAAAACTTTTAAAACTCAAAACCAGTGTAAAAACATATTTTTATTGAAATCTGAAAACATTGATTTTATGGCTGTTCTGATGGTCCTGGTTTCATTTACCTGCAATGCTATGAATACAATTTTGCGCATTTAAGGTTAGGAGAAGGTCCAGTCAGGCTTAAAAGTAGGCACGAGGTTGCTGGAGATGATACAAATACATCAACAAATGAATAACATGCTTTTCTAATGTAACAACCACATAAGACAACGTACTTGTGTTTAGCTGATATACATTTTCTTTAATAACTCGATAATTATTTATGCTAGAATGACGAGAGAAGGCTTAAAACTTTCGCTTCACTATTTCCATCTTAATACATGCATTAATTTTACGTCCGGTACTTTTCTGACTCTTTTTGGGCCCAAAAACTCAAAATTTGAAAGAATAATCCCCAAAAAAGGAGTTTAGAGTTTTCCGATTGTTTTGCCCAACAAAGTTGTCCAACAGAATATAGAAAGGAAGGTCCCCACCAAATTTGAAGTAAATCGGAAAAAATGTGACCGCTAGAGTGCATACACATATATATAATTTTGAACGACCTCCAAAACGTGTTCAGGGGGTCACGTTAGGAACTTCTATGGTGGTCCTGGGCTTAAATTTCACCGTGCGGGTCATGCCAATAGTTCACTTTCCATAGGAAATGCACTAAAAACAGATTTTACATCTAAATTGAAAGAGGCATTGAGCCATAAACTTATTATAGAATTGATTCGTTTTTCGTAGATAAAATTTAGAGCATGATTTATATATAGTTTTATGCATACATTTTCTATATGGTAGGAAAACTTGAGGTAAGAAACTTTAATTTGTTAGGCCTAGTTAGTAGTAAACAAACTTGACCATGTACCTGCTTAAAAATTACTTATGTAATGTTTATCAGGCGTTATGTACAGTGTAGATTTGGCTATTGTCTAGATTTCTCGCAGTAAAAGTTGAATTGTTACTAATTGTTTTTATCAGTTTGATGATAATTCAGTAAAATAGATTTCATCTTATTTGTTTGGAAAAACTCAACGAACAGTCATCTCCAGCGCTTCCAAGGCCTGTTAGTGTCTCTCAGGGCAGTTGTTTGGGATCAATACTTTTTATTTTATATACTGTGGGTTTGAAGGATACCGTTCTCTTCATTCGTATTCTTATGCTGATGATTCACTGCTAATTCTCACACGGTAGTGTAGTACTGGATACAACACTAATCAACATAATTTTGAGCTGTTCTTCGCCAAGTTTTGGCTCGAGGCAAAGAACGACTTGGTGAAATTGAACAAGTCAACAAAGTGAATCAAACAAATATCTTTTCATGATTTGAACATTAATAAACTTGTATTTGTTAATTTGCTTATAGTAGTTATTTCACGGAGATAATAGATACAAAAATTTGAAAAAAACATCGGATTTGTTCCAACTTTGATTACTTTTATTTTAGTGATTTGCATGAGTAGATAAACTTTTAAGAATAAAACAACCAATCAGGACAGTTCAAAGAATGAGAAATTTGCCTCGCCAGTGAAACAACATGACAAAATCAGTGGCTCACTTTTTCAAGGAAAATCGTTAAGCACTCCAGTATTACCAAATTGTGGATATCTGTGAATAGATGTATACATTCAGGATTTTCTTAGTTTCTTTTTTCAGCTTCAATAAGATTAGCTTTTAGTTTTAAAATTCTTTTTTTTTCATTGTTAAAGAAAAACATTAAATCTATATAAAAAATTTAAGTTAAAATTACTACTAAGTTTGCTCTCATTGAAGGCTGATGATTATATCGAATTACACTCCCTTGTTGCTTCAATGAGCTCTACTCTCTTGGGACCTAAGTTTTAAAGAGAGCAAAAAGTAAAGTTCTTTCGACTTTGCGAAAAACAACGGCAATATTGTTGTTTCTGGCATAAGCGTAACTTCAATATTTTGATTGGAGGGGAAAACATAGTTGTGATCGTGATTATTGTGACTTTTCATTTATTATAATGACATGTTTTCCAAATTATTGGGGGGGGGGTCAACTGCCCCCGCATACCACCCCCAAACTAGGCCTATGGTTTTCACTTCTTATGATGCATTTCATTGCAGGAGTGACTTGTAGTTTACATGTACATCAGATGTAAATTGTATGTCCAAATTTCAATGAGGAAACAATAATATGTTATACATATACTAGACGAGGGCAATATCTCCAAATGAAAAATTTGTATTTTTCATCTTGGTAAACTTTTATTATTTTACAAAATTGCATAAACTGCTTTTATTTTAATCTACTTTTAACATGGTAATAAAAAATAAATCAATGACCTTAAAGGTTAACATTGGACCTTTTGGTGGATTATGAGGCAGAGCCCTAATGATGTGTGATGGTTTTAAGTAGCCCTTAGCATTCTCAGAGAGTTCCTCATGGATTGTATTTCATTTCGTAGATCCTTTTTCCCATGAAAAGCTGACAAAATCACTATGGTAACATTAAGAATTTCTCTGATGCAAAAATCTCCAAAAAAACTAACCAGGTTTTAAGTGAATTACATACAATATGTAGTATAATTTTATTTATGTATGCAACTTAAACTGACTCAATCAAAATTCAAGTTGGGCCGGGGAATGAGCATCATGCGCGAGCATATTTTGCACTTGTATGAGTAGTCTTTATTGGTGGTAGCAGAGAAGGGAAAGTGATCTCCCACTACCGTACTTTGCAATCCACGTGGATTCTTCTGCTTCTTAAGCCCTCTATCCCCTGCAGAGCTGATACCTCAGATACAACATGGTAACATTTGAAACTGTTGATATCATTTAGGGTATATGATCAGTCAAACCGTTAATTTTGTATGTTGAGTTTGTGTTTACAACACATGTTTGGACTATGTCCTGAGACACTTTCAAAATAAACATTGCATTAAACGAACTCTTAAATATCGGCTTTACTGTTGTTATTTAATTGAACATCTAATTTAAAACTACTCCACAACAACCTGCCCACGTTATCTTGTGGACGACAAGCTAAAACTCAAATGGAAACAAAATATACTCCCATTGCAGAAAACTTGCATACTCAGCAAATTTCCAATGCATCTATATACAGGGTGAGTTTTAAATGAGTCCCCTCCTAATTTTTTCTACACTTCTTAAGATGTCGACTCCGGACTACCCCCGATCATTGTTGACCAACTTATACTTCGCTTTGACTTGGTTAATAATTTCGCCCGCCATCTTGAATTCAACTATTTATTTGTTAATATAAAGGTTGGGTTGAGACACATCATGTAGAAGTACGTTTTTATGGTGAACACAATGCCGCAGTCGGTTTTTGAAAATCATTATTCATTCTCAAGATATTGGAAAATTTAAAAAATTAATTTTGGAGAGAGTTTTAAAGGTCCCAACCTTAAAACATGCCCATATTCTCAACATTACATAAAATAATGACCAAGAGCTACCACCAATCACTGTTGAGTGGCATTTGCTTCATTTTGACAAAATTAAAGTTTTTGGCCGCCATATTGGATACACCATTTTGTAATAAGATAATTTTTTTCAAACCTAAATGTAGGGTTGTGATTCATCATCTCCAACTGTTTTTCCTCCCTGAAATCAATGCCGCTATCTGTTTTTAAATATCACCTTTCATTCTCATCATATTGAAAGACTTCTGTTAAACATTTCAAAAAGTGATAATGTTATGAGAATGAAAGGTGATATATGAAAACAGATTGTGGCATTGATTTCAGCGTGAAAAACAGTTGGAGATGATGGGTCACAACCCTACCTTTAGGTTTGAAAAAAATTATCTTATTACAAAATGGCGGATCCAAGATGGCGGCCGAAAATTTTAATTTTGTCAAAATGAAAAAATGGCACTCAACAGTGATTGGTGGTAGTTATTGGTAATTGTTTTATGTAATGTTGAGAATATGGGTATTTTAGCGAATTTCCCCTATAGGAAAGAAGCTATTACCGTAGATCTCATGGTAAGACTTAAGCCCGAGACCATGATAACTTTTCATTTTGAGGTCCCCAGATGCCAAAAACACCATTCGTTCAAATTTTTATGTATATATATATATATGTGTGTCCGTAAGCACGATAACTCTCATAAAAAAGGTCCAATCTTAATGAAATTTGGTACAAATGTGTAAAGAACCATTTATTTGAACGAGATCGAAAACCAGATGAATCACACCATCCAAAGGGGGGTTTTGTACCCCAAAAATGTGTTTTTGGGGTTTTTACAGTAATTTTTATTTAAATCAAATTTTAATTTTTACCATTGAATTCAACTTAAAAAAAACAAATAATTTGGTATTTTGATCATTGCTCTACGTCTATTGGTTACCGAGATATTGAAAGTGCTAAACACAGTACGTTGTCTAATGTTATTCTTATGGAGAAAAAGAAAAATTGTATATCTGGCTTATTTATTAACATAAACTGACAAAATTTGGTATATGGCTTCATCTGGTTGTGGTTTATTGTTGTTTGCAGATAAAAACAATTGTTCGCCTATGGTTCCTTAAGCAGCAAACCTAGGTACTCGGTCCCCATGTTATTCTTATGGAAAATACTTAAAATGTTATGTATCGCTTATTTATGAATGTATATGGATGAAACTTGGTATGTGACTTCACTAAGACGAGTTCTATTGATATTTGCATAAAAACCCATTATTTTGTGTGTCTTGTTGCAGCAAACCTGCGTACTCATCCCCAATGTTATTCTTATGGAGATTAATTAATATTTTAAATATTTCTTATTTGTGTATATATGTTTCTTATGAATCCTGTTAAGTGTTTTAATGTGTTATGTTAAAATTCATTGGAAATTCGCTGAGTATGCAGGTTTGCTGCGACGGGGTATTTTAAGGTTGGGACCTTTAAAACTCTCTCCAAAATACATTTTAGCGAATTTCCCCTACAGGGAAGAAGCTATTACCGTAGGTCTCATGGTAAGACTTAAGCCCAAGACCATGATAACATTTCATTTTGAGGTCCCCAGGTGCCAAAAACACCATTCGTTCAAATAGTTATATATGTGTGTGTGTGTGTGTGTGTGTGTGTGTCTCCGTAAGCACGATAACTCTTGTAAAAAAGGTCTGATCTTAATGAAATTCGTTACAAATGTGTAAAGCACCATTTATTTGAACGAGTTCGAAAACCAGACGAATCACACCTTCCGAAGGGGGGTTTTGTACCCCAAAAATGGGTTTTTTGGGGTTTCCACATGTAATTTTTATTTAAATCGAATTTTAATTTTCACCATTGAATTCAGCATAAAATAAACGGTATCAGGAAACTGACACATACTTTCTCCCTTTTAGCCCAACTTTAATGAATAAATTACTTTTTATTTACTAAATATAGATACAAATCACGGTCGAATGTACAGAAAATCTTGTAAACAAGTTGTTTTAAAAAACATCCACCCAAATCCCTGCTTTGGAGGCACTACAGAATCCATTGCTACACTCGTGGTTTAAAGAGGGGAAATGCCCCCTATTCCCCCCCAGGGTTATTAAGGGGCAACATATTTCGAATTAACTCTGATGGTCAATGCTAAATTGACAAGCATATCAAGTTTGAATGAAATTGATCAGTAAATAAGAGGGAAATTGTAATTTTTGTATTCCCCATAAGAATAACATTGGACAACGTACTGCGTTTACCGCTAAATGAAAATTTCAATTTTCTCTGAAACCAGCAATCGTAGAATAGTAATTCAAAATACTAAATTATTTAGTTTTTTGAGCTCTTTTTAATGGTGAATAGTAATATTTTTTTATATTTATGTATTTTTATGAAAAATCCAAAAAACTGAATTTTGGATGTTTTAAGTCCTGTAATTTCTGAACCCGAATTTTTAAAGGAATGCGGGTGGTGTCATTTTGTTGGAAAACTAAAGTTCTACAAACGACTAAAGTTTAATCAAAATCGTTAGAGCCGTTATTGAGAAATTTTGATTTTTCATGTTTTTTGGCGGTTTTTGGGGGATATATACCCTTAAAAATCAAAAATTCAAAACAATGAAAAAATGCCTGGAGATATCGTGGATTAGTACATACATACCAAATTTCATCAAAATCGGCCCATTGGTTAGGGCTCTAGCTCTGTACACATCCACACAGACACACATACACACACACACACACATGCACGCACGCACGCACGCACGCACGCACGCACGCCCGCACGCACGCATGCACGCACGCACACACACACACACACGCGCACGCACACGCACGCACGCACGCACGCACGCACGCACACACGACATCGCGTAAAAACCACTTTTTTGGGTTCAGGGAGCACCAAAACGAATATTTCCACTAACAACTCAAATTTGAAAATTTTGACGAAAACAATACTTTCTCCATATACTATGTATAGAGGGAGAAAGTAAAAACAAACAATTTGGTGTTTTAATCATTGCTCTACATCAATTGGTTACGGAGATATTGAAAGTGCTAAACATAGTACGTTGTCTAATGTTATTCTTAAGGAGAAAAAGAAGAATTAATTGTATATCTCACTTATTTATGAACATAAACTGATGAAATTTGGTATATGGCTTCATCTGGTTGTGGTTTATTGTTGTTTGTACAAAAAAAAACAATTTTTCGCCTATGGTTCCCGTTGCAGCAAACCTAGGTACTCGGTCCCATGTTATTCTTATGGAAAATAATTAAAATGCTATGTATCGCTTATTTATGAATGTATATGGATGAAACTTGGTATGCGACTTCACTAGGATGAGTTCTATTGATATTTGAATAAAAACCCATTATTTTTTGTTCCTTGTTGCAGCAAACCTGTGTACTCATCCCCAATGTTATTCTTAAGAAGAATAATTAATATTTTAAATATCGCTTGTTTGTGAATATATTTCTTATGAATCCTGTTAAGTGTTTTAATGTGTTATGTTATATATTCATTGGAAATTCGCTGAGTATGCAGGTTTGCTGGGACGGGGGTAGTTTTAATTTGTTAATATCTTGAGAACTAATAATGATTAAAAAAAACGAAATGCGGCATTGTGTTCATCGCAAAAAAGTACTTCTATATGATGGGTCACAACCCCACCTTTTCATTTAAAAATAAATAGTTCAATCCAATATGACGGATCCAAGATGGCAGCCGAAAATACTAACCAAGTCAAAGTGAAGTGTAAGTTGGTCAACAATGATCGGGGGTCGTCTGGAGTCGATATTTTAAGAAGTGTAGAAAAAGGTAGGGGGACTCATTTAAAACTCACCCTGTATATGTGTCTTAATACAACATAAAATCATATACCAATTTTTATCAATATGCATTTATAAATAAACGATTTATAACATTTTAATTATTCTCCATAAGAATAACACGGTGTGTGAGTACGCAGGTTTACTGAAACAAGGAACACAAAAATTAGGGTTTTATACAAATATCAATATAACTCAACTAGGTAAAGCCACATATCAAGTTTTATTAGTATTACGAGAGATATCACACTTACGGACACACACACACACACACACACACACACACAAACATATATATATATATATATATATACGAGTTATCGCACCCACGGACATATATACACCGGTTGTCCCGGAATAGTCCCCACTCCTCTTAATTTTTTAACGACTGTACATTTTCATCATTGGTAAATGTAACTATCTTAAGTCAAAGTATTTTTTTAGGTGGTTAAGGGTTTCAACCCTCACCCCCGAATAGGGGTTGCTGGGGGTAGTTGTAGCAAATTTCCCCTATTGGGAAGAAGCTATTACCATAGTCGGCATGGTAAGACCTAGGCCCGGGACCATATGATACTTTTCGTTTTGAGGTCCCCAGATCCCAAAAACACCATTAGTTTGAAACTGTATATATATATATATATATATATATATATATATATATATATATATATATATATATATATATATATATATATATATATATATATATATACAGTTTGAAACTAATGGTGTTTGAAACTAATGGTGAAACTAATGGTGTTTGTCCGTGGGTGCGATAATTCTCGTAAAAAAGGTCTGATTTTTATGAAATTCGGTACAATTGTTTAACGCAGCATTGATGACTTTAAGTTCGAAAACCAGACAGATAGTCCCATCCAAAGTGGTGTTTTGGGGGGTTTTGTACACCAAAAATGGGTTTTTGAAGTTTTTACATGTAATATTTTAAAAAGTCAAATTTTAGTTTTTACCATTGGATTCAGCTTTAAAAAACACATAATTTGGTGTTTTGATAATTTATTTACGTCTATTGGTTCCAGAGATATTGAAAGTGCTAAACACATTACATTGTCCAATATTATTCTTATGGAGAATAAGAAAAAAATTATTTTTTGCAAAATTATTAATTGGTATTTGCCTAAAAACCAATAGTTTGTGTTCCTTGTTGCAGCAAACCTGCATACTCATCCCCCATGCTATTCTTATGGAGAATAGGCAAAATGGCATATATCGCTTATACATCTTATATATTATTTCTCTAGCCTGTTTTTCTGTCAGTCCACGAGATCTTCCTTATTCTTTTATAAAATTCCATGATTTATCCCTCATTTTAAAGCTTATCGTGCCAGTTATTGACGAAAAATAGACCCACATCTAAAAATGTACCGCTTCTCGGAAATTTAAATAATATGAAAGATAAATAGAGGGAATAGTTTGTTTTGACAGGAGCGAAAATGTAAACAAAAGAACATCAGCTGGCAAGAATTGGTTCGCAGTACGGAATTCCGCATGGGTCGACTAGAGAATGTAGATTGATGAAACTTGGTATGTGGCTTCACTTAGTTGAGTTATATTGATATTTGCATGAAAACCCATATTTTGTGTTCCTTATTGCAGCAAACCTGCTTACTCAGCCCCCATATCATTCTTATAGAGAATAATTAAAAATTGTATATATCGTGTATTTGTGAATATATTTTTATGAAAATTGATATGCGACTTTAAGTGGTATTAAGACATATATTGTGCATCGGAAATTCGCTGATTACGTAGGTTTGCTGCGACAGGGGTGTTTATTTTTTCAAATAGCAATTTAACCCCTATCAAGTTGCATATCATTTTAAAAATGGTAAAAAAAAGAAAATAAATGCCACAAACCAGACCTCTTTATGTTTATTTCATCTAATGTTATAGCCAGTGAAAAATGTTTTAATTTTGTTATTTATACGCTAAAATTCCCCTCCTTACCAGAAATCAAATACAGAGTAGAAAAATCTCACTTTTCCTTAATCAGATCTTTGAAAAGATACCATTTAAAGTGCATGAAAGCCATTTGAAAACTTTCTTTATTTTTTCCAAGAGGTGAATGGAGGCCTTACTACTAATCTTTTCAGCAAGACCTTTAATTTGATGTACATGTCGACCTCTGCTGTCATTTAAGATTTTCTTCTTAATCCTCGTGGACCATCCCCCTGATGTGATAAAAAACTCATTGTTGCTTCACATAGTAGATTTGTATTATTAGTACTTATATACCAAGTTTTATTGCTTTGGCTGTAATTGTTCAATATTAAACAGATCCGGGTCTTTTCTTTAACACTGTATATGTAGCCCATCAAGAAAACCCTCAAGAGCTATTAAATACAAATACCCCCGTCGCAGCAAACCTGCGTACTCAGCGAATTTCCAATGAATAATATATGTCTTAATACCACATAAAGCCGCATGCCAGGATTCATAAAAATATATTCACATATAAGCGATATATACAATTTTAATTATTCTCCATAAGAATAACATAGGGGCTGAGTAAGCAGGTTTGCTGCAACAAGGAGCAAAAAAATTGGTTTTTATACAAATATAAATAGAATTTAACTAGGCGAAGCCACATACCAAGTTTTATCAATATTCAATCATAAATAAGCGCTATATAACATTTTAATTATTCTCCATAACAATAACATAGGGGCTGAGTAAGCAGGTTTGCTGCAACAAGGAGCAAAAAAATTGGTTTTTATACACATATCTATACAACTCAACAAGGTGAATCCATATACCAAGTTTTATTAATTTATGTTCATAATTAAGGGAGTCATTACATTTTACTTATTCTCCATGGGGGCTGAGTACGCAGGTTTGCTGCTACCAGGATAATCAACAAAAAATAAATTTTTGGTGCAAATATCAACATACCAGTACTACCTGAAGCCACATACCAAGTTTCATCAATATATATTCATAAATAATCGAGATATAACATTTTATTTATTCTCCATAATGATAACATTGGACAACGTACTGTGTTTAGCACTTTGAATATCTCTGCAACGGTTGAACGTAGAATCACAATTTAAAAAACCAAAATGATTTTGTTGTGGAGCTAAACTGATTGGTACAAGCAAATGTGAAGTTTACATTAAAATGGACTGAGGAAAAGCCAAAAACCTTCTTCCCGTAAGATTAACGTGGGAGATTTTATGAGTAGGTTTTTTGGATTTTCTCCACAACCACTTAACCTAGGTTAATAATTCAAAATACCATATTATTTGTTTTTTAAGCTCTAAAACATGGTAAAAACCAAAATTAAGTTCTATAAAAATTGTAGGGTGAAAAATGCAAAAAAACTTATTTTTGGAAAACTTAAAACCCCCATAAACCCCCCTTCCCATGGTCCGATTTTTCTGGTTTTCAAACTTAAAGTCATGAATGTCACTTTACACATTTGAGCCAAATTTTATCAAAATCGGACGTTTTTTACTCAAGTTATCGCATTCACGGACACACACACACATATATATATATATATATATATATATATATATATATATATATATATATATATATATATAGGCCTATATATAGATAGACAGATATATATATATACATATATATAAATTTGAACGAATAGTGTTTTTGGCATCTGGGGACCTCAAATCAAAAAATTATCATGGTCTCGGGCTTAAGTCTTACCATGAGACCTACGGTAATAGCTTCTTCCTTGTAGGGAAATTCGCTAAAATAAATGTGAATAGTCCTATGTTGGAAAAGATAAGGAAGCTAAATCTGTCAACATATAATGGCTGTGTATCCATGAAAGTGAGACCTGAAAATGACATTAAAGTTTTCATTTTGTTTATTTTGTTATTGGCTGTTTTTAGCCCGTCAAAAATATCAGGTATATTTTTGAAACTCATAATAGCGATGGATTTTAATTTATTTTTTTATTTATTTGGACTTACTTATCGCTTCTAGCGTTTAAAACTATACTACGGGAGGTAAGGAAACTCCTCCCGTTGTCAAGTGAACCCTACTTACATCTAAATATCAAGTTCTTACACCTAACTAACCTACATTTTTTTGGGTTTTCTTAATCTTTTCCTGTTACATTTTAATTTATAGTAACACACAGATAACAAATACATATACAAAAAATCAAATACAATACACTAACACAACATTTATATACACGAACAAATGGTAAACTGACAATACATTACCTGTTCTGCATCGTTGCCTCCAAGCTGACGGCAAAAACGGGAAAGTTCAGTCTCACATCAACAAGTCTCAAGTCCGTCGACTGTTCAACAAGTTTCGTCGACTGCCCGTAACTTTTCCAGGTTATTCAGCAGGCCAAAATAAACAAAAAATTTCATATAAACATATGGCCTATCTCGCCCCGTTTTCTGTCTGTCCATCCGTATGTGATTTTTATAAAAGTGGCATTATCTCAGAAACGGTTAAAGATACAATGATGAAAATTTGTATGAATGTTGTTCTCATTACGTCACATTTACCATTAAAAGTTGGTTTTCTTTCAATTAACCGTTTAAAAATTGTGGCTATTAAAAGATTTCACATGTAAATACTGTATCTCAAAAACTATAAATTTAAAAAAAAAGTCTAGGATGCAAATTTGTTGGAAATTTTAATGTAAATCTAACGATATATCGTTTCAAAAAATTGAGGCATAAATAACAGAGAAAACTTAAATTTAGAATTTGAAAGTAGTGTTGTATGGATGTGGAATATGGCCATATTCACTAAATAGTAATAAACAGCTGATAAATAAACAAACAGCTGATTTAGTAATAAACACGATTTTAAATAACAACATGAGACCGTTGTTGGCCTGAACATTTATAGGTATTGATCCTTTGGTTTTTTATCGTCAATAATATTTTCACAGTTTTTAATTTATTATTTGTTTTTGTTTATTTTATTAGTTATTCTCAGGCCCCGATTTAGGGTAAGCTGCACCCTGGGCAAAACCTTTTGTAGCCGCCCCCCTCCCACAAAAAATGACTGTAATATTTGTGATTCCTTAATAGTATTGTTGGGTTACCCCAATAATGGTGGGCTGATAACGTATTAGGTATTAACCTGGAATGTTCTGTGTACTGTTGATAAAAAAAATAGTAGGCTTATATTCTGTTTTTAAATACGATTAACTGTTTATAACTACGTATTTAGTGCAAACTGCAAACATAAATGATACATGAACAAAATTTTAAAGGTACCAGTTTGCGCATTTATAATTTTTTAAGTGTAAAACCAATTTGTTTTTAATAAATAAACACAAAACCTGTGGATTAAAATTTTGTTATAACTTTTATTTTCAAAGAGAAAAACAAACGAAATGAACAATATGAAAAAAATATAAACATTAACCTTATAAGCCTTCGGCAGCTTGTTATTAACATTTGAAACTAAGTAAAAGACAACTTTTTTATGAAATGAATTACAGTAAGTTAATAGCTTGTAATATAATCGTTGTCTATACTTTTCTTTAAAACTGTTTGTTAACATAACTAAATAGACCTTTTTCTTGATTTTTTCTTCGCAAACTCTGTAACAACTTCGGAAAAATCAGTTTTTAGTGTTATGTCTTTTTCAGAACACAATAAAACCAAGGAGTTCAACTTGCTGTTCAGTAAAGTTGCTCTTTTAAGATTTTTCACTCTTGAAAAAATTATATTAATTCAAAACTTTAACAACGACTGATAATAAAACATAAACAACAGACGACAGATGACTAATCCTTCTCCCGCTCGGCGCTCATATCACGGTGGCAGTGGCAGACGCAGACAGACAGCCAGCTTCACTCAGTGAACCACGGACGTGGACGTAGCTGTGGCTGGTCTGTCATGCACTGCCTACGCTCCACCATAATATGCTGAATGCTGCGCTACAGCAGTAAACAGTTGCTTGTAACCAGATCTCTTACGAGGCCTACGCAAGTTAACAAGTTTGTTTTGTCGTTCCCGTTTTTTACCAATATTCTGAAAATAATAAAAATCTCCAAAAATTTCCGCCCCCCAGAAATTGCCGCCCTGGGCAATTGCCCAGTCTGCCCATTGGTAAATCGGGGCCTGGTTATTCTATTAGTTATTTTAATAGTTATTTTATTCTATTGTTTTTTTTTTTTTTGCAATACTGGTTTTCCTTGTCAGTGACATGCATCGTTTCACTTGGAGAGAGTACACCGACATGCATTTTGTCTACGGATTAGGTAACAGAAATTCTAGTTTACCAACAAGGTTGTATGCCGAGTGATTCTCTCATCGAATTCATCCAAATCCAAAGATATTTGTTGGTGTTTATCAACGCTTACAAGAAACTGGGAAGGTCGCGCCAAATGGATCAAATGAATGGCTAAGATTGGTAAGAACTCTTGAATTGGAAGAAGAAATCTTGCAGCGTGTAGAAGACAATCCTTTGACTAGTGTTCGTTGTATTGCAAATGACATAGGTGTTTCTAAAAGTACTGTCTGGAACGTAATCCATGAAAATCTTCTTTACCCTTTCAAACTTCAGAAAGTTCAAGCTGTGGAAGCAAGAGACTATCCAGAACGTGTGGAATGTCCCCGTTGGTTTCTCCATAAAGAAGTGGAATTTCGAAACTTTTTACATCATATTTGTTCACCGATGAAGCAAGCTTTACAAGAGAAGGTATTTTCACCTCAAGAAACAAACACTTGTGGGCTGACGAAAACTCCCATGGCATTGTGCAGCGGCGTTTCCAAAAGAAATTCTCAGTCAATTTTTGGGTTGGCATACTTGGTAACCATTTAATTGGACCATACATATTACCAACCAATTTGAACGGGCCTACTTACCTTGTGTTTCTGAGAGACATACTAACGGAACTGTTAGAAAATGCCCCTCTTGAGCTGTGACAATCGGCCTGGTTCCAGCATGACGGCGCACCACCTCACTTTTCAATTGGAGTTAGAGAATACCTGGATAGAGTATTTAAAAATCGCTGGATAGGTCGTGGTGGACCCATAATTGGCCTCCAAGATCTCCTGATCGAACACCGCTTGATTTCTTCTTATGGGGGCACCTGAAACAACTTGTGTATAGAACTCCTATAGTTGAGGAAATGGACCTTGTACCCCATGTTGTCAAAAGTACTGCGATTATTGAAGAAGTAACATTTTTGATAGTGTTAGAGAAAATGCACCACGACGTTTCAGACTGTGCAACGAAAAAATAGGACGCCATTTTGAACAACATCTGACGTAGATGTGTTCATTTAATGAGTGTACCTTTCATATTTTGATATGTATTCATAATAATTTTAAAATAGTTCTAAGTTGTTTTAATAATACAAAAATGTAAACAAAAATATAATCTAGTTAAAAGTTAAACAATTAAAATTACAACAACAAATAATTTAATCTGGGTTTTATTCTAAAATGGAAGTTTTTTACATGTTTTTTTTTGAGACTGTATGAATAACCTTTTTACTGTCTATCTATCTAACAACCTTCTGTTTTGACCAAGTAAAACACCTTTACATTTCTCATGTTTAAAAATGGTCTCATGTTGTTATTTAAAATCGTGTTTATTACTAAATCATTTGTTAGTTTATTTATCAGCTGTTTATTACTATTTAGTGAATATGGCCATATTCCACACCCTACTTTCAACTTCTAAATTTAAGTTTTTTCCATTATTCATGACTCAATTTAAAAAAACAATATTTTGTTATATTTGATTTAAAATTTCCAAAAAATTTGCATTCTTGACATTTTTTAATAAAATTTATAGTTTGTAAGATATTTACATTTGAAATTCTTTAACAGCCACCATTTTGAAACGGTTAATTGCATGAGAACAAATTTTTAATGGTAAATGTGTCGTAATTAGATCAACATTCATACAAATTTTCGGCATTGTATCTTTAACCGTTTTTGAGATATTGCCACTTTTGTAAAAATCACATATGGACGGACAGAGAAAAAACGGGGCGAGATAGGCCATTTGTTTATATGAAATTTTTTGTTAACCTGGAAAAGTTTCGGACAGTCGAAGCTGGTCACCCTGTATATCGCTTATTTATGAATGTATATGGATGAAATTTGCTACGCGACTTCACCTAGATGAGGTCTATTGATATTTGCATAAAAACCCATTATTTTGTGTTCCTTGTTTCCGCAAACCTGCGTACTCATCCCCAAAGTTATTCTTATAGAGAATAATTATTATTTTAAATATCGCTTATTTGTGAATATATTTCTTATGAATCCTGGTAAGTTGCTATAATGTGCAATTAAGACACACACACACACACACACACATATATATATTGGAAATTCGCTGAGTACGCAGGTTTGCTGTGACGGGAGTATTATTTCATTTGCATTATTATTTTTATTATTTCATTTTCTTTATTATTTTTATTATTTTCATTGTTTTTTATTATTTCATTCTCATTGTTTTTTATTATTTCATTTTCATTATTATTTTTTATTATTTCATTTTCATTTTATTATTAATATATATGTTTGAAAACAGTTCTTCTATTTTTTCCATTGTTTAAATAACATCAAATAAATTAACTGCAAAAAATTAATAACGCTTCACTCATCGGTAGCTCAAAAGGGTTTCGAGGGCAGTTACTAGTAGTTTTGACGTCACGACCAGGTTGAGCAAAGTTAAGTGGTTCAACAAAGTTGGGGACAATAAGCGCCAAAGTGCAAGGGACAGGACAACATGTCGCCCCTCCCCCACCCCCCTCACTCAGTAATGAATTTGCAGAACTTCACTGGCTAAACAATGTGATTAGTTCTTACATAACACGGTTCTTTAATAATGGAATGTTTTATACAATACAGTACCTTCGAATAAGAACCCAATATCTTTTATATATTTTTTTGTAGTTAAAGTTTTTATGAACTTTGGAGATAGTTTTTTTAAATTACCTTAAAAGTAAAAACACAAGTTTGTGAGCATAAGCACAATTTCTATTTGGTATAAGTACAAAGTTAGTGATTGTATTTAAATATCTACAATGTAATAAACATTAATTTATAATATTGTTCAAATTCAGACTTTCTAGCTGCATAGGCAAATGTAACATTAACAGCTTTGCTGCGTTTGTTATGTTTAAACATGAAAATCTCATAGACTTCAATGTTGAGCGATGTCCCGATTTCGGGACACCCGCAGCGAATGCGTTAAGTTCCCTTAATATAGAGGTTATCACGTAAAAAAAAATTTATTAATTACACATTTTCGCATTCTACACCTGAAATGGAACAAAAATATATAAGGTAAGTTTTTTCCATAAATTCAATTCCATTTAGTTTCAGTATGTCAACATTGGGTTTTTATTAACATACATTCAGATACAAGAAAGATATTAGTTTGAAATTTGGTATACGTCACATCAATGTTAAATGAAATGGCTTTAACTATCTTGTTTATTAACTATACCTTATGACCTACAGGGCATGTCCTAAAGCCTAAACAACGAACATTTGGCCAAGAAAACTCAGCCATTAAAAAATACAGTAGTTAAAATGAACCTTTTTGGTAAATTTACTCACTACCAGTCCTTGAAATGAAGTAAAACTTGAATGTTATTATGGTATTTAATAGCACTTCTTAATTTTTCTCTTTACGATTAACATTCGCCGGAATCCCATTATGTAGATGAAATCTGAAACTAATCGGGTAGCCTTGCAGCACACTTCGCAGTCTTTGCTGCCCCACCCTTATGCTGCTGTTCACAAAGAATACATTAAATTGTTACCACTGGTGTGTTGGTTAAGAGGCAGTAAACCGTGGGAACTGGACCTAAAAATTTGACTGTACATCAGCACAGCAACCAAGACTAGGTAGCGAACGTGGACCAACAACCCTTTGCTGTTGAACCTCCGATAACTGGGTCCTTCAGCTTCCCAGCTAGGGACCATAACTGTTAGTATATCATAAAGTACGTAACATATCCGGTGAATGTGATTGCGTGTTGTAGATTTTTTAATTTTTTTATTGCAAAGCCATCGGCATTTCTGTTATTAGAGCACACAAACGATTTTAGGGAAAGAGGCTCAAACCCCTCAAACGTTTATAGATGTACCGGGATTCGAACCCATGACCTTTAAGTCCAAGACTGTAACCGTTAGCCTAGCGAGATGCCCGATTACCAAATAAGGAGATACCTTGGAATGTCAAGAACAAGTATCTTATATTATATTACTGCTCTAGCCTGTTTTTCTGTCAGTCCGCGAGATCTTCCTTCTTCCTTTATCAAATTCCATGACTTACCTCTCATTTTAAAGCTTATCGTGCCAGCTGTAGACGAAAAATAGACCCATGGTCGAAAAATGTATCTCTAACGGTCTAAAAAATTCTCGGGAATTTGAATAATATGAAAGATAAATAAAGTGAATAGTTTGTTTTGACAGGAGCGAAAATGTAAACAAAAGAACATCTGATTAGCTGACAAGATTTGGTTCGCAGTGTGGAATTCCGCACAGGTCGACTAGTAGTTTCCTTACTCTTCTCTATCCAAGTGGCTTAAAGATTAATTTATAAATATTTTACTAAGCTATACATATTATAGTGTATGAAAAAGAAAAACTATTTTTGAAACCAAGCAACTCTCGGAACTTGTTCAAACAAATAATATAATTGAATTACACACTGCCCAGCTCCAGCTATCTTAAACTGGTGACAATGTTGTGATGTCAATGAAAACTCATAAAGGCACGTGAATAGTTTATTAACAACATTTTCAACACATTTATAACTTATTGCCAATAAGTTTAGCAAACTGTAATTACTAAAGTCAGAATCAAAGTAACGGTTGCGCCGCGCCGTACGTCAGGCTCAGTTTTAACCCCCGCCGCAGCGAGAAATGGCCTGGAAAACCACAAATACTTACACCTTCTATGTAGGCCTACTCACCTATATATTCTACCAATGGTCATAAAATTAAAGGTCAAATAATGTGTTTTTATGTTGTACAAACCTTGGGGAACTGCAAAACATGTTTTTTTTTATTGCCACCTTGTAATGTCTGCTTTGTTTACGTATTCAGATTGATTTACAGTATTTCCCTTAGCATGTAAACAATAAACTGAGGCAGAGCAGAGCAAAGCAAGACACCTACTATAAGCCACTAGTTATAAACTAATTAAATTAGAAAAATAACAGTAAATGTTCTATCTTATCTCTGTATATATAAACAACTCACGCCAAACATGTACACCTAGAACCACAAAACGTTATGTCTTTAGGTTTATTCTATCCATAACCTAAGTAGAGGTAAGCCCATGTTAGGGGGGACTTAATTTAATTGAGGACTTACTTTGGTTTTATATTTGTTAACTAATGTTACTCATCATGTTTTGTAGTAGAAAGGGTTTGGACAAATGTTAATTCAGAGATAATTATTTCAAATACTGTTCCAATTTATAATAAGGGAAAAACACTAGATGAAAAATCACTAAGTATTGTAAAATATGCTCTCTTGTTCAAAATTTTTGTTGTAACTATAGACTGTTAATTTAAAGCACACACAAACATGTTAGTTTGGGGTCACAGAGAGAACTTTTTATTCGAGACTTCAAATCCTAAAGTTTCTTGTTGGTTTGTTGTAATGAAAACAAAAGTAAACACTGGGAGAAATATGGAATTGTATAACTTTTCCAATGCTTTGATTCCTCAAGGGCGAGTTTGTTCCGTTTAATGAAATAGTAAATGACAAATTTCTTAAGTGTGACAATTTTTTTAAGTGGTTGACAGATTATATTTAGCACCAAATATAGTAACAGGGTGTAGGGCGCATGCATATAATGACTCATGAACTTTCAAGACCCACATTTGGTGTTTTTATATATTTTTTAAAATAAAGTTCTCTTACAATGCTCGTCCAGATGTAATTTCAGCCATTTTAAGTGAAAAATGTTATATAAACAATGGAACAACATAAAACACAAGAATTGTTCCATGAAATATTATATCACGGAAAACTTTTCGAGTTTTATCAAAGTTATCTACAATCCAGTTTCTTTGACCTACTTGTTACTTAAGTTGCAATTTTAAGAGTATTTTAACCAATAAGACAAACACTATCAGTGTTTTTTGTTGATAATTTAAACCTTTGCAATTGAAAACATAGACTATATTTGTTTTGATTGTAATTATTACAAAGTCCAGGATTATATTACCTTTCCTGTTGTTTGAACTGTTTCCTACACTAAAAACATTGTATTAAATGTACCCATCCAGATCATCCCCAAACTTACTATTTCTTAAATTATTTTTTTTAAATATTTTATTCTTTGGTGAGATTTCTTGATGACATCGGTTTTCTAGTAAACCAACTAATTTTTCAAGACATTCGTTTTGATATTTTTCGCTCTATTCATTCCACTTTCTGCACTAATCATACTACCCAGCCTGCCGGGAAACAGGTTTGGAGGTGTAGTGGAGCGCTTCCTTAAAAATAATTATAAAATTAAAAATAATATATTATTCAAAAATTATATACTGCTGTGTTTCTTTGTTTATGGCTTAACTTTGAAAGCATATAGTACTGCTGTATTCACTGTAGCAACTAACGAATCCCAAGAAAATGTTTTTTTTCGTGTTCTATAATGTTTTCACTTTATGAATAATTAGAGATCTTACATATATTTTATTATTAGATTTTAACATAAATTAACAACAGTATATTAAATTAAAGTCATATAAGTACAATTTATGAAAAAAACACAAGACTATCAGCGTTCTTGAAGTAAAATACAGAGGGTGAGTAATTTTAAATATGGACCAATAAGGTGAGCTTTCAAGTTTAAAATAAATGGTATCATAAATCTGACACTTATATTATTATTCTTTTTAACCCCCTGTTAATAAATATAAAATTTTTTAAATATATCATACATACAATTTGAAGTCGCATGTAATTCGGTCTAGTGGAAGTCTCGGACGAATTATCTACAGAATTTATTTTTGAGTTTTAAATATAAGGATTGAATAGGAACAAAATTCTAGATATAGGGGCCAACGTTAAACTTATATCTGCACACCAAGCACAATACCTATATACTAACTATACTATACATTACTTTGGTGGGGAGGTATGCCGCTTACCAATTGTGGTGGATGGGGGAGCTGGTGCTCGGCGCAGGGCACAAATGTTCTTTACATTCTAGATGACCCTCGTATTTATAGGCGGATAAAATAAAAATAACTAGATGCATTTGTGTTTTCCATGTAGTACGTAAAACGCGGCTTGCCTATTTTATATATTTCTATGAAGTAAGGAGTTGTAAATTAAATTTGTATCATAATGTTATCATGGGTAATGAAATACTGATAAAGACAATTGAAATAAAAACATTCAAAGCACTCAATAGAAACATTTAAGTAACTTGTTGTTTTAATAACTTTCTTTAGTAATGCTGCTTAGGATTGTGTCCTTTTCGAGTCTAAAAAACGTTATTTAGATTATTTAGTCCTGGTTAATTCTGAACTTTACTGGGGCCATATTATTTGGTACTAAGTGTATAAATTGGTTTAATTAGTATTTATTTAATTCACTTTATTACCACTAAACAGGTACACGTTAAATCTAAGTGACCACACAGGTCTTGCTAATGTTATGCATGTTAACACGCATTTCATATGGGAAAATGAGGTTTTCTATTGTTTTAAAAAAACAAACTAAAAGAGATACAAGGTTCATGTGAATTAGAAAGTTGCTACCTTTTCAATGGTGTGTTTTAGCGAATTTCCCCTACAGGGAAGAAGCTATTACCGTAGTCGGCATGATAAGACCTAGGCCCGGGACCATGATAACTTTTTGTTTTGAGGTCCCCAGACCCCAAAAACACAATTCGTTTGAAACTGTATATATATATATTTACCCCCGTAGCAGCAAACCTGCGAACTCAGCGAATTTCCAATGCATATACATGTATCTTAGTACCACATAAAGCCACATACCAAGTTTCATCAATATACATTCATAAATAAACGATTTATGGCATTTAAATTATTCTCTATAAGAATAACATGGCGGCTGAGTATGCAGGTTTGCTGAAGCAAGGAACATATAAAATTTTTTTTACAAATACCAATATAACTCAAGTAGGTAACGCCACATACCAAATTTTATTACTTTATGTTCATAATTAAGGGAGATAACACGTTACTTATTCTCCATAAGAATAACATGGGAGCTGAGTACCCAGGTTTGCTGCTACGGGAATTATCGGCCAAAAAATGTTTTTTAGTGCAAATATCAATAGACCATAACGATATGAAGCAATATACCAAATTTCATCAGGATAAGTTGTTAAATAAGCGAGATAAACCATTTTTCTTATTCTCCATAAGAATAACATTGGACAACGTACTGTTTTATATATATATATATATATATACATATCTATACATATATGTGTCCGTGGGTGCGATAACTCTTGTAAAAATGGTCCATTTTTGATGAAATTTAGTACAAACGTGTACAGCAGCATTTATGACTTTAAGTTCGAAAACCAGACAGATCCAAAGTGGTATTTTGGGGGGGGTTTTGTACCCCAAAAATGGGTTTTTTGAAGTTTTTACATGTAATATTTTAAAAGTCTAATTTTAGTTTTCATCATTACATTCAAATTAAAAAACACACAATTTGGGGTTTTGATCATTTCTCTACGTCAAATGTTTACAGAGATATTGAAAGTGCTGAACACAGTACGTTGTCCAATGTTATTCTTATGGAGAATAAGTCAAATTTTATATCTCGCTTATTTCTAAACGGATACTAATGAAACTTCGTATCATCTGGTTGTGGTCTATTGTTATTTGCACAAAAAAATAAATTTTTACCGATTATTCCCATGGCAGCAAACCTGCGTACTCAGGAAAGATATAAATGTAATGTCTCCCTTAATTATGAACATAATTTAATAAAACTTGGTATGTGGCTTCACCTTGTTGAGTTATATTGATATTTGCATAAAAACAATTGTTTGTGTTCCTTGTTGCAGCAAACCTGCCTCCTCATCCCCCATGTTATTCTTATGGAGAAAAATCAAAATGGTATATATCGCTTATTTATGAATGTATATTGATGAAATTTGGTATGTGGTTTCACCTAGGTGATTTATATTGATGTTTGCATGAAAATTCATGTTTTGTGCTCTTTGTTGCAGCAAACCTATGTACTCAATATTCTTATGGAGAATAATAAAAATTGTATATATTGCTTATTTGTGAATATATGTTTACGAAACTTGCTATGCCGGTTTATTTGGTATTAAGACATATATTTGCGTTTGATATTCGCTGAGTACGCAGGTTTGCTGCGACGGGGGTATTTTGACATATGCTACCATTTGATCTTTTCAAAATTTTGGCAAATAAGCACATCAAAAACATTTTATTTAAATATTATATTTTCCCAAAATGCCTATCATGTAGCATAACAGAGTAAAGCTGAGTTTATCACGAGTAAGAAATTTGAATTGGTAAAAAGGTTTGTTCAATTTATTTTTATAAAAGCATGTTATGTTGCAGCATTTTTTTCATGTACATATGTTATATTTAAGTTAAATTTGAATCAATGCAAAATGTACCCATGTGGACGAGTAGAGGGATAGATAAACCATTACTTGATGATTATTCCTAACTAGCTGGCCTGACAGACGTTGTCCTGTCCTAATGTCATTGAATTTGTTTTATGTCAAATACTTCTTCATTTTCAAGATAAGCTCGTTCGCTTCCCTCACTCGCCTATCGAAAAAAGAGTTTGAGTTGCCATTCAAGTAGTTTTTTATTTCCATAATGAACATATGTTTATGCCTTTCAAGTATGTTTACAGCTGTTTGGTGTAACTAACTGAACTTTGATCAAACCAATGGGAACTTTGAAGGCCAGTGGGACAGAGCCCTTATGTCGGACTAAAAATTTGATTTTATAAGTACCTTGTCCTGACATTAACGTTCACAACAAAAAAAAATTATTCAATTTGGTGCACTAATTCAAGTTATGGAATCACAAAGGAAAACAGGCATTAATTTGTATATATTAAGATTTCAATTTGTTGCCTAAAATTTATTGTTAGTGTTGGGGATTTTATGTCATCTAAGAAATTAATGTGCACATTTTCGATCATTGGTTGGAGAAAATCAAGTTTCATGACGTTTTGTAATCTGGAATCTCAGGCGAGAAGACTACCTTTCAGGCAAAACTAGGAAAGAAATCCAAAACAGCGTACCGTAAAAGAAGTCAACTACAAGTAAGAAATAAATCAAAACACTTGTAGAAAACAAAAGTCAAACGAGTTAACACTACTGAAAACATTACACCACGGATAAAACTTATGTGTTTTAGTTTTTTTGTGATTTTTCAGTATTGCCTGAATTGTGCAACTAATTCTTGTCATGTTCTAGGAATTCTTCTCACATGAATACTGAATCAGATTCCAAACCCCGGAACATCATCAAACTGGATTTTCTCTCATCAGAGATGACAAATGTCTGCAATAATTTTTTTGTTGAAATAACACAATTAAAATCTTTGCAAAACACCTGATTTTTTCACACTATGTTCTTTCATTTTTGGCTTTGGTGAGTACTCGTTGCACAAGGCCTAGCTAATTTTCTCTCCTCCTTACAAGAACTCTTTCATCAGTTACAATAAAACATTCTCAGTAATCAAAAATCACGAGTCAAGTTTTAATTCAACCAAGATAATGGAACCAAGGTTCTATCACGCCCGTCTCAAAGACTCCCTTGAGAAATCAAATGGTTTTGATAAACTTACCAACTCCCACTCTACTTCCGGAGAGCGTTTCTCACTCGTTGATTAAAACATAAGAGGCAAGAATCTCTCTAGAAAGTCAACTGAATCGCGACAATACTTATAAAGAGGTTGCTTTACTAAATACGCAATGCACGAACTGAAAAATAAACAAGTTTAAAAATACCTTTCAATCGGTTTTTTCATAGAGCTATAAAGATGGTGACTGACGATTTTGATAGTGTTTAAAATATGACTATACAAGTGCAATATTGAGGAGGATAACCTTTTGTACGTTTTGTTATAACATTGTAAAATAATAATAACAAATTCAAGAGAGTAAATATACATAAATTATGGTACATGACAATCGATTTAAACCGGTCACATTGATCATCAGGCCCAGGGGTGGACTGACATTATAAAAAGGGCGGTGGAAATTGGGCCTGAGGGCGCCAGTATATTGGAAGAAATTTTGGTCAAGGGGGGTGTGATACGCTGCAGTTCAAGGGGACAGCACGGTACAAGCTTCTGCAACTTTGTTAATGGTGATTATCAATAACCCTAATTATAACATTGAGACTTGAGAGATCAAACAATACATTTATTTACATCTGTCTGACATTAGAAGGAGACTGTCAGAAGACATGGTCCACAGAGGAATAAAAACCTAAAATCAAGAGATCTACGACCTATGATGTCCGTGCCTCAACATACATATCACAAAATAACTTATAACTGACCGTCTGACCAAACTTGTGTGAAAATCTAACAAACAAACAAAATCTGCATTTATATCAAACTTGCAACACACACAATATGATTTTTAAACATGAATGAAAATCTTCTTAATTCATGACTTTTTTCTCTTAATTTGTAGATTGTCCTATGAATTAATTTCCCAACTGACCAACTAATTTCCCTTGGTTCATATCTTAATTTCCCTTTAGGTTAGGACATTAAAGTGTATGGTGATTCTTACTGGTTTTGTAGTTTAGATTACTAATTACCTTTTAAAACTACTCTTTTACAAAATAATCTTGAAGAGTCCATATGTACCCAACAATACCACCATGCTCATTCACCATTTTGATCATTTATTAACACAGTAGCCCAACAAACTTTAAGCTGCAGACGATATTCAGCAGGAAGAGAACGTATAGCGCTTGACAGGTTATAATTTACGAACCTCAGAAACAAACGTTTTAAATCAATTAATTGTAATATGATAGACGACGTATTTCAATGTGATATTTATTTAAATTATAATAATAATTTAAATAAACTGTTGTAGTTTGTGTGTATCAATATTTGTTTATTTCCCCCCTTCGTGGAGGGCGCATTACAGGTATATAGGGCGCACCGGGATTTTCCCGGTGTCCCGGCGGGTCAGCCCACCCCTGGATCAAATCAAATCAAATCAATTATTTTTATTGTCACAATACGTTTACAAATTAGTATTGCCAAATATCTGGTGACATTGTCAAAACAAAAATAATTGATCATAATAACTACTTATAATTGGTACTTACACTAACAAAATCAGACATACCGTAAGTTTACAAATAAACCCTTACTAAGCTATGTACAATTTTTAAATTCAGGATCAGATAAATACTCTTTAACATTATAATAGTTCTTTTCCAACAAAAAATCTATTAGTTCCTTTTTAAAAGAGTTTGTTTTTATTAAGTTTTTATATTTAACGGTCAACTTATTGTAAATTCTTTTCCCCATATACATAGGTGTTTTCTCAATAAGTTGCAGTTGATGTATGGATATTGAAAATTGTTTTTGAATCTTGTATTATATCTGTGGTCAATATTTTCCTCTGAAAATCTTGCAAAGTTTTATTTTACCAGTAATAAAATCTTTAACATATATAAATTTGGAACTGTTAAAACCTTTAGTTCTTTGAAAATAGGTTTACAGGAAGACCTCCAAGATGCAAAAGTCATTAATCTTAAACATTTCTTTTGAATTTTAAAAACTTTATCTGCATCTGAAGCTAAACCTTAAAGTTCAATTCCATACTGTACTATTGAAAAAAAGTAAGCATAGCAAATTATAATTTTTGTTTTTAAGTCAATAGTGTTTCTTAGGACTATCATCTGGTAGCATGCTGAATTTAATCTGTCAACCATACCTTCAATACAAGTGGCCCAGGAAAAATTAATATCTAACTGTACTCCTAAAATTGTTGCACTGCTACATATTGGTATTGTTTGGCCTTGAAAAATTACATTCCTATTAAAACCTTCTCTGGATTGAGCAGTACGGAAATTTACCAGTTGAGTTTTCTCTTGATTTAGTTTCAGGCCATTAACCTCAAACCAATACGCCAATTCAATAAAAGCTTGTTTCAGCTTTGTCTCCAATTCATCGTGGGAATTGGCTCTTGTAACTGCAGTTGTGTCATCTGCGTATTATATTACTTTGGGTGAGACATTCTTTGGCAAATCATTTATGTACAATAAAAGGAGAAGAGGTCCCAAAATAGAGCCTTGTGGAACACCTACTTTAACATTTCCCCACTGAGATCTAGATTTTGTGTTATTTTTTTAAATTATGGTTCTTTGATATCGATTTTCCAAATAAGATTGTACCCACAAAATTGCTTTATTTGAAAAATTATAAATGCCAAGCTTCTTTAAAAGAATGCTATGGTCAACACAATCAAATGCCTTGGACAGGTCACAAAGCATACCCAATGTGCTCTGTGACCCATCCAAGCCCAATGACACACTATTTATAAAACTAGTGATTGCTCCTATTGTACTGTGGCCTTTCCTAAAACCAAATTGGTCACTAGCCAAAATTACGTTTGTTTCTAAATATTTTGAAATTTGGTGAAATGCTAATTTCTCAAATACCTTAGAGAATGATGGGAGCACCGAAATTGGACAGTAATTATCTGGATTCTGTTTCTGTCCCTTCTTAAAAAGAGGTTTTACTTCTGCAAATTTTAAGTTTTCAGGAAAAGAACGATTTTTGAATGATTGACCGACTAAAACTGATAAAGGTTCAGCTATAACATACACTACTTGTTTCATTATATACAGCGGTATTTCGTCCCATCCGGCATATTTCTTATTTTTTAAAGATTTTACAACTTTGATAACATCATCTGTTGTGACAAAATACTGAAATTAAACTTGAAAAATTGCAATTCATGGTCACTCTGAGCTAATTTTCGTGCTTCATGTTCACAAGGAAGAGCCCTGATATCTCTAGCCGTTTCTGTAAATTTGTTCTTGAAAAATTCAGCAATGTCTATTGCATTTTTAATGGGCTTATTATCTAATACAACATCAGGAAAATCATTGTTAGGTTTCTTACATTCTAGTTCAGATTTAACAACATACCAAACAACCTTGCTTCTGTTTTCTGAATCCTTGATAAAATTAGAATTACACATTTTCTTTGACATATTACAGACAGTTCTAAAAATCTGTTTATACTTTTTGACATAATTAATAAATTCCTTATTATTAGACTGCTTAGCTAGCCTGCTTAGCTCCCTCTTTTTTATGCTTGATATTTTGATACCCTGTGATATCCATTTTGGTATTGTTACTAAAAAATGTTGATGAAAATTTTTCCTCAAACATATTTTGAAAACATCCAAAGAAGTTTAAACAGTTTTCACCAAATGAGTTTTCCCATTCCCATCCCATTTGGTTTATTTCAACATTAATGAATAGCTCAATATTTTTTTTTTTTAAACCCGTCTTTTTATTTTTGGTGTTTTATTTTCATGTTTAAAAAAATAAACCACTAGAATAATCTATAACAAGTGCTCTGTGATCTGATAAGCCTAATTCTATGATCATAGTTGGAGTTTTTTTTTGCCAGGTATTAGTTGTTTTAGTTCCAGAGATCATATGGTTTATTAGTTTTGATAAGTGTCTTTTACCTCTTTTATTAATGTGATATTCTTGCTTGCCATGATGTGACCTTTCTAACAGATATAGGTCAAGAAGATGAGTGTTTTGGTGCTTATAGACTAATTTTCTAATTTCATTGTTAACTTCTGTGACGGTCTTATGTTGAGGATACGAGTTATGAAGGAGTATTTTTGATTTTTAAGTTGGAGGCAGTTTTACAGATTTTAGTTTTGTCTACTGGGAGAGTGTCGTTATCCTCTTCACTTACACTATCTTAATACAGAAAACCTCTTAGGGATCATAAGATCCTCGTTATGTTTCATTTCTTTGGAAAAGGTGCTTGTTTTATTTATTTTATGTTTGAGTAGTATTTGTATGTGTTGGAGAAATTAGTCCTTTTTCAGTTAAATCTTGCTTTGTACACAGAGTTTCTTTTTCTGACACTATTGCTTTGGTTTCAACAGAGTCTTGTGGAATAAGCTGAATTTCAGCCCCTGTACATTTAATAATCATGCATCATCATGCAATCGTGCATGCAAATTCTTACTAGTCATAAATTGCTTATTATTTAGGACATAGGCTAGGTTGGACCTTTTTTTTATTAGGTCCACCTCTGATATCACACACGTTTCAAACTCCTTCATATTAATGTTGGTGACACCATTTATTACCCCTGATACCATGTACTCAACAGCACATGGCAAACACACCACAATCATGACTGTTGTTTTCTTGGGGACCATTTACTACTAATACATTAGGTTTACTAGTTGTGCATTTTATGTAGTGTAGAAGCTTACACGCTAATGTCTCAGCATGATTTCCATTACGGTTATGTAGTGAGTCAATATGAAAGAAAATATTATTCTGTCTTTTATATACCAAAATACTCCAGTGTGAGCCCTGATGAACAATTGGATACAGCTGTTTAGAATCATTTACAGGTAACACCAACAATTCTTTTTCATCAATCTTTAGAGCATCAATAAAATGGTTAAATTAATTTACATATTTTACAGCATGGCTCACCATCGGACCAGTAATAAGACATGAGTTATCTTCTACACAAACATTTCCAATTAAGTCAAAGTACTTGTGAAGCGTATCATCTGAGAGCCAACTTGTACTTAACAGTTCATTAATCATTATTGATTTGTCGGTACAGATATCGGTTTGTGATTGCTTTAAAACTGCTTCAGACTTGGTTTGTTCAATTACTTTAAACAATCTGTCAATTTTATTATTGTTAATACTGATGACTGCCTGGTTGATTGGGGTTGATTGTTTGATAGGTAAATTGACTTTATTTTCCTTAACTCCATTTTGTTTATCAGTTGGAGGTGTGTTTACTTTTGCAGCAGTCTGTGTCTTAGATTTATTTTGCAAATAAGACCGTGTTTTCACACCAGGACTCTCTACTTTATTCCCTGAGATTACCATGGTTCTTTTGTACTAACCATTAACTTATTAATGGTTGATCTGTAATGTTAACAGTTAATTAACTATCATTTATTTTAATTTATTAAAATAGTTATAATTTACAATGTAGACCCCAATGAGTATATATTCCTTGTCAGGCCTAATGAGAGAATGACCTGAGTCCTTCCATTTAGCTTGATGATGATTGGTGTGATCATCAATCAATTGCCTTGTGCCATATTTTAAATTACTTCAACTTAAATGGAGTGAGGATGTGTAAATATATTTTAAAGTGTTTTAAATCATTTGTTGCTACACACGTAGTTATATAACCTGTACAATGCTGATAAAAGTTATTTAAAACTATATTACTATTAGTTATTTTTATTTGTTTGCATATTCCTATCAATGTAGGTCCATTTTCACTTTTGTATCGAACATGTTCAGTGGGACAGAAAAAACAGTTCAGTTTTTCCAAAATGTTGCTTTTAGGCAAACAAAACTCACGTTTTTAGCGATGATAGTTTTTAAGAGATTATATCCTTATTTCTTAAATAAATGCACACATTTTCATATTACTCGTGATATTGTCATAGACTAAAATTATTAGGTCATGGGACCATGTTTTGACAATAGTTATTAAATAAAAATACGGACAATGGATTTATAATTTGTGATTGGTTTTAAAGAGAGGTCTCATGGTTGCAGTCCGATAAGGGCTCCCATCTTCAAAACTATGAAGTTCCAAAACTCCTTAAGTGAAGGAGTAGAGGAGGACTCCTTTCCGTTACCCTGAAACAAAGTAAAACAATGTATAATAACTATACTGTCAGTTTATACCTACAGATATACAAATCACAATCATACGGTCGCATACAGATGTGTACTAGCTTAACAGCTAATATAAGCTCCATTGAGTATATGAAAGCTAAACAGCAGACTATTACGTAGCTCAATAATCAGAAATTATGAAGAAAACTTTTCAAAAATTTGGTAATGTAACTATAAATACAATTTTTCTTCTTAACACATACATTTTAATTGGATTAATACGTATATGACAATCCTGCCATTTACATATTTTACTACCGTTTAGTAGGGTGAAACGTTAACAAAACCGTCATAATCTTTTATTGAGCAAAAAATATTAAACATAAAACTAAGCCCTCTTGCAGGTTTATGACTTTGACAAACCCTGAGGCAAACAGAAGTGTTTTTGTTTTTTTTGTGAAAATTCACGTTCCTAAAGGGAAAGAAATTGAGATACTGTATGGTTTGTAATCTGTACTAGAAGACTATCATAACTTTAACTGACTGAGCAGTTAATTACATTATCAGTTTTAGGATGCCTTTAGCCATGGCTTGTACAAATAATTTTCATTAATTTACGTTTTTATATGTAAGTCAAAGTTTACATAAATGATGTAGAAACCACAAAATTATGATAGTGTGTTATGCACAAAGACCTCAATAGAAAATTAAAGGGATATTTGTGCAGTTTGGAACTGAATAAACAGTAGGCACGTGTCTTTATGAGAGCGATGACACGTTTCACAATCTCCAGTGGCGATAGCTTAGCTCTACTACTGGGAGAAACGTCAGCTCTTAAGAGGGGAGGTTGAGTTTATTGTCTTCTTTATAAGAAAAGTATTAGAAAACGCACTTGGATTACCAACAATCGAAATATCTATTTCCTCCGCAAATGTCGGGTACTAATCAAATGATTATACAAAGGATAAATAAAGAGATTAGATTAAGTACATTTTAGCTCATTTTAGCGAATTTCCCCTATAGGAAAGAAGCTATTACCGTAGGTGGCATGGTAAGACTTAAGCCCGACCATGATAACTTTTTGTTTTGAGGTCCCCAGATGCCAAAATCACTATTCGTTCAAATTTATATATATGTATATATATGTGTCCATTACCGCGATAACTTTTGAAAGAAGCGCCCCATTTTGATGAAATTTGGCACAAATGTGGAGAGTAACATTCATGACTTTAAGTTCGAAAACCAAATCGATCGGTTTATGGGAAGGGGGTTTAAAATTTTCCAAAAATCAGTTTTTTGAACTTTTTACCCTACAATTTTAAAAAGACTAGATTTTGGTTATAGCCATTTTATAGAGCTTTAAAAAACAAACAATTTAGTATTTTGAATCATTAAGCTAGGTTTAGTGGTTGTGGAGAAAAGTAAAAAAATGTGCCCATAAAATTTCCCATGTTAATCTTATGGGAATACGGTTTTTAGATTTTTCTCAGATAATTTCATTAAAAACTCCACATTTCTTTCTCCCAATCTCTTTAGCTCTAGAAAACAATCATTTTGGCGTTTTAATTGTTGTTTTACGTCCAACCGTTGCTGTGATATTAAAAGTGCTAAACACAGTACGTTGTCCAATGTTATCCTTATGGAGAATGAATAAAATGTTATATTTTGATTATTTATGTATGTATATTGATGAAACTTGGTATGTGGCTTCAACTAGTTGTGGTATATTGATATTAGTACAAAAAATGGTTTTTGTTGATTTTTACCGGTAGCAGCAAACCTGCATACTCGGCCCCATGTTATTATTTTATTATATTATAATATTCATATGGAGAATAAGTAAAGTTTTATATCTCCCTTAGTTATGAACTTAAATTATTAAAACTTGGTATGTAGCTTCACCTGGTTGAGTTATATTGATAATTGCAAAAAAAACACATATCTTCCTTGTTGCAGCAAACCTGCGTACTCAATTATCATGTTATTCTTGTAGAGAATAAATCAAATGCTATATATCACTTATTAATGAATATATTTTTGTGAAACTTGGTAAGTGGCTCTAGGTAGTAGTGATACCCATATATATGCTTTGAAAATTTGCTGAGTACGCAGGTTTGCTGCGACGGGGGTATTTTAAAATTGGTGTTTTCTGGCAGAAAAACTACTTAATTTTGTCAGAGTTTAAGTTCCATAGTTTATGACCCCAAATGTTTCCTGGTGGTGTAATTTTATTGGGGGTCTCAAGTAATACCGAACACACAATTTTAATCAAATTGATTCATTAGATCGTATTTTGAAAAAAAAAATTGTTTTCAAATTTTTTGGAGGATAATTAACCTTCAAAATTAGAAAAACTGAAAAGATCTGATGACACGGTAGAATTGTACCTGCGTCCCAACATTTCATAAAATTCGTGCCACTGGTATGGCCTCTATAATAGGTCAATCCCATAATCAGTCTGTACACATCCAAACCGACTGGAAAATTTACATCACCTCGAAAACTACTTTGTGGAGTGTTCAGGGAACATCACAACGAATTTTCTCCCCGACAACTCAAATTAAAAAATGTAGACAAATATAATACTTTCTCCGCAAAAACCTTACCACGCGTATATTGAAGATATCATCTCAATTGCGTGAATGTGATAAGGAAAATTATGCTAAAGATATGGTTAGGATAGCACAGATTCAAATTTTTAAAATGATGCATGCGATGAAGACGTGCTCTAGAATATGCAAGTTACATCTTTAAAAGAGTTGCCAATTTTGCAGTCCTCCTTTGGTTTACGTGCGCCTGAGATGATACCATGAGATGAAAATGGGAGCAGGGAAGTTGTTTGAAGGGGTTTGTCGTCTAAGCATGCTAGTCAGCAATACGGTTTTATCGACTTTAAAGCTGCAGTAAGAACATTTGTGTTTACTCAAAGCCAAGAGCGGTCATTACTTATCTCTTATCTTAGATACAGCCTAATATATTACACAACGCTTTTGTCACGTTTAAAAGTAATTTACCTATGATCTAAATATTAAGTTTATAAAATAAGCTGAGAATATAGGAAAATAAATTGTTCAGAATTCAAAAAAATAATTTATTCCAACTCCTAAGGATTCTAATTTATTTTGTCAAATAAATGGTTTTGAATGTGTGAAGTAAATTTAAAAAATAAAATTGTATGTTTATTTTTTGACATTTACTTTTTTTCAATTAAATAATAATATCTCTACGACACAAAGTTTGTTATTTGTTACTTTTAAATTATGTCTTACATACGATTAATAAGAGGACGTTAATTGAATGTGTTAGTGTTACTATAAAATGTTGCAACTTGTCAGTTACGACGGTTTGCAGTTCCGACAATTGTTTGTGATAGGGCTATACAAGTGTTAAACTATTAAAAAGAGTTTTCAGTAATAACAATATAATCATTATTTTATTAAAAGCCTATGAACATTAAGAAGAAAATGTTCGGGCTACTCCGGTTTTCTGAGTCAGTGGTATTTTGTAACTTTAAGTTCATCAGTTTGTTTTTAAAGCGAGGCTAAATGGATTTTATTACATCCCACGTGAATGTTCATAGCGGGTTCCATAGCTTATAAAAAAATGACTTGGTGCTTAAATGACTTAGCATATTTGGTCTCTATGTTAATCCAATACATTTAATAACAAACACGATGAATATCTTCTACCTGTTACCTCTTTTTCCTCCTGCTTCTCATTTTCCTTGGCCTCAGACAGCAACCCGATCCTCTTGGCCAGCTCCTCGGTCTCCTCGCTGTCGCCCCAGAGGCCCTCGTCGATGGTGAACTTGACCACGGCCAGGAACACGCCCAGCTTGGTGAGGAACCAGAGGACGCGGACTAAGCGGTGGCCCAGGGTGATCACCTCGGGCGGTGGGGGGCAGGCGCAGGGGGGTGGGGGGCACTTGAGCACCGGAGGGGGGCACGGTCCTCGGGGTTGCACGTCCGTGGGGCTCAGCGTCGTCGCTTGGGTCATCTCTAGCGACTTCTGGACTGTAAAAGGTTGGTTGGTACTCGGCAGCAGTGAGCCTGTAGGAGTAAGACTCGAGTTTTTCGCTTTTCGAATTAGGCTGAGCATAAGCGTAAAATGATTTGGGGGATTTAGTAACAGTTTGTAACGCGTGAATACATGTTTCGATGCCATTTTGAATCGTGCCAATAAAATAAGTTGTAATTTAGAAATTTGCTTTATATCAGTTGCTATAAAGTTTCGTTGCTATAGAAACGGGATATTATTAAATCCTGTTATTTGAAAAATTAGAGTTTTAGCAGAGATTTGTGTCTTCCCTTTGAAAATTCAGCTTGAAGAAGAGACATATTAATTTAGTTTTTGAACTAACTAACTCTTCAAGCGTACGATATATTATTCTTTACAGGTTTATTTTGATTGTTTCTTAATACTGAACATAAGTATTGATCACTCGTTATCTGTTTCAGCTGTATTTTTAAGCAAAAATAACAACTGTGAAAAGAAATGTTGTTTTATTGAAGTAATTAATATTTATTATAGATGATGTAGATAAATAACTAAAATTTGGTTTTAGGAAGAAAAACACATATTTGATTTTGCTAATCAAATGTTTAATGCAAGGCAGCGTAAATATATATAAATAAGTCTTTCAAAATGACATTAAAAACCATGATTCAAGGAAGAAAAGATAGGAAATAAAATAACTCTTGTAATATATCAGAGCAAGCTGTAGGTAGTAAATGTTCAGTTAGTAAGATAGTACAAGTCTGATACGCTAGTAAGAATATGGCTTAACTACACCTATCATAACATTTAATGGCGTTTGCCGATCAGTAAATTGGTTTTATACGCAACCAAAATATGCTGTAAGCAAGTAAATATTTTAGCTTATGAACCAAAACCAATCGTGTCTGTCAAAATTAATGACTGAAATAATTGAGTTTCCTAATCACGTACACAAATAAACATGTGTTGGTCGTCCCGATGAACAGGGAATAAACAATCGACTTGAAAAGTATTCCGTTCGATCATTGGTTTACAAATCTTTCACTGTATTAAATCTTGTGCTGATTACGGTTCTGAATCTGTTTCATAATAACTATGCCATTTATATCTTGGTGGTAAAATCCGCTGAATTTATTTACACACTTAAATACAATGAAACCTTAATGAGTATTCGTTACTTAAATAATAAATTATGAACAGAACTGATGAAATGTTAAAACCTTGACAAACTGACTCAGACGCCACAAGCCACACTTAACGTCACATCTTTCAGAAGTTTATGTTCTCTGAGATTTATGAGGAGCTGTTATATTGCCATCTGCCATAAACTTTATTTTGCAACTAAGGTTTATTGCGTGTAAGGGATCAAAATTCATTCAGAGGTTGCATGTTACTGTGAGATAAAACAACAACAAAGTATGCAGAAGCACGAACTGAATGCACAGTTTTAATTTTCACAATTATACCCTGTTATTAGCGGCAAATAAATAAAAATCCTATATTACTTAAAGGACATACAATTTTAATTTTCATCAACGCCAATTAAATTTAACGGAAACTAAGCGGTTGAAAATGTATCCAATCATAACATGAATTATTTTTCAAAATATGTACTCGGGAAGAATTTGACATACCTTAATAGCATTTGGTCCAATTCGATAAAATTCACTGGACCTTGAACAAGGCCAATGGTCATAATTCTTAGCAGAGATTATTTACTGGGCACTGCTACTCTTCGCCCCCTCACCCCTTCCACCACCCATAACACCCGGTGAGCGTTCTCTCCTCCTTTCCCAAAGTTTACATCGTATTAGGCTAAATCTGATGAAGATATAGTCTTAGAAACACTATTATTAAACAGTATTAAACATAAAATATTACTGGTATAACCACAGTTTGATCAACTACTACTTTTTACCACTCTGTTTATATTATTCTTAAGCTTTTGATTTTGTTATTGTTACCGTGGACACATTCCTAAAACTTCTGGGTTTTTAAGATCCTCGTGCGAAGATCAAACACAAGTAACTTACAGCATACACAAGTAACTTTATGTTTCATTCCGTTTAAGTCATAGGTTACGTAGGCGAATCAAAATGGGTCTGCTAGTAAAATATATAAAACTTTTGAGTTTGCCTTAAATCACTTAGGGAAACTGAGGCAAAATTTGGGTCTGCGTATAGTAAGAGAACGGCTTAGCGGAAGAATAATCTTGTTGGCCTAAGTCAACATGAAGTTGAATATATCTCGCCAACGAGATTAAACTTACCTAAAGCTTAACACTCTATGTCGAAGTGAAAACTTTTAACTGTTTTAACCAAACTTAAAAGTTATATCATAATTAATCACTTAATTATTGATGTTTTTGAGTGTCCTAGAACAAAGACAACCTGATTATTTATTTGTTGACAAATCTGTTTGACTTGTTAAATAACATATAGAGTAACATATACTGTAAATAACATACTCACAATTTTTTTTTTTCATATAGAAAAATTAACTTAGCTTCGCCAGATAATATATGTTAATGTTTACTTGTAAACTACGATATAGTTTTTTATTTAACAGTGAAACCCCCTGTCACTCCGCGATGAAAGGGTTTGCAGGATTACCCTCCACAGTGGAACCTGCCGAATCCTGAAATTAAATTTAAGGTCTCATATTGCGGACAAACAAATCAATATTTTGAAGAGTGTCATGCTTACAATACTTTGTAAACTTTTTTCAATCAACAATAGGGTCAAATTTAAACTTTATTTTAAAATAATATATGATAGAAGAACATACAAGAGTAGTGTTGACTTTCTTTTGTTAGGTTCCGTTTAGGACATGACTTTATGTTTAATTATTAGCCGTGAATAGTACTCATGAAACCCTCTGTAACGCTCCATTTCCTTGACTTAACAAACATTGAATTTTCCAAAAGGTAAACTCCAAGTGAAATTATGGACACGTAAGGCTTGCGATCCTGTTAAACGTTACTTTAGTTGAAAACTGAATGTAATTACATTTTAGCCGTTTTCTAGGAAAATCTATCATAGTTTTATGATTATATGAAAATTGAAGAATGTTAGTTTTACTTTCATTTCCTTCAAAATACCAAAGATATGATTTTAATATGGACATAATAAACAAAATCATCATTAAAATAACTCGTAACCCCGAAAAAATTGTTATTCAAAGCAAAAACGTTCTATTCCACACAGTTTGCTCAACAAAGAGATCGGTGTGGACGAGTGGATCCACAATACATTCGCCCACAGATACTAGACCGTAATATACCGTAGTATTAAAACAGCTCAACCGAGGATCGACGGTGTGTTATGTTGAGCACTTCACTTTGTCACTTACGAATCAATCCACTGCTCCGTTGCTCCGAGAGAGCGTGCTAGCCCTAGCCGTTATACCATTAAATTGTGGCACTGATTGTTGTGATCGCGCTGAGGAGAGATCAACGTCGAATAATTAACAGATTAGCCGAGTGACGCCGCTGGCACGGCGTGGTGCAGTCATGCTGTGCACGACTAAAGAGCTGCCTGTTCCAGACCATTGCCGCTTTAACCTCTTCATTTATTACCAATAATATGCATTAAATTATAGGTTTTAAATAAGGCTAGAAATAATAATAATATTTTTAGTTCATTGCAAGAAATAAGATTTTATCTGAATTAGATTTACCACTGAAAGACTTTCCCTCAGTCACTAAAGGAGATAACATAAAACATAAAGATTAACTTGCCGAAGGTAAGAAATAAAATTTGGGACGTTATAAAATCCCAGTAATTTCATTAATCTCGTTTTGCTCTTTGCATTATCCTCAGTTTATTGCTCTCATATATTCGAAAGATTTGTGCTTTGTCAAGGCTTTTTTAGCGAATTTTCCCTATAGGGAAGAAGCTATTACCGTAGTCGGCATGGTAAGACCTAGGCCCGGGACCATGATAGCTTTTCGTTTTGAGGTCCGCAGATGCCAAATACACCATTCGTTCAAAACTATATATATATATATATATATATATATATATATATATATATATATATATATGTGTCCGTGAGCACGATAACTCTCATAAAAATAATCCGATTTTGATGAAATTTGGTGTAAACGTGTAAAGCAGCATTTATGATTTTAAGTTCGAAAACCAGACATATCGACCTATCCGAAGGGGTATTTTTGGGGGGTTTTGGGTTTTTTTAAGTTTTTTACATATAGTTTTTGAAAAAGTCAAATTTTATTTTGTTCCTATTAGAATAAGCTTAAAAAGACGCACAATTTGGTGTTTTGATCATTGCTCTACGTCAAATGGTTGCAGAGATATTGAAAGCGCTAAACACACTACGTTGCCCAATGTTATTCTTATGGAGAATAAGAAAAATTGTATATCTCGCTTATTTATCAACTTATCCTGATGAAACATGGTATTTGCTTCATGTCGTTGTGGTATTAAGTTACATTTATATGCATTGGAAATTTGCTGAGTACGCAGGTTTGCTGCTGCGGGAGTTTTTCTTTAATTTTATAGTTTGTTGGATTCAGATTAGCTAATGCCTTGAAGGGAAAAACTTTCCAAACATGCTTCTGCATATTATTACTGTTTTTAGCGAATTTCCCTTATCGAAAGGAGCATAGAAATAATTTGTAATATTTTCAAAATAATTTAAAATGGTTTTGAAATGAGTTTATGTTTAAAATGAGTTCAAATTATTTTAATATTATTATAACATGGGTTTACAATTAATTACAAATAATTTTGAAAACATAGGCTATATCAAAGTAATTTCTATATCAGTTTTAATATTATTATAAACAAATGTTACAAAACTCGTTCAAAATAGTAAAAATAATAAATTAAAATAATTATAAAATGTTATTAATATAATTTTAAATTATAAAATGTTATGCTTTTTTACATGATATAAAATCATTGTTTCATCTATGAAAAATTATGAATAGATCAAAAGTGATAGTAAATTTAACATAAGTTTCAAAATAATTTTAAATAATTTTGAAACAACTTTAATATATGTTTAAATTAGAGTAGGGGGCATTGGCCGATTCAAAACCAGCAAAGGCGCAGTGAGGATCCTGAGGATCCACCTCCCCCCCTCCCCCCTCCCCCCCCGGTGACCTTGACCCCCCCGTGACGTCAGCCCCCCCGATGACCTTGACCCCCCCCCCGGTTGCCTGCGGCACTTTTCGTGATGACCTTGAACATGAGGAAAAAAGTTTTGAAAATTAATAACTAGCCTATTTATTCACCGATTCCCAGGGGACTTTTTCCAGAGTGTAGGCCTATCCCAGAGGAAGCGAATGACGAAAGAACCCCATAGATCCACCATCAAACAAGGCCGCTATTAATTTATAACCGCGTTTTCCTTATGGGATCTCAGCTGTTTACCGACCAATTTTGATGAAACTTCACCACATGTCGGGCGGCGGCCTAAGTAAACCATCCCTTAAAGAAAATTGAAAATCCACCGTTAAACGGACCCGCTATTAATTTTTAAACGCGTTTTCCTTATGGGATCTCAGCTGTTTACCGACCGATTTTGATGAAACTTCACCACATGTCAGGCGGCGGTCTAAGTAAACCATCCCTTAAAGAAAATTGAAAATCCGCCGTTAAACGGGCCCGCTATTAATTTTTAAATGCGTTTTCCTCATGGGATCTCGGCTGTTTGCCGACCGAATTTGATGTGACTTCGTTACACGTTGTATGCCGGCTTGACTAAACCAAACTGCGAGCGGCTCCGTGGCGTCACGTGTCGAGGTGCGTGCTAGGGCCTACGTGACTGCCCGGGGCTGTTTACTCATCAGCGACCTCTCAGAATGTTCTAGAACGACGTGGACCGTGGTGACGTAATCCCAACCACTCCTCCACCCCTCCGTCCCTCACGTAACTTGTGTATCTATTAGGTTTGAGAGATGTTTGTTCTACGATAATGGTGCACAGTCAGTTTGAATCTTCAGTTAGTCATGGAAGGACACAACCCACTGTCGCTAGCTCAGCTATCGTCTATTGTAATAAGAAAGAATTACCTCATTCTGCATCGGAGGATTGCAAAAGCACCAGTGCCTATACAACGGTACATCGCATCCTGCCTCAAGGGAGTTTGTCGGGAAGGTGTGATAATGCTTAACAACCCCGAAACAGATCCTCAGGTGTTAGATTTGTATAATAAATACAAAGGCAAGAGAGTTTACCAATGCATCCACTGTGAGTACGGTGAACATTATTGCAATAGGCTTCTAAAACCCGCAAGAGATGTTACAGTGTATCGTTGTTCAGACTCTAGCAAAGAGCAGCATGCTTGTTTCTGTTGTGGTAAGTTTGCTTTTCAGGTGAATTGGTTGAGAAACAATTTTTACCTATCTCACTTGATAGCTTTAAAGGCAATGGCCCGCATGACAGCTTTTAAGGGCTCTAGACACTCCAACTACATGCTTCTTAGGTATTAAAGACTTCTTTTTACCCTTAACCTCATTCCTTTAAAATTAAAATAAAATAATAAATATTAAAAAAAATAATAAAAATAAATAAAGAAAAAGTTTATTTATGGACCCCCCCATGACATCACCTGGCGTGAGGATCCACCTGACCCCTCCCCGTGACGTCATCCCCCCCGTGACGTCATCCCCCCCGGTGACGTCATCCTCCCCCCGGTTGACAGGCACCTGTCCCGCATTCATACCTGGAGCTGGCATTCAGTTCAGTCAAGAGTCAGACATTGCTCCGAGCGCACGGCTATGAACACTGTTCAGAGTCCCAAGTCCCTCCAACTTCTAGCGGTGGCGAAGATCCGGGAGCACGCTCCGGAAATAATTCCGGAGCTTCCCAAGCCACTCAGGGACTTCGTTGCCGACATCATACGGGAGGAAATAGCGGCTTCCCGACTGGATCCCGACGAGAGGCTGTTCAACTTGATGCTGTTGTCCGTGTATTTGGATGCCATGTATCTGTACGTCTCGGAGCAGGAACGAGACGAGATCAGGAACAGGATCTGGGATTGGGATGAACGGGTTAACGCTCACCAACGACTGAAATAGGAGTGGCACTCCTACGGCTTTGGTCCTGTTCCGGACTAAATAAACTGTCTTCCCTTCTCTCCCTTCCCTCGATCCCTGTACCTTAAAGAAATAAAAATAAAAAAATAAATAAAAAAAATTATAAAAAAATGAATTCATTGCAGACACGTGATTGCGCAACAGGCTGTGCCGACATCGCGCGCTTTTTCCAGAAGGGTCGAGAGGGCGGGCATGCGCGTACCTCCGCTGCCGCTTTTTCCAGAAGGTTCGAGAGGGCGGGTGTGCGCGCCTCCGGAGGAGTACAAATAGACCCTAGGTCCGGCGGCGCACGGTCTCAGTTTCGTCCGAGACTTCTTCACGAGCGGTCACAGCAGCGGCATGAGTTCCATGAGCAACGCGGCCGAAGTGGATCGAACGATCCGCTGTTTTATGGAGGAGTGGAACGCGAGCAACGAAGAGAACGCCAACGCCACCGCCCCCATACCGCCGCAGCAACGGATGACGGCTAAAAAGAAGAAGTCCAACGGCGGGTGGACCACGAATAAAGAAGTGCCCGGTGATTCCCCTACACTGAGTTGGACCGCGGGCGAGCGCCAGTATACGGTGAAGAACCCGACCAACAATGGCAACGTCCTTCTCAAGATGAACGTTTTCCAAGGAGGTCGCTCGACTTGGACCTGCGGCCTGTATTTGGACGAGTGGCGGGACGACGAGATCTGCATAATTCTGACGGATCTGCTGACTAGGCTGCAGAACCTATGGTTGGTCAACAGTGAGACGGGAGAGCCTAGATTCAACGGAATCGTTAGGACCGTCAGTCCGCTGCCCGCATGGAGGAAGATCGCGGATCGTTGCGTTTCCACCACCACCACCACTGTCGCCATCCCCGAAAAGCGGAAAAAGACGAAAAAATAAACGAAGTAATTCGATCCTTCCCTTTCCTAATTTTCCTTAATGTACACTATTGTAAAACAAATAACGTAATAAGGCGAATGAGTGTGTTCCTCGAGGTACATGTCCAGCCTCACCACCCCTCCACTCCTCCTCCACTCCTCCACTCCGCCAGTTGGTGTTTTCATCACTACACCTCCTCCGCGGTCACGTGGTTGTTGCCTACAAAAGGCGACTCGGTGGCGAGAGCCGGTCATTCTGCGTCTAGCCGCTGCACCATGCTCAACACGGACCAGAAGATGGACGATGGAAGATGGAGAGCCCTCAACAGTTGCAAGGCCGCGGGCTACACCCGCATCACAGACCTACAGGACAACGTGGTGTATCCCATTCGCTCGTTCGAGCGAATGGACACACCGAACGGCGAGGCGGTGATAGCCACCTTGGCGGGTCTTGTCGGCGATGACCCGATTCGCACCTACATGCCTCGGCGGTACCTTGCAGTCCTGGACGATACCACCACCACGCAGTACAACGTTGGCGTGGGGCCGAGGATCAGCCTTGTGAAGAGGAGTGGCCCTCCAGGCAGTAAAAGTCCTCTCCTCGAATTTGTATAAATAAATGGTATTCCTTATTCCCTTCGAAATTGAAAAAAAAAATAAATAAAAAAAAAATAAAAGTAAAAATCAAATAAAAAAAGAAGCAAGAAAATGAATTTAGTTACAAGAGCCGAGGTGGCAGTGCACGGCGGTCAGTAGACGCCATGGCCTTGAGGTGGAAACACCCGTTCACCGCCATCGTGGCCTCGGTCGCACTTCGTGGCTCGCTTCATAGAGCACGCCGACCACATATGCGATAAGCGGTTCGCCCGTATCACCTGGCACTACGGCAGCGGTGGTGGCGGTGGCAAGAGCCGTGCGGACTCTACCGTGCGCTACGTAGCCGGCCTGCCAGACCTGGACGACTACGACGGTAGCGAGCCCGCCCTGGTCATCGTCGACGACATGATGCGCGAGGCTGGCCCCGGCGTGGCGGCCCTGTTCACCAAGGGCTCGCACCACCGCAACATGAGCGTGTTCTTCATCACGCAAAACCTGTTTCACCAGGGCAGGGGCCAGCGCGGCATATCGCTAAACGCTCATTACATAGTGTGTTTCAAGAATCCCAGAGACCGCGCTCAGATCAAACACCTGGCCCGTCAAGTATACCCGGAAAACCCCAAATTCGTGGAGGAGGCTTAGGCGGACGCCACGCGCGATCCGCACGCCTATCTGCTCATAGACCTGAAACAGTCCACGCCCGAAGAGATGCGTATACGTTCGGCCATCTTCCCAGACGACCCGGTAAACTACGTGTACCTGCCCAAGAAGAAGTGATAAATAGGCCGAACGCACGCCAGCGTCAGTCATCATGTCACACCGCGTGAAGAAAGACGCGGCGCTGCTGAGGGCCCTAATACACGCTACGCCCAAAGAACGCAAGGCCCTGTTAAAAGCGTGTGACAAGAGTCGCATCAAGTCATTGTGCGAGTGCGCGTATAACGTGCTACGCGGAAACGTACCGCTTTCCCCCTGCCTCAAACGCAAATTGAGCAAACACAAACAGGCGCTCAGACGGCTGGTGAAACGCGGCGAGGGTTGGGCCAAGAAGCGACACTACCTCGTCCAACGGGGTGGAGGGATCCTCCTACCTCTGCTGTTGAACGCTGTTCTGCCCGTTCTAGCGCAGAAGCTAATCGGACATGGAGTACGCTAGGAAGATGGTGGTTGTACCACAGGAGCTCATCGAGAGATTGCGAGAAGGACCAGGACTAGGACCGGGACCAGGACCAAGAGGAGGAGCGAGCAGTGCCAATAAGCCAGCTAGCCTGGACGCTGAGATGCATCGAAAATTGAGCGACAAGCGGCTGGACGATACGGAGAAATGGAAACAATATCAACAGGTGTTACAGCGGTTCCTGCATTTTTCCGCGGCTAAACGTCAACCCATAGGCCTGCCAATCATCGAGGGCGAGGAGGAAGCGGCGGAAGCGGAGGGCCCGAGTCAGGTGAAACGCGAGTCTAGCGCCTCGACAGAGGACGTTGTGGAATCGTTCTCAAAAATCTACAAGTCGGTGGCGCGCAACTTGTTGCGGTTCATGACCCAGCGAGGCAGCCCCATCGCCTGGAACGCCAGTGGGGTGGTGTATGTGAATAACGAGAAGGTCCCCAATTCCAATATAGTGGACATCGCGCACAGCATAGTGAGAGCGCGAAGGGCGGACCGGATTGCCTCCCGGCTGGCAAAAAGTGATGACCACCTTGAAGGACATGAACGTGCCCAAAGAATACGTGAACAATCCCACAGCGTTACGTTACCTAGGTGGGGGGCTGGACACTGCATCGAGCCCCTGGGGAGACACGATGACAGCCTCGTCAACACCCCTGTCACTGAGGTTGACACCGATGCTGGATCGCCTGAGACCGCGACCTCCGGCGGCCAGGAGAAGGATAATAACCGAGGAACCCGACCGGGAATCGTCATTGGACAACTGGGAGCCGTTCTCACCATAATGGAGAAGCTGTACTACGACCCGAGCCAGCCCGGCTCCCTCGGCGGGGTAGCTGCTCTGGCCAGGGCTGCGCGCCTACCGAAACGCCGAGTAGCCGACTGGCTGCGCGCCCAGGACACCTACACGCTGCACAAGCAAGCGGTTTCCCCGCAACCGCTACGTCGTGTTCGGGCCTCAGGAGCTGTGGCAGGTGGACCTGAACGACATGCGCGGCCTGAGCCGGTACAACGACGGAGTCAACTACCTGCTGACTGTGATCGACGTGTTCAGCAAGCGGCTGTTTGCGGTACCGTTGAAGAGGAAAAGCGGGCCCGAAGTGGCCGCCGCGTTCGAGGGAATATTCTCTGAGGCGGCTCCTCACTGCCTACAGACCGACAAGGGGACAGAGTTCACCAGGGCCGCTACCAAGCGGGTATTCAAGAGTCACGGTGTCACGTATGTCACCACGCAGAACCCCGATGTGAAGGCGGCGGTGGTGGAGCGAGTCAACCGCACGCTCAAGACCCGCATGTGGCGCTACCTGACCTACAAGAACACGTATCCTTACGTGGACGTGTTGGACAAGCTTGTGGACGCCTACAACCGCAGCCCGCACAAGAGCCTGGGTGGCGGCCTGCGACCCGCGGACGTGGACAGCGGCGATGGTCAAACGGTGTACAAGGCGTGGCGTCACATGTACGGAAAGGCGATCCGGCGGCACAAGCCCAGGTTCGAGCCGGGCGACACGGTGCGCATAGCCAAGGAGAAAGGTACGTTCGCCAAAGGTTACGAGACCAATTGGAGTAAGGAGCTGTTCGTGGTGGACCACGTATACGGGTCGCTTCCCCTGCACTTGTACGTGTTGCGCGATCTTAATGGCACGCCGCTAGAAGGGTGCTTCTACGAGCACGTGATGCAAAAGGTGACGGTCGCCCCGGACCGCCTGTACCAAATAGATAAAATACTGGACACCAAAGGGCGAGGCCGCAGTAAGCGCTACTTGGTCAAGTGGGTCGGTTACGGAGAGGACTTCAACTCGTGGGTACCCGCATCCGAAGTGCAACAGCTGCTATTACGACAAAGCGCAGACAGCTGTACCTGACGTTGCCCAGCAACAGCTCAATGGACTATTATCCAAACAACACCGTGGCTAACTACATCACCCATCTACCGTCAGTCATGCGATTGGGTGGCGATGGTGAATGGGAAGTCGCTTTAGTCGAGGCCCATTACCCGTGCTCGTTTGTCACAGTGGGGGAGGACGCGCGCGTGTATCTCTACACTAAGGATGACAACGACAAGCCTGCACTGACCGCTATAAAGGTGGAAGCTGGAAACTATAAAGACATCGATGAACTGGTCAACGCCATCAACGCCATTCCAAAATTGGACTTGTACCAATGCCAGTTTGAGTACGACAGGGAGACTGGGAAGGTGGAATTGATCTCGATAGACCAGACTGTGGTGCAACTGGAATTTAGCCCCACCCTAGCGTTACAGTTGGGATACGACGTGCACAGCGTGGATTTGATCAAACATAGAAAATCTATAAGACCGCCCAACTTACTGGCCGGGATCCCTTCGCACATGTACGTGTATTGTGACCTGGTGGAACCTCAGCTAGTAGGCGACACTGTAGCGCCCTTGTTAAAGATTGTGAACATCGACGCAAAAAACTACATCTACGGCGCGAGTACCACCGTGCACTTCACCGACCCTCACTACGTGCCGCTGATGAAGAGCTCCTTCGATAGTGTGGACATCGATTTAAGGGACAGCGTCGGACGCCATCTGCCATTCCACTTCGGGACTACGTGCATGAAGCTTCACCTGCGCAGAGAGCAGCAGCAATGAACCCGAACGACCTCTATCTGGCCAACTGCAGTCTGGGCACGGGGTGTCCACGGTATTCAGAGGAGCCACTTTCCAACGTGGTCACGGCATCGGCAGTTTCCTAGGCGGGCTGAAGCGTACAGTGGTCCCGTTGATCAGATCCGGCGCATCGGCGCTGGGCAAGGAGGCGCTGAGGTCCGGTGTGGGCTTCTTGGGCGACGTGGCGGCGGGCACAGCTGACCCCCGAGTTGCGGCCAACACCCGGCTCAGACAGTTTACCGGGTCGCTGTAACGCAGGGCTGATGAAAAACTGGATCGCGTGCTGAGCGGTGGCGGTTCCGGCACCTATAAGAAGAGGCGTGTACAGCAGGTCACTCCTCGGTCTCTGGCGAAACTCCTCGGAGCGAGGAAGAAGAGCGCTGCGCCCAAGAGGAAAAGGAAGCCCGCAAAACGTGTCGCTAAGAAGAGGAGAAGCAAGACCGTTGTGCGACGTAAGAAGAGCAAGAGTACCGTGAAGGACATTTTTGGATAATGTCGTTCATACATCAGAGATCGTGCGAGTGTGTCAAGACCGAGTTGGACCTGTTCTCGCTACCGCCCACGCAGACCAGTATAGAGAGTGGTAAATGGGTGCAGTACAAGCCCAACTCCTCCCTGACAGACGACTCGCCCGTGAAGTTCATAGTTCCGGGTCATGGGGACGAGTACACGGATCTGTCACAGACGCTACTGCATGTGAAGGCTACCATTAGATCGGCTAACGGAGACGCTGTAACGGGCGAACCAGCGATAAAAGAGGTGGGCCCGATTAACAACTGGCTTCACTCGCTGTTCAGTCAAGTGGACCTGTACCTGAACAACAAACTGGTGTCTCCTCAGAACAACACGTACGCCTATCGCGCCTACCTGGAGAACCTGTTGTCCTATGGCGGTGACGCCAAAACATCGCACCTCACCGCGGAGTTGTCTACGAGGACTATGCTGGGTATATGGACAATACTGAGGAGGATAATTCCGGGCTCAAGAACCGGAGGGTGTTTGTCAAGGGCAGCCGGTACGTGGACATGGTCGGACATCTGCACGTCGACCTGTGCAACCAGGAGAAGTTCATGTTAAACGGCGTGGAGATGCGCTTTCGCCTGATCAGGCCAAAGAAGTCGTTCTCCATCATGTCCAAAACCGTGACAGACTACAAAGTGGACATCGCCGAAGTCAACCTGTTTATGCGCCGCTGTAAGATCAATCCGAGTGTGCTGTTGGCTCACAGCAGGACGCTGGAGTCGGGCACAGCCAAATATCCCATTACGCGCGTGGAAGTGAAATCCTTCACGCTACCCACCGGTATCAGCAACAAGACTCTGGACAGCGTGTTTCTGGGTCAACTGCCGAAACGCGTTATAGTTGGTCTGGTCAGCAATCAGGCGTTCAACGGAGACTACAAGAAGAACCCGTTCAACTTCGTTCACTACCACGTGAACTTCTTCGCGCTGTACATAGACGGTGAGCAAGTGCCATGTAAGCCGCTTCAACCGGATTACACGTTCGGTCAGGAGTTGTGCGTGCTCGCCTACCACACGCTGTACACCGGCACCGGCATCAATTTCTCAGACAGCGGTAACGAAGTCAGTCGCAACGAATACGCCTACGGATACTGCCTGATGGCGTTTGATCTAACGCCCGATATGGCAGCCTCTCAATCCAGCCACTGGAACCTGGTGCGCAACGGTAACCTGCGCATAGAGATTGGGTTCTCCGAAGCCTTGACGGAGGCGGTCAACTGCATAGTGTACGCCGAGTTGGACAACGTTGTGGAGGTGGACCCGAGGTTATCCCGCTAGGCGCGCTCCCGCCAGCGCTCAGTCGAGTTCAGTCAGCCGTACGGGATGGACGTGCCGCCGCCAATCTACACCAAGCCACCACCAGCGCGCTGTCATCACGGAAGCGTGGTGATGGATATGCAGTGTTTTAAAGCCAGTGATAATGACTTTCTACTGAAAGAGGTCTACGTGGTGGACGTGACTACCGGCACGCTGCTCCTACATCACATCGCCCGCCCACCCTTCAGTAAGGACCTCCTGACTTCCGAGAAACAGCGCGAGAGCGCCTGGGTCACTTGTCACTGCAACGGTTTGGAGTGGGACCAGGGAGACATCGCGTACGTCGCCCTGCTGGACAAGCTGCGCTCCTGCTTCATCCACCGCCCCTTGGTCTACGTCAAAGGATTGCAGGAGAGGGACTTTGTACAACGCCATCTCATAACCGAGCCCGCCACCACCACCGCTCAGGACATGGAGGATCTGGGCTGCGGGTCGCTCAACGGTCCGCCCACCTACCAGACCCTGCGCTGTCATCACCATAAGAGCTCCCACAACCGTTGCACCCATCATAACTGTATCGTCTTATGGGACTGGCTCGTGGCTAACGACAGACTGGACTCATTCGCCTCGAGCTGCCTGTGCTGCTTCCGCCCACAATGAATACCGTCCAGATCAGAGAATGCCTGGCAAGGATCCCCGGACTGAGGAACGTCGCGGTCTACGCCTCTGACCAACTACCGGACGTGCCAGTCAAGCCTCTGACCGCCATCATATCCAACACAGTGGCGAACACTGGGTGGCGTTTTACTGCTCGGAAGAAGACAGACTCGAGTACCTGGACAGCTACGGGAGGCCGCCATACCAGGCCGACTTTCAAAGGTTCCTGAGGCGCAATCCTCGTCACCGCCACTACGTCTACAACAGGTATCGGCTCCAGGGCTACGATACTTCTGTTTGCGGCTACTACTGCCTCACTTACCTGTACTGCCGGGCTGTTCTCCGCACGTCACTCAGCGACTACGTCCAGCTCTTCGACCCTGCCACTCCCACCGCCAACGACGCTCTGGTCCGCAGGCTCTTCCACTCCATATTCACTTAAAACTAGTTTGTAAGGTTTTTTTTTTGTAATATGTGTATGCAACCTTATTACTGTACAATACATGCCTTATAATAATAAAGCTTGTGTTTTCATTTCTCCTTTCTCCTTACTAAATTAAAAAAAAAATTAACAAAACTGAGGCAGCGGGGCTGGACCTCAGGTTTATATACCAGCGGCGCGTGTCACTGGCTGAGCCCCCGCCAAGCGGCAGTGAAGGCCGCCAAAGAGGGCGCGCCACGAGACCCCTTGGACATTAGCAAGCCGCTGAGCAATTCGAGGGTGACCCCTCGGACATCAGCAGACCGCTGAGTAATTCCTTCCTGGGCAACTCCTTCAGGGCCGTCCCCGACACGTGCCGCCAACCGCTCCCGGTTGGCGGGGGCTTTTTAAGCTGCACGGCTCGGGCCAAACGACCCATAACGCCTTTCTCTCACACTAGAGTTTTTCTGAGCCTAACGGCTTGTGACTTTTGAGTGAGCAAGGGGAGGAAATAAACAACTCGGGTTCGTGCTGTACATAAAACTATTACTGTATAATTACTTACAAATACTATATACAATTTCTTTTTTTTCTTATAATTACTATATACAACTAGACGGGGAATTCCTCTTCTTCCTCGTCTTCGTCCTCGGGCTGGCGCTGTCCCTCCTCCTCCTCGCCATCCACCTCCATCCGCTGCAGATGTTCCCCTCTCCTCCTCCTGGCCAGCTGTAGCGGGATATCTTTATGTCCCCACGGTAGAGTGTGGACTTTGTCGGGGAGGACGAGCCGCTTGTCATCAACTGAGTTGAGACTCAGCTTGGTCACCTGCACCGTGTAAACTCGGTGCAAGTGGGACTGGAACCGGACGTTGGTGGTGTGTTTTTGGACCCCGTTAAATAAGCACTCTCTGTAGTCGTAGGGGGTGAGGACGTTCTTGACAACGCCCTTCGCCACCCCCTTGGCTCGCTTGAGAGCCTTACTGCTGCCTGTCGCTGCGTCCTCGATGTCCATGAAGTACAAATTGGACCGCAGACCGAGGTACTCGAATAAGGACAGGCCGTTACACTCGTCCTTAAACTTTCCAATGACCTTGGCGTTGACGGGGCTGTAGCAGGGGTGGGACCTCGGGTAGCCGCTGGTGTCGAAATCGTCCAGGTGCTCCTTCATCTCGGCGTAGACGTCCTGGGACACGATGTCAAAGACGAAGCTGTCCGTGTCCATGTAGTCCACGGTGAGGCGGTCACCGTAGCGCTCCTTCATCTTCCGCAGGAACTCGTACATGAGCCACTTGCTCAGCTCCAGGACTGACATGCCTACGTAGACGGGCTTGTCCAACACGATGTTGACTTTGGACAGATGCACCAGGGCCACGTCCTCCGTGTAGTACGTTCGGTCCAGGAAGTTGGATCTGGCAACGTACTTGGAAAACTTCTCCGGGGTACACACCTGCTTGACGTTGAGGCGCTTCCGTACATTCTCGATGGTTTTGCCGAAGACCACGTTATTCATGAGCTTGAAGAAGTCCTGTTCAAACTTCGTTTTGGCCTTCTTCCGCAGCTCGGTGTTCATGAGGATGTACGGTTCCAACCACCGCGACTGGCGAAAGGAGATCGCTCGATGCACCGCGACCAGCTCCAACCCGTTTTGCAGCGCCTGCTGCAAGACCCTGTAATGGCAGATGTAGTGCGCCTTGTCGTCCAGGGTCGTCAACAGTTTGGGGAAGTTCCCTATCGGCGGACGCTTCGTCTCGCAGCAGTAGGGAAGGTCCTTGTGCAGGTCGTGTAGGCGCGCGGGGTAGTGGAGGTCCACCTCCAAGATGTAGCCTCGTTCGGCCTCCGCCTCCAGCGCCGCTATGTCCAACGCCTGGATTTCCTCACGGCTGAGCCACTGGAAGTCTCCGGTCGGCAGGCACTGGGACATGGCCCAGCCGTAGAGGTTGTTGGCGTCCAGGTACAGGAGGAAGCGCGTGGGCTCGTCCGGGCGGTAGTCCGGGCACCTGTCGTGGTGGCCTTGGCGTATCGGGTGATGGCCTATGAGATCCCTCCCCGGATCCCCTGCTCCACGAACAGGTACTGAGCATGACGTCCCAAGCGTAAGATGGCAGGGTGTAATAGTGGGCGTGGTCCAGCCTGTACTCTGCCAGCGACGTATCGCGGAACTGCTCAAAGACATCGGTGAGCAGGGCGATGTCGCATCGCAGGTACTTGTCGGCATAGTCCTTGAGGTTGCGACACTCGAAGGCTCGCCACACGTTGAGGGCGTGCTCGTACTCCTCGTCCTTGATGTCCTCCAGGGTCATGGAGTTCCTGAACGCCTCCTTGGGCGGCGGCTCCCTATTCCTGTACAACGTGTCGTAGGACCTCACGAAGTCGTAGGGGAACACGCCCTTCCTGCGCACCAGGTCGAACAGCCGGTCGTTGGGGAAGCGCTTCCTCGTCTCGCGCATCCTGTCCGTGGGAAGTCCCGCGGCGAGGCTGGCCAGGCTCATGGACAGGAACCTGTACGTGTCCAGGAAACGCACCGCGAAGCTGCTCCGTCGCGGGTTATCTCCGGGTTGGCCGAAGTGGAATCGCTTGGTAAAAGCGATGTACCGCTCCTCCGTGTGTGCCAACACGTCCACGTCGCCGAGGTCGATGGCCAGCTCTTGCACTACGAAGTGGGCGTCGTAGTTGGACAGGTTGTGGAAGTAGCAGTTGATGTGTCACTGCTCCCGGTACCTGAGGTCGCACGAGCGGTGAGCGGCTCCTTGGAACTCGTAGGGTGGGGCGTGGTTGTGGTCCCGCACCTTGACGTCCTGGTCCGTGAACTCCTTCCCGCAGAGGTAGCAGACGGTGGCCGCGATGAACTGGCGCATCTCCTGGTCGTTCAAGACGGGCTGCAGTAAGACCATGTTGGTCAGGAAGTCCCACAGCGCCAGCACGTCCATCTTCAACCTTTCCATGAAGACCTTGGACGTGTCAGCCCCGAAGTAGACGCGGGGCTCAAACTCCTCCAGGCCGAGCGAGTCCACGATCTGGTAGGCAAAGGCGTACGGGACGTGCATTTGCAGGGGCCTCGTGCCGGGGGGCACTTCCACCGGGTCAACAGCGACAGGCTGCAGAGCACACTCAAAGTCCGCGTAGATGCAGAACCTCTCCCGCCTAGTGTACTCTGGATGGGTGAAGCGGATCTGCTGCTTCTGAGACATGTCCAAGCGGAGGGGGGCCTTGGCAGTGCAGTATCGCATGTGCTCCTCCAGACGCTCGGCACCGGACAGTTCCAGTTTGTTGGGCCGGTTGTCGAAGTAAGCGAAGCATCGCTTACACACGTGGATAGCGTGACCGTGAGACGTTAGCTGAGGACGCACTAGCCTGCTGACGTTCGTGATGTAGGCGTAGTGACTGTTCCCGCCGGTGGTCACGTACAACAGGTCCCGGTGATCCTCCAACTCCCGCTTACATATCTTCAGCGGGAACACGCGGTCCTGGAACTTTGGCGATCCGTCGGGGCGTCTCCCCACCATGGCACGCTCGATACCGTATACGTTGACGCTGATGGCGTTCTTCCTCTCAAAAGCCTTGATGTCCTTCACAGCCACGGGGAAGCGTAGGCCGGTCCAATCATAGCGTGCCATTATGTCCGGTGTATACGCCGCAGGCCTTTCCGGGTGTTGCGCGACGAACTTGGCCAGGATAGCGTACGCGAAGCACATGTCATCGACGTTGTGCACGTTGATGACAGCGCGCGTCTCGCAGATGGTCCTGGGAAGCTGGAGAAACCGGGCTCCGTGATCTCCCAACGGGGTGTAGAGGTTGACGCGGATCTCCAAGTCGCGTATACGGAGGTAGCTCCACCCGCTGCCCACTAGCAAGCACTGCTCCTTCTCTTCCGCCAGCTTGTGGAAGGAAGCCGACAAGAACGCCTCCAGGTCCGACGCGGCAGTGAGGGGCACGTTCTTCGTCTTGAAGGTCCGCAAGCAAGTAGCTCCGTGGATGTTGTCGAATTCGCACTCCAGGAACATGTTGACCTTGATGTTCGGGTGTTGGGTCCTGACGTCAGCCAGCAGTTCCAGGACGCTGTCGAACAGCAGCACCAGCGCGTCGTCCACAGTCAGGAAGTCCTCTATGGGCCGGGACAGACCGAAGGTCATGAGCCGTCCGTGGAACGCCCGTTGGATGGGGCGGAACGTGGGCAGTCCCCCACCCACCATCCCGTCAGGTGCCGTGCTGGGTCCGGGCTGAGGCTCGCGGCTGGGTCCGGGCTGGGGCTCGGAGCTGGGTCCTGGGCGCGGCTCGGGTGACAGGGCGGGTAGTCGTGGCATCTCGTCCAACACGAGGTTCCTCACGACGGGACAGTTGTGAGCCTCGTGCTGGTCTCGGTTGTAGCGCCGGATGAACTCTCGGTCACAGTAGGCGCACACAAACCTCCTGCCGCGGTGAGCGCTTGCCACGTGTCGCTGGAGGTACGCGGCCTTGCGGAACAGAGCGCCGCAATCGGGACAGCGGACCTCGTTGGCGTGCACCAGCTGCACGTGGCGCCGGAGAAGATCCTCGCGGGCAAACCACCGCCCGCACGCGTCGCACTCGGGCCGTAGGTCTCTGGCAGGTGGCGTTGCGGCGGAGGAGGAAGAGGAGGAGGTCGAAGCTGACGGGCTCGCACCGTGGACCGCTTCCATGTGATGGCGCAGATCCTCGGGACTCGCCAGGGCGACAGCGCACAACGGGCATGGACAGCCTGCGAACAGAAAAACAAGTCCTATTAGTTACCCGATAAACACGAGGATGAGGAACTATACAGAAGGCTGGCAACCTCTTGTTTTCCCCTCGAGTCTGTTTCCTCATATCGAACGCCAGTTACCCGAGCCTGTTAAATACAAGGGTGAGGAGGTGGCGGTGAGGAACTATACAGAGGGCTGGCAACCTCTTGTTTACCCCTCGAGTCTGTTTTCTCGTCTTAATTGCCAGTTTACCCAGTCAGGGCCGTTTACTCTCATAAAAACAAGTCATTAGTTACCAAAGTCCACGGGCGTGCCGTGACGTCATTGGTGAGGATATTGGAGAAGAAAGCATACTTAATAAATCTACTGGCGGTTTCTTATTTAACCTAAAACTGTACCTGGCGCTTGGTCGTGAGGAGTAGGAGGATGAACTGCGGCGAGGTGGCGTCGCAAGTTGTCGCTTCACCCAAAGCGTCTGCCACAGACGTGGCAATCGAGATGGCGATCGTTGTGGGCGGATGCAGCGTGACGAGCCAGATTTCTAGCGGGCACGTAGACGCGCCCACAGACCTCACACATACGAGGAACAGCCATCTGCAACATAGGGTATTTATACTCTCCGTCCGCCACAAAGGCGCAGTTGTCACAGCAAAAGCACTTTAGTAACGGTACCTCTGAGAACGAGGTGAATCTAACCCTTCTAATAGAATAGTAGATGGAACTAAATAACAAGAATCGCTCCTATGACATTCCTAACACTAGTACACGTCTTTGTTACGCTTACACATGGCGAATTCACCCTCGTCTGTAATTCCACTAGGAACTCGAAATTTCAATTGAAAAGCAAAACTTAATTTTCTTTCGCTAAAAAGTTTTTTTTTTACAAAGAGTGGAAGTGAATCTATTTTAATTTTTTTTTTAAGTTTGACTCGTTAATTTTAATCGTTATAAAACACAACTGTTTCACGGTCTTAACAATTCCACTCATCTCCATCGGAAAAGAAACAACGACAAGGCTCAGTGTACTGGGATATGTAAAAGATTAAATGTTAATGTTAGCTAATTAGATTTTAGAGCATTGATAAGCTGGCTGGTGAAAAAGTAAATTACATGTTACTTACATTTTAAGATATCCAAACAGAAAGCTCCACACAGTCACACAAGCAATGAACAACAGGTTGTATAAGTGTATCACAGAGACGGCAATACTTCGTCCGCACAGTAAGAGCTCCAAAGACAAACTGACGAAACCCTTGGGGACGCGCTCATAAATAGCACTCCGGTCGGGAGGAGGCCTCATGCGACGCACTTGCCGGAGGAGTGAGGGAGTGATGAGGGGTCTAGAAGGTCGCTGATGAGTAAACAGCCCCGGGCGGTCACGTAGGCCCTAGCACGCGCCTCGACACGTAACGTCGCGGAGCCGCTCGCAGTTTGGTTTAGTCAAGCCGGCATACAACGTGTAACGAAGTCACATCAAATTCGGTCGGTAAACAGCCGAGATCCCTTGAGGAAAACGCGTTTAAAAATTAATAGCGGACCCGTTTAACGGTGGATTTTCAATTTTCTTTAAGGGATGGTTTACTTAGGCCGCTGTCCGACATGTGGTGAGGTTTCATCAAAATCGGTTGATATACAGCTGAGATCCCATAAGGAAAACGCGGTTATAAATTAATAGCGGCCTTGTTTGATGGCGGATCTATGGGGTTCTTTCGTCATTCGATTCCTCTGGGATAGCCCTACACTCTGGAAAAAGTCCCGTGGGAATCGGTGGGTAAACAGGCTAGTTATTAATTTTCAAAAGTTTTTCCTCATGTTCAAGGTCATCACGAAAAGTGCCGCAGGCGACGGGGGGGGCTGACGTCACGGGGGGGTCAAGGTCAAGGTCATCGGGGGGGGGGGGAAGGTGGATCCTCAGGATCCTCACTGCGCCTTTGCTGGTTTTTAATCGGCCAATGCCCCCTACTAATTAGTTTCAAAATAACTTAAAAATATTAATATAAATTGTTTATGTAGTGTTTTAAAATTATATTAAATAAATTTTTACTAACTCAATTAAAAATCCTAACCAAACCTTTAAAAATAAATTATAATAGTTAAAATTTGTTTAAATAAATACCGGTACCTAACTTTGAAGAATAAGCAATTTTTATAATTATTAATGTTTTTTTTTCACTGACTGAAAGTTAATGAGGATCATGGAATGCTTAACAAAGAAGTTCTGTATTAGTTTCAAAATTGATTATCTTTGGCTAAAATGAGTTGACGTAGTAATTCGTTTGCAGCCTCAAGAAACTTATATAAATGTACATTTCATTTCCCGAGAATTTGTGTAAACTCGGTTTTGGGTACCATATTGCTCAACATATATATCAATGAAATATTACAAGTTTTGTTTCTCCAACCTTACAAATTACAAGATGTATACAAATTACAGTGTTTACCAGCAACAACAAAAGCAAACAAGGAATGCTATAGTTTCACCAAGTCCCCGTGGGGTGTAGTCAATTGGTTATTGTATGTTGGCAGCCCAACCATAATTTATCAAGGGGTGAAGTGGTTGAGAGGGTTAAGACTATGTTTAGTGATCAACAGATTGTTGGTTCAACCCCCGGTTTGGTCATACTATTTTTGAAACGTAAAATATATTTCATAATTTTGTTCAATGATTTTCAAGCGCATTACATTAGCCAGATTGTGAAAATAATTATAAATAGTATTTTTTCAGTAAACATTGTTTTTGTAGTTTTTAAAATTATTTTGAAAGGATTTAAAATTAATTTAAAACTGATTTATAAGTTATTTCAAAATTATTCTAAAATAAATTATAAAATGATTTGAAAATATTATAAAATGGATCAGATAGGAAATTTGTTTGTAAAAAAATCATTTTATAATAGTTTTAAAACCATAAAAAATCATGTTTAAATTATTTTAAAATTGATTTTGCCGTTACTAATGCTACTTGGGATAGGGAAGAAACTATTACCGTAGGTCTCATGGTAAGACTTAAGCCTGGGACCACGCTAACTTTTTGTTTTGAGATTCCCAAATGCCAAAAACACTATTCGTTCAAATTCATATATATATATATGTGTCCGTTAACTCGATAACTTGTGAAAAAAATATCCGTTTTCGATGAAATTTGGCACAAACGTGTAAAGCAACATTCATGACTTTAAGTTCGAAAACCAGAAAAATCGGACCATGGGAAGGGGGTTTTATGGGGGTTTTAAATTTTCCAAAAATCAGTTTTTTGAATCTTTTACCCTAAAATTTTTAAAACGTTCAATTTTGGTTTTGACCATTTTATAGAGATTAAAAAACAAATAAGATGGTATTTTGAATTATTAACCTAGGTTAAGTGGTTGCAGAGAGTATCAAAAAACATGTTCATAAAATCTCCCATGTTAATCTTTTGGGAAAAAGGTTTCTAGCATTTCCACAGTTAATTTTACTATCAAACTTGACATTTGCTTATACCATTCGGTTCAGCTCTACAAAACAATCACTTTGGTGTTTAAATTGTGATTCTACGTCCATTCGTTGCAGATATATACAAAGTGCTAAACACAGTACGTTGTCCAATGTTTTCCTTATGGAGAATAAATAAAATTTGATATCTCGATTATTTATGAATGTATATTAATGAAACTTGGTATATGGCTTCAAGTAGTTCTGGCATATTGTTATTTGCACAAAAAATGATTTTTTGTTGATTTTCCCCATAGCAGCAAACCTGCATACTCAGCCCTAATTTTATTCTTATGGACAATAAGTAAAGTTTTATATCTTCCTTGATTATGAACATAAATGATTAAAACTTGGTATGAAGCTTCACCTGGTTGAGTTATATTGATAATTGCATAAAAACACATTTCTTATTTTTCTTGTTGCAGCAAACCTGCATACTCAGCCCTAATGTTATTCTTATGGAGAATAAATAAATCGCTATGTATCACTTATTTATAAATGTGTTTTATGAAATTTGGTAAATAGCTTTATGTGGTAGTAAGAAACATATATATGCAGTGGAAATTTGCTTAGTATGCAGGTTTGCTGTGACGGTGTTTTTTTTGTACTTTAACGATATACAGTTTTATATGTAACTGAGCCTGACGACTCCAGTTGCACCCGAAGATCCATGGGCAGCGAAAAACATTTTGTTTGTGGCATACTCTTACACTAGTATCTGACCAAATCAAAAATCGTCTGCCTTTGATAAATATTGAAACTTTAGGACCAATGACGCAAAGCCCTGAGGGAAATCCGGAGATTTTCTGAACTTTGACAAATATAAGAGTCCTAGTGAACATTTTGATACCCAATATGTTAAGGTTTTGACACGGTGACCCCTTTAAATGTGGCTCTTTTATTACTAAGAAATTAACGTATTAAATATAAATAGAAAAATAACTAAATGGGAGTGTTATAAAGTTGGCTTTTTAAAAATACCGGCACAAGTGCGTACCTCCAAAAATGTATTTGATGCATTTTAAATGTAGAGGAGATATTAGTTTTTTCTTTAGTTTATTTTAGTTTAGTTTAGCTATTCCAGTTTGCATTAGTTTGATATATAAACATAAACACACAAGATATAGCAGAACTATTTGATATTATTCCTCTTATTTTTACTGTTGACTTTCTAGTAAACTTGGGTGTTGTTGATTTACAAACTTTAAACTATGTGCACTCTGCCCTCATAAGAAATCAAAAAGAACACTTTATATGGTTGTATTTTGTCTTGGTAGGTGCTTAGAATCGGAATTGAGAGTTGAAATGTGTAATTATTTATAAATATTAGGGTGTCATTTGTTAGAAATAATTAAGTAAAATAAATATAAAACAAAGGAATACAAAGGAAAGGGTAACCTTAATTCCTAGGTTCCGGTTATTGCATGGTTTTCCTAACTGACCACCCAAATTTTTATCGACATCGGATGAATTGTATATGAAAGCATAAGGGACAAATAATCAAACATTGATTTTAATTTATATTGTATATAAATAAGATTGAAGCTTATATTCAACGTACGGTTTGAATTTTTCACAGAAATAGGTTGTGAACTAACTTAAAATAGTAAAACTAAATTTGTAAGCAATTAAATACCTTCATTAAAATTATGGTTTCTTCCGAATGCCGTAATATAATAATACGAGAATCAATTATGAAAACCTGGGGCAGCCCATTCGGCCGTTCTGTGTGGCCAGTTTTAATAATCTTTTAAAGTCTATGTTATACGGTATCTTAACTGTAATTTATTCTAAGGGCTCCGACACATTAGCCTTGTTTTGCATTGTCACAGTCGTTGTTGCCCATCGACAGGTTTTCCATGTCAATCTTATATGGAGAATATTTTATTCAGAAAATATTTATAATCAGATGACTGATTAATCTTATGTTCATTCACAGACAACACACAATTATCTGCAAAACAACAGTTTAAAACAACCACACTTCAAAAAACCCAAAATAAAGGAAAAGAACACAACAACGTCCAACATGAACATGCAACATGTAACTGGTTACATATTTCCATTTATGTTTAACAATTTTCTGTGGGGGATAATCTAGTAATAACTATTGAAATTCATGAAGCAGTAGTCTCATAATCTTGCTAGAAATACAACATCATTTAAAAAAATAAATGTAACCATCCATCTAAAGTACACTTTATTTTATGACTTATGGTTTCATCACATGATTTGTTAGTGCTTATTTACTACAGATATAAAATTTTAGTATCAAGTTGTTTAAGAAAATCTGTGGAAAATACGCCAGCCCCTTTTAATTTACAGTTTAAGGTTTGTAGTGTGTTTAATTTTAATGGACTGTATATTTGAGACCTGAGAAGATAATTAGAACTGCCCGGAGTAGTTTGGTGACTTATAAAAACTAATGCCGCACTGAAAATAATCGCACAATTGATCAAAATAAATGGACTCCCCAAATATCCTGTTGTATTGGGCATGGGTTGTGGGCAGACCAAACCCGTAGTTCAGCAACCAAGGGTGGCGATGTGTTCATGGGCCGTGGGCGTCTCTGGTGGAGGGCGGCCAATTTAGCTGCGTTGTGATGTCGATGATGGGGGGGGGGGTAGTGTGCACACTTTTTGGGACAGGGACTCGCTAGCTTCAGGGGGTATCCAAAGACACTTTTGACACTCGATAATTAAGGATCCAAGGCACTGGAGTTTACGACGAGAACGGCGGAGACGATTGTTGCAAATCATGGCGGTATGGCGCGGCGAACAAGAGCGGTAGACGGCAAGAAAAATACGTAAATAAGTGTTAAACTTTCCTTCAAACGGAATCCTACTAATTACTTTAAATTTGGCACAGGGGCCGAGAGAAATGTTCTAGTTTGAGAATAAATTAAATAGAGAAATTAGATAACACGGCTCAATGCACGTATGTTACCGAGCAGAGTAGGTTCTCAACAGGCGATTTTTTAGAGAGGGGGAATAGACGCTACCGAAATTCTTCTTAGAGGGATAGTCCGAATTGAGCTAAAATGCCGATCAAACCACTATTTTGGTCCAATGAAAAGATATCAACCGACTTTTCCTTGAGTGTGTGAATAGAGGGTATGTGTTTGTGTATGTTAAGCATCTGAGACTGTCACTGGCCTGATTTAAATATTCTAACTAAAATTATGGCTAAAAAATTAAAATTGTTAAAATAAGGAACATATTTACAAATTCAATGAGTTTCCTCATTAAATAGTCTACTAAACAAGGTTATTTCAACAACAACAAATTTAATGTTAGTTCAATACTTCAACAACACTCGTAGTTTGTAATTATTTTCCAAAATACGTTGACAATGAACTATAAGTTCGAACCAATACAACTTGTGACATATTAAAAACACACTACACCATAACTACTTTTACGAGCAGTATGTGACGATGTTTTGCTACTGGATCATATTAGATGTTGTTTGGGATATAAATGAGTTTCCTTTTTTAGTATGAGTGAATTTTATTACTGAATATGAAAAACATAAAAAATTAATAGCAAACTGTTTATGGAAACAAAACGTAAATGCTAATATATTTATTTAAACAACACATAAACAATAAATTGTCTTAATACCTTTTACCTTTGTATCTTTTTAACAAAATTATTTTGGAAATAAATATTTGTATAATAATTTATTGTGAAATCAATTAGGTACAGGTGATAAAGAGAAGTTTTATCAAATATTTTGTTTCCAGTAAAGTAAGTTATCATAAAGCGTTATAGAAGTGCATTTAGACTGAAGAGCGAACCCGCTTTTGATGTTTGAAAGTATTTTCAATTTCTTGCTCCACTTAACTGATAAACAGTTTCCCAGAGCCGCTTTGTACCCGAGTACTAAAATGATCCAAGTTCTTTTAACAGACCGCTATCTTACCAATCATTGCGGAATTATAATCAAGGTTTTGTTTTGTATTAGAAAATTATTCCTTAGTAACCTATTTAAAAAAGTACTATTATATAAATAAAAAGTAATTATTATTGCTAGGTTATATGAAACTGTGAACATTAGATATTATGAGATGTATTATTTTATCAAGACAAGGTAAGGGCTAAATCAAGGGAGAGGAAATAAGGTTAAACTTACAGAGTTTCTCAGTAACTAAGTCACTTGTCTTAACAATTATTTTGAAGAAATTTATGTATAATAGTCGGACTAGGTTTATTTATACCTCCTACGAATTGCTCGCAATTATATACTATGTCGTCTAAATGTTCAATAAATTAAAAATTCCAAAAATGGCTCTCTAATACATTTAAATAAATCTATTTTGCAGCAAACTTCTTGCCAATGAAACCCCATGATTACATTCATCCCTAAAATACTTTCGGAAAGTATTTGATTTAATCCAATTAATAATTTTTATATTATGGCATCACAAAGTTCATAGTACTGTACAAGGCACCAATTTGTCAAATGCCATTCCGCAGTGACGAATGACGTGATGTGTCATCATGGAACGACGCGATGACAGAACGGCTTGGGCCAACAATGCAATTTTTATTAGTGAATTCCTATGGAAAAGTGAACTATTAGCATGACCCGCATAGTGAAACTTAAGCCCGGGACCACCGTAGAAGTTCCTAACGGACCCCATGAACACATTTTGGGGGGTCGCTAACAACTTTATATATATACTGTATATGTTCACACTCTAGCGGTCACAGTTTTTATTCAATTTACTTGAAATTTGGTAGGAACCTTTTATTTTGTAAACAGTTGGAAAAGCTCGTTGGGCAAAACAATCGGACAACTCTAACCCCCTTTTTTGGGGGTTTTAATTTTTTAAATTTTGATTTTTATGCTCAAAAAGGGTCAGAAAAGCCCCGAATGTAAAATTAATGCATGACAAAATATGGAGATTAGTAAGGCAAAAGTTTTAAGACCTCTCTCGTCATTCTAACATAAATATTTACCGAGTAATTAAAGAAAGTGTTAATTGTGTTAATACAGTACGTTGCCTTATGGGACTTATGGGAATTTTACACTGGAAAAGGCTGTTTTTCATCTCTTGATGTAGTTTTATCACCCCCCAATACACCTATACCAACTTTTTATCCTGACTATACCTCCTCCTATCCTTATAGTTTACAACATTGCCATCCTAATAGTGAATTTAAGCCAGAAGCAGAAGCATCAGAACAGAACAAATAAAATTGTTCAATAAAAAAAAAACGTTACCAGTGTTACTTTAATCTCTTTATTCAATTTTTTAAAAGGTTTTAATTTGTAAATTCACTTCCCTCACGTCAGTTGAACTCGTTTTAGCGAATTTCCCCTATAGGGAAGAAGCTATTACCGTAGGTCTCATGCTAAGACTTAAGCCCAAGACCATGACTATATATATGTGTCCGTTAACACGATAACTTGTGTAAAAAACGTCCGATTTTGATGAAATTTGGCTCAAATGTGTAAAATGACATTCATGACTTTAAGTTCGAAAACCAGAAAAATCGGACCATGGGAAGGGGAGTTTATGGGGGTTTTAAATTTTCCAAAAATCAGTTTTTTGCATTTTTCACCCTACAATTTAAAAAAAAATTAATTTAGGTTTTGACCATGTTATAGAGATTAAAAAAACAAATAATTTAGTATTTTGAATTATTAACCTAGGTTAAGTGGTTGCCGAGAAAATCCAAAAAAACCTGCTCATAAAATCTCCCATGTTAATCTTATGGGAAAAAGGTTTTTGGCTTTTCCTCAGTTTATTTTAATGTAAACTTCACATTTGCTTTTACCAATCTGTTCAGTTTCACAAAACAATCATTTTGGTGTTTAAATTGTGATTATACGCCTAACCGTTGCAGAGATATTCAAAGAGCTAAACTCAGTACGTTGTCCAATGTTATCCTTATGGAGAATAAATAAAATTTAATATCTCGATTATTTACGAATGTATGTTGATGAAACTTGGTATGTGGCTTCAGGTAGTACTGGTACATTTATATTTGCACAAAAAATTGATTTTTTTAATTATTCCCGTAGCAGCAAACCTTCGTACTCAGCCCCCATGTTATTCTTATGGAGAATAAGTAAAATGTAATGTCTCCCTTAATTATGAACATAAATTAATAAAACTTCGTATGTAGCTTCACTTGGTTGAGTTGTATTGATAATTATATAAAAACCGATTTTTCTGTTCCTTTTTGCAGCAAACCTACTTTCTCAGCCCCCATGTTATTCTTATGGAGAATAACTATAATGTTATATAGCGCCTATTTATGATTGAATATTGATGAAACTTAGTATATGGCTTCGCCTAGTTAAATTCTATTTATATTTGCATAAAAACCAATTGTTTCTGTTCCTTGTTTCAGCAAACCTACATACTCATTACCAATGTTATTCTTATGGAGAATAATTAAAATCGCTTATATGTGAATATATTTTTATGAAACTTGGTTTGCGGCTTTATGTGGTATCAAGACATATATTATGCATTGGAAATTCACTGAGTACGCAGGTTTGCTGCGACGGGGGTATTTAATTTGCGTCATTCTTATGTTTGCAAAGTGACTCTGTATTAATTTGTCTCACAATAATTTTGTGGCGAACATTTGTGTGATACAACTTTATTAATAAATATTCCAAGCAATCCTATACTCTAATATGAGTAAGGTTTGCTTGCTTGCTTGCTTGCGACACGGATCTCAAAAACGGCTCCAACGATTTCCTTCAAATTTTCAAAATAACTAATTTCTGGGATAAAAATAAGTTCTAGACAGGCCTCATCCCTAGAAAAAATCAAATAATGTAAAAAAACTAAAATGAAAAGTTAAAAAAATTAACATTGGGCTTATGGAGTTTTAAATCAAAACAAAAGAATTGTAACAGCTGTTCATAATCAACCAGGGAACTGTCAAAGTAATACTCATGTTGTTTATGATTATTAACATGTGGTTTCCTGAGAGCAGAGATTAAAATATTTGAGTTAAGATTACATATATAGAGTAGTAAAATAAATCAAAGGGACATTGAGCTATAAATAACAACTGGAGGGACCTTAAAAATGTAGAAAAGAGGCAAATGAGTTATAGAAATCAGATTATCAGTAGGGGAAGTGGTGAAATATTACTACAATTCATCTAAACAAACTGACTGGCCTTCCCCCGAGCAAAGCTCGGCCCCCAGGTACTGAAAATAAAACGATATCTGTGAAAAATGTTCTATTTGACATCGTTTTCTGACCATCTGTACATAGCTCTTTGTAACATCTAATATTTTAAATATTTACTGCTATGCCAACATTTACTACCAGGATTAGATAAATAAAAATAAAATAATAATAAAAAAACATAATTCCTAAAATCTTCTTTTCTCTTTGACACAAAAAGCAATTATTTTCCTATTTCACTAATTTTCAAAATTAAGAGTTTTCTTATATGAGCCATATTTCTTTGACAAAAATACCTTAGTTGTATTTTTGTGACCGCGCTAAACAGTTGTTCTGACAAATAGTAAATCAGTCCTTACAAAAAGTATTAATGATGACGATATTAAAGTTAATAATGTTGGTGCATTAAATAATATGTAACAAAAAAGATACATGATAGTAACAATGTAGTGCAGTTTTTACTTGTTGTAGTACGACACACACATTTTGTAATCCAGGTAAAGTTGAATGCTATGCTATTTTATTCTTTCTTTTTAAAGCTATAAACATGCGGACTCATTAATGAGCTATATTCATGTATCATCATATTACATATCATAGTAAAATCTGAGAACACTTAGTTTTTGCTATGATGATTATAACATTTATATTATTATTAGCCTTATTGAGTGAACTTAATACCAATTACATATATTTATTTATTTTTTAAATTTAGTTTTGAATCAATGTAGTTTCATTTTTTGTTTAGTATTTAAAATACTAAACTAGTTTAAAAATTCAAATAAATTTGTTTAAAATTCCAAACACGTCATGTTACGTTTTTATAGATACCCTAACAACTTTAAATATATATCATTTAATCTTATGCTGTTTTGTTGGTTTAGTGTTATATAAAAGTATTACGATCAAAAAACACTTTCTAAAATGAAAAGCAACCATTTTATCTCTCAACCTCAAAAGAGTTTGATCTTATTAAAAACAATTGAAGATCTGAAAGTTCTCATGAGGCGTTTCATGTATAAAATAGCCTCTCCCTTCCTACCCTACGTGGGTGAACAAGTTTTGAAACAAAAGCAAACGCTCTATCTGTCACGTAGCTCTTCGTGTGACTGTAACTTTCTGCAACTTTCAAAGAACGGCTATTCATTAAAAAGTGAACCGTACAGCTTTTGAGAAGAAGTGACTTAAAAGGTAACTTTAATACAGTATCGTTGACCGATGATTGCTTCCAGTATTGTATAGAGTGTAGCTGGATCCGGTATGTAATTTATAGCACAGACCTAAACGTTTGATGTCTCTATAAACCGTGGATTAAAAAGCAATGCGTTGGTTATTATTGAGGGAAAAGGGTGGGATGGATCAATTTTGGTTGATTTAACAAAATTAACGAATTATAGAAGCTGCACGAGAAATATTCGACATCACACCGGGATTCGGGTTGCAGGTAAATGTTTGGATAGAGGGACCATATACGGCACAGTCTGCGTACGTTAGTGTTCAAACACTTGCATGAGAATAACTAAGCCAATATTTTAAACATATGAGGGAAATGTATGCAATATGGTGGTATTAAGGTGATGGGTGTGATTACAAAGTCAAAAATAACAGTGGGGCTAGCACAATATGACAGCGCCTTACGTTGGGATGATGTGTAGGGTCGTGATACAAGCTGGAGGGTGACCAAGTTAGACAGTGAATTTGTTAATTTCACTCTATATCAATATACTCATGCCATCTAGTACCAGAAACAATTACTTATACATATTATTAAATTAAAAGCGTTTTTTATTTTAGTTTATTAACAGACAACAATAGTCTAATAACATCCAGAAATATGTTTGTAAAGTTGTTCAGTTATTGGCAAAACTGAACAAAGTATGATGAAATAAGCCATGGTGAAAGTATAAATCAAAGCCTCTCGGAAGAACAAATATTACAACTATATATAAACCGTAAACTAACGAAAAAGCGAAAGGAAAGGGAAAGTGATTAAAGATCTGAAATTTTAAATCGCATCACATTTACTACGCCCAACTGAACCTTGAGACGTTAGTATAATTAACATTGGGTGTTATATGTATAATTATATAAACGTTAGTTTAATTAGCGTTTTATGTGCTATTCTTTAACAGTTAAAACAAGCTCTTAAAAAAAATTTGCACATGAACTTTAAACAAATAAGAAACACAACACTTAACTTATACAAAAAATAGTAACATCATAAAAAATACCACATTTATATGCTATGTACTAGACGCTCAACTAGTAAACACTCAACTTAATCTCCTACTCGTAACTTTCGTCTTATTAATTTTCTTATCATCTATAATTATTTCATCCGAATTTACATTACGATAATTCATCGCAAAAAGATTATTGTGGGACACCATAACTTGTATTATTTATTTATTACAAGTATTATTTAGTATTAGTAGTGAATGAAGAAGTTAAAGCGGTAATGGCGTGGAACAGACAGCTCGTTAGTCGTGCACTGCACCAAGCGGTGCCAGCGGCATCACTCGGCTAATCTGATCATTATACGTCTTTGATCTTTCCTCAGCGCGATCACAACAAGCAGTGCCACAATGCAATAGTCCTAGAGCTAGAATACACTCCTTAGAGGCAGCAGATTGGTGGAACTTATTACCAAGATTGGTGGCAAGATTGGCAGATTGGTGGCAGCTTATTGGTGGTGATTAGTAACTTATTGTTGAATTGTTTAATCGCCTCTCAGAACATTTTACTTAACCTTATTTTATATACCGGGTGTCCCACGAAGAGGTCACTATTTTTGAATTAATATACCAGACGTATCGAACATGCTACAAACTTGAAACTCTACAGTTATAATAAATACATATGTAAAAAATATACCCCTGAGTCTCATTTGATTCTGATTAATCAGAACAAAATGGCGGAACATCAAAATAATGGTGCGTTTTTGTTAAAGTAATTTTATTTGCAAAACCATTTCAAATTAATTCTTGATTTTTTACAATGTTATTAAGTACTAAATAAAATTAAAGAAATTAAAGAGATAGGAAGGGTGTAAATCATAAATGAAATTAATTTTATTCATAACCCTCTATTCGAACTGATGTCCATTAATCGCTATGCACTGATGGCAACGAAACAAAAATGAGTCATAAGCGTTTTGAAAAATTGCCGAGGTATCAACAACAGTTCCTCTTCAATCAACCTCATTAATTCAACGTCTGTCGCAATGTCCTAGGGGGCTTATTGAAGGAAAAGGTTTATTCTCACAACATTTTGACAGGTGATGAATTAATGAGGTTGATTGAAGAGGAAGTGTTGCTGATGATATCTCGGCAATTTTTAAAAAACGCTTATGACTCATTTTTGTTTCGTTGCCATCGCATAGCATTTGATGGACGTCAGTTCGAATGAAGGGTTATAAATCAAATTAATTTCATTTATTATTTACCACTTTCCTATCCCCTTAATTTTTTAAATTTTATTTACTACTAAATAACACTGTACAAAATTACGAATTAATTAAAAATGGTTTTGCAAATAAAATTACTTTAACGAAAACGCACCATTATTTTGAAGTTCCGTTATTTTGTTCTGATTAATAAAAATCAAATGAGACTCGCGGGTTATTTTTTTACAAATGTATTTATTATAACTGTAGAGTTTCAAGTTTTTAGCATGTTCGATACACTTGGTATATTAATTAAAAAATAGCGACCTCTTCGTGGGACACACTATATTAACCTTTGAATATATAAATATATTTTATTAAATTTGGATGAGTACAAAAATTATGTTACCCTTAGTTTAAGGCATGAATATTAAGAGAAATATGTACGTGAAAATATACTTGACGATAGCCTATACATTTTTTAAATGTTTTTGGTAATAAAGTCTCGTTTTTTGATTCGTAAGAGAAGAAGTGAAATGATGAATACGATAAAATATTCCATTTTTAGTTCAATTAATTTAATCAAATTTGTAAAATGGTTCTACTTTATCATAAACACTAATATTGTCCTCGTTGAGCGGGCTTATGAATGGGGGCGTTTCAGGTTTTAATAGTAATTTCTGCAAAGTTATATACTGTATAGTTTTATGATAATTTACTTTATTAAATTTATACTATAACCTGTGATTGCCATACGGATACTCAATAAATAAGAAGTACATTTTTATCTGTTTTTCACCCAAATTAAATAAAAAAACATAGAATGTAGGAAATTGTGACAATTTAGATATAGTGTGCATAACACAGTAATTTAGTATATAAAATAGATTTTGGAAAGTATTTAACCACACCTGAAAATTATGTGTTAAGTTGAACTAGTAATGGTACTGGTAAAACTATGTAGTTAAACCATTTTTTTAAGCATGGAAAACACAAGATAATATTCAAAAGTCGTCTTAACGAGCCTCCTTCATACCAATGTGCTTTAAAAACACATTGAAGACTAATGCTAAAAAATTATATTTTATAAATGTCTGCTAAAACACAGATAGAAGACTTGATTCTTCGATGAAAATTATTTCAAAAGAATTTAACATTTTGTACATTTGAAGCGATGTTAATAGTTTTTAATTTTTTGTTTCTACTCTAATTCGAAAAATATAATTTTATTTTAAAAACTGTGCATTCCTCCCCAAAATGATTTTCTGAGGTTTTGTTTACAAGAAGAAATGATTGAGTTGGTATTTTTCATCCGAAAAGTACCAGTTTGTATTGGGTTCGCTGAAGAAACACGTAAGGACATAGCAGAGTAATTTAAAACTACAGTGTTCCTAAATCCCCCTGTAAACTTCGTTGTAACTTGAAAGTTTACAAACTTAGAATATTCCGTGTGCCCAATGGAAATCAAACATATCACCTTATAATTTTATATTTACCAACAGCAGTAGAATTCAACTGTATTTTTGAAACTCATAATAGCGATGGATTTGAATTTATTTTTTGATTTATTTGGACTTTACCTATCGCTTCTAGTGTTTAAAACTACACTACATTTCAGGAGGTATTTTTTTGGATTTTCTTAATCTTTTTCTTTTAAATTTTAATTTACACTAACACAAAGATAACAAATACATATACAAAAAAGTCAAATACAATACACTAACACAACGTTTATATACACGAACAAATGGAAAACTGACAATACATGACCTGTTCTGCATCGTTGCCTCGAAGCTGACGGCAAAAACGGGAAACTTAACTCTCCCGTCAACTCACTACCAGACCCCGCACTCGACTAGTGGCTAGTGGTAGTGGAGGGGGGAGAGGCGTTACCCCCACCTACCGCCAGGGGCACGTGACGACACAGCTGTGGCTACCCACCCGTCTGTGCCGACGGGAACATGACACGAAAACCAAAAACTGCACGATTCCTTCTAGAATACTAAACGGGCACCCATACGATATTCTCATAAAGATTAGTGTGTGCCTCCAAGGTGAGCATTGGGAACTGGTCATGCAATCAGGTGGCCGTGTTTCCTCCAAGGGCAATCACTGACGCATGTGTCGTAGCCGCATTGGATGGACTCTAGACGCGGGAGCAACTGGAACACAAGGAACTGGTGTGTGTTTGTGGGGTGATGTTTTACTGAAATGGTTTTTAATTAAGGGAACCCATAGTGGCCTGACATCAATACTACTCTGACTTATCAGATTTTCATGTAATTTAATTTGTAGTGTAGTTTTAAACGTGTACGTTTCAAACGTTTTGAACGTAGTGTAGTTTTAAACACTAGAAGCGATAGGTAAAGTCCAAATAAATCAAAAATAAAAGCAGTAGAATGTTAGAACAGAAAAGGAAGAGTTTAAAATACACCAGTATTTACATAAATATAAAGGTAATATATAACCGGATATAACTATTATTTAAGAATGCAAATTAATATTATATACAAAATTCAAGGGAAGAGGAAAAATAAATTGCTGTATTATTGTTATATTATATTTATTCGGTTGTGGTACATTGATATATGCAAAAAAATTTCCCGTAGCCAGCAAACCTGCGTACTCAGCCCCGATGTTTATCAAATGGAGATTAAGTAAAATTTTATGCATCCCTTAATTATGAACATAAATTAATACAAATTGGGTTTGTGACTTTTAAGTTTGATTGATATTTGCATAAAATAAAAATTTTAGTCTGCCTTGTTTCAGCAAACCTGCGCACTCAGCTCCAATTTTATTCTTATGGAGAATAATACAAATTGTATATATGGCTTATTTGTGAATATATTTTTTTGAAAATTTGTAAGTGACTTCATGTGGTATATATATAAATTGGAAATTCACTGAGTGCGCAGGTTTGCTGCAACGTGGGCATTAGAAACATACTGAGGATATAACGAAATATTTGTTGTCCTCCACTTAACCCTAGTGAAAAAATAGTTTTCTGGCCCAGATCTGGGCCAGATATCTGGGCTCTTCCAAAATTGGCCAGATCTGGGCCAGAAATATATTTTTTATTTAAACGGTTATTTTAATTTGAAAAATATGATTTTTCCAATTGAACAGCTTGATAAACCAATAATATAAATTTTTAAAAAGGATTTTAATTTCAAACATATAATAAACATATACATACATAAACATATACATACATAAACATATACATAAACATATAATAACATATAATAACAAACATATAACACCAGGATGGGTCTTGAACCTATGATCTTGATTTACTGTCCAAACGTCTTAACCCCTGTGGCCATCCTGACTTATGATGTATCTGGATGGAGTGGGATATACAAATTTGTTGGAAGTTAAATAAAACTACTCCAGTAAATATTATATCAGCATATGACAAAGCTAATCATATGTTTATATTTACTATGAAAGGTTTTAAGTTTAAATAAAAATGGCTTCATTGTTTTATCTTGATTATGTTTTGTATTAATAAAAAAATAGAACCACTGCACTGCTTTTAACACGTTCGCGGCGGCGCGGCAACATTTGTTGCCGCTCAGGTCCTTAACGCCATCCTGACGGCAACATTTGTTGCCGTCGTGTATTGCTTTATTAAATGACCCGCCAAAAGTTCAGGATTACAGCTAGAACATTGAAACTTCGCCCAGCACTAGTCACACATGTGTGTTATTCACAGAACAGCTGGGTCCCGCCGTACAGTGCTGCCTGCAGATCTAGCGGCCGTTTTCCGACCTACGCGTCAGTGACAGCTGTGTTTTCGCGCGCGGACATTGTTAGTCGTCTGTTTACATTGTGTTTAGTATAATTTGTAGTTATTGACGTGCGAGTTGTTGTTATTTATTGCAACTATGGATCCTGACGATCCTGATTATGTATTTAGTGACATGGAAAACGATGTGTCCAGTGGTGACGAGACAGAAATAAGTGACATTGAAGTCGAGGAGGAGGTTGAAGATGATTCACCTGTTGACTACAACCCCATTTGGGCGCCAAATACCTTCGGGATGAAGGACATCCCCTTCATTGGTAACCCTGGGATAAAGGTACCTCCACCAGGTGATAACCGGCCTATTGATTGGTTCCTTTTATTTTTTGATGAAATTATGTTAGAGAATATCGCCAAATTCACTAACAAGTACGCAGAGACACTGTATTATGGCCCTCAGCGCCAACCACATTCCAGAATAGGGCAATGGAGAAACGTAACTGTACCTGAACTAAAAAAGGTATTGGCCCTAATCATTCATATGGGTCACATTAGACTGAATAGAATGAGGGATTATTGGAAAACTGACAAAATGTATGACCTGAAATACTTTCGGGAGATTATGCCTCGAGATAGATTTTTATTGATCTTTAGGTGCCTCTGTTTTTCGGATCCAGCCCTCCAATCAGATGACCGACTAGCTAAAGTCAGATTCCTCATTGATAATTTCAATAATACAATGACCCGAGTTTACTACCCTGGCAAAGAGTTGTCGTTAGACGAGGGCATGATACTTTGGCGTGGCCGACTCCTCTTCCGCCAGTACATAAAGGGGAAAAAACATAAATATGGGTTGAAAGTGTATGCCTTATGTGAACCAGATGGGTTGGCTATACGTTGTGTTATCTACTCAGGGAAGGGTGGAGAACTGAGTGGCAAAGGCCACGCCCAGAAAGTGGTTATGCACCTCATGAGTGGTATGCTGAATAAAGGACACTCATTGTACATGGACAATTATTATAACAGTTTTGTCCTCTCCAGTGAGCTGTTGAAGAAACACACTTACTGCACAGGCACCTTGAGAGCTGACCGGAAGCACAATCCAACAGAAGTGAAAAATGAGAAACTAGAAAAAGGGCAAACCGTAGCAAGGTATGCTGAGGGGGTTCTGATCGCTAAGTGGAAAGATAAGCGGGCAGTGCTCTACACATCAACGGAGCATCAGAACACCATGGGACTATCCAGGAATAAAAGAGGGGTACTCCGTGATAAGCCTTTGCCTATCATCAAATATAACGCTGCAATGAAGGGCGTTGATCGACAAGACCAACTTCTAGCCTACTATTCTTTTGAACACAAAAGCATAAGATGGTATAAGAAGGTTTTTGTTCATTTTCTGATGATGGCAGCCGTGAACTCATATAAGTTATACCTTATTGGAAACCCAGACAAAAAGACGACTCTGTATGACTTTCGGCATGACATCGTGAAATGTATTCTGGAAAGTGAAACTCCAGAACCTGAAGTTGCACTCGCTCGAACCCCGCAAAACCCCCGGCAATCCCAACAAGTAAAACACGTCTTGTCAAAAATGACGAAGATCAACGACGAGAGGCGAGTCCATGGAAGAAGATGTGTCGTATGCAACAAAGAAGGAAGAAAAAACAAAAGAACCGTCTACTTTTGCGTTCAGTGCCCTAACGAGCCAGCATTGTGCCCTTTGGGTTGCTTTGAAAAGCACCACGCAAACCTGAAAGAATAGTAACATTCTACGAAAGGACAACTGTCAATACTGTATATATATTTTTATCTGTTTTGTAAACTATATAACTATTATTACATTACATTATGCGATTTTTTCTTATCTAATTTAGCTCAAAGTTGTTATTTTTCAGCCTATAACTTGTTGACCTTAGATCGGCAGTGCTAACGGCAACAAAAGTTGCCACGGACATTACGTCATATTTCACCATATTATTTATGTTTATTTTCAAAGTCATGGTAAAAATACAACTTATGTGGACACATAGCTTCATAACAAAGTAAAAAATGTTTTAAATTTAAAGTGCCACGTGCAAGGTCGGATCGGCAGTGCGGGCGGCAACAAATGTTGCCACGAAAATTACGTCATTTTTCACCGCTCAAAAATGATTGGAAGCTGTTACAACTACACCACAGCCATTATTACACACTAAGGTAAGATTTTATGACATTTTTATATTTCAGGATGGGGGGAGGGGATCGCGAAAATGGCCGCAGCCGCGAACGCGTTAATAATTTCTTTAGGTTGATGTGCCCAGATAATGTAATTTCAATTTTTTTGTGATTTTGTTTTTTTGTTTGATGTCTGATTAAAATGACAAGGTTAACAAATCTTCCCCAACTAACTGATTCAAATTTTTCAAACTGGAAATTCAGGTTGGAATGTATTCTTGATGAAAAAGGTGTCAAGGAAGTCACACAAAAGGAATACACCACTGAAGATTTAGATAAACTTCCAGAAAAACAGAAGAAAGAAACTTTGGCACAAGATGCAAAAGCTAGGTCAATAATTGTACAATGTATTACGGATCGACATTTGGAGTACATAAAAGATGCCAAGCCTGCATATGAGATGTTAAAAGCACTTAGGAACGTCTTTGAACGTAAGAGCACCTTATCAAGATTGTATATAAGAAGACAGCTCTTAACGCTCCAATGTGATGCAAATACAAATCTGCAGGACCATTTCATGAAGTTAGATGCACTGATTAGAGACCTCGAATCTACTGGTACAAAGCTGGATGAAGATGACAAGGTATGCCATTTACTGTTGACTATTCCTAAGAAATATGATACAGTAATTACAGTCTTAGAAACGACTACCTCCACACTAACACTTGATTTTGTAAAAAGTAAATTGCTTGATGTTGAATTAAAACTAAATAATTCTCAAAACTATTCTAAACCACAGGTAGAATTCTTTCAATATCAACTCGGGGAAAAGTAATGCAAACAAATGTTTTAAGTGTGGTAGCTTTGATCATTACCAAAATAAGTGTCCAAAAGGTTATCACAAAACTGAGGGGTCTAATAATCAACAAAATAGATATCAAAATCATTCTGGGGGGAGATCAAGAGGTAATTTTCGTGGTAAAAGGTGGAATAATCGCAGTAATCACAATGCTAATGTAGCTGAGCAAGACTCGGACGCTAGTATTTCATTCACAAATTTTACTGCTTATTCAACTACAATTGAAAATGTTCAAGAAGAAGGTAAAGTTAATTTTATTGTTGATTCTGGAGCAACTAATAATCTGGTTTGTTTCTCAATGGAGAAATATATGAGAGAAGTCGCGGATATCATACCAATACAGTTGAAAGTAGCTAATGGACAAACTATGGAAGCCAAAAGACAGGGAAAACTGGTTGTGTATTGTAATCAAGGGATTAACAAAGTACCAAAACAAATCAGTATTGAAGCACTAATTGTAGATGGATTACCATTTAATTTGTTCTCTGTTCAAAAAATCAATAAAGCAGGTTTCAGTGTAACATTTGATCATGGTTGTGCTCAAGTAACAAAGAGAAACAACCTACTTTTCAAGTGCAATCTTGAAAATAATCTTTTTGTCGCAAGATTTAGCTTAGGGAAACCAAAAGCGAGCACTGGCTTATCGTTGTCTTCTGATGAAGATCTATGGCATCTACGTCTTGGTCACCTTAATAGAAGAGGGTTACAATTACTTCGTCTGCCATATTCAAAGACTCCTTGTGACTCCTGCAAGAAAGGTAAAGCAACCAGAAATGTTTTTAAAAACGCACAGGGACCTCGTTCAACACGTATCGGGGAACTTGTTCACACTGATGTCTGGGGACCTGTAGATGTTCCAACTCTAAACGGTGAGCGATATTATGTAACAATTACAGATGATTTTTCTCATTTTTCACATGTATATATTCTTAAACATAAGTCTGAAGCTGAAAATAAACTGATTCAATATGTAGAGCAACTGAAATTACAGAACATTAGAGTAGCTAGATTAAGATCAGATAAAGGAGGAGAGTTCTCATCAAATAACTTTAAATCTTTTTGTGCAAACAATGGTATTCAGTTAGAGTATACTGCTAGTTATACGCCTCAACAAAATGGTGTCTCTGAAAGGCTGAACAGAACAATCCTTGATAAAGTAAGATCTATGTTTGTGGATACTAACTTGCCCAAATATCTGTGGGGAGAAGCAGTCTGTTGTGCGATATATCAGTTAAACAGATCACCAACACGTGCTCTTAATGGGAGAGTACCTGCCCATATTTACTTTGGTAAATCAAATGGAACTTTAGACAAATTGAGAGTTTTTGGATCTAAAGTTTGGGTATACAATCTTCCAAAGAAAGGTAAGCTTGAACCAAGAGCAACAGAAATGCGGATGGTTGGGTATGGTGGTCCTGGTTACCGTTTATGGAATCCAGTAAACAACAAAATTGTAGTGTCTCGTGATGTCAAATTTAACGAAAATGATTACAGACACCAAACTGTTTCAAAAGTAACATAATCGAAAGTTGTCCCACAGCTTAGTAACGAAAATGAAGAACCAGACAGTTCTGATGAAATTCCAGAACACACTCAATTACATGGAAGTCAACATGACGAACCCCATGAGGAGCAGAATCATCAAAGGAGTAAAAGGAAAACAACGTTTCCAAAAAAGTATGAGGATAACGATATCTATAGTGCTTATTATTGTTTAATCTCAACCGAAAATGATCCTTCAACTTATAAAGAAGCTATAGAATCTGGTAGTGAGTGGCAAAAAGCTATCCAAAATGAACTGGATAGTCATAACAAATTTCAAACTTGGTCAGTAGCAGATTTACCTGAAGGAAAAGTTGCAATATACACTAAATGGGTTTTCAGGACCAAGCAGGATAATGTTAAAAAAGCCAGATTAGTAGCAAAAGGATTTCAAGAACAGTGTAGTTCTAATGTATATGCTCCTGTTGCTAAAATGACTACTGTTCGAATGACAATTTCTCATGCACTTCAGAATGATTGGGAACTTAGACATTTAGATGTTCCCACTGCTTTCTTAAATGGTAGATTGGAAGAGGATGTTTTCATTAAAATACCTCAGGGAGTAACCGCGCCAAAAGGAAAAGTTTTAAAGCTCAATAGAGCTTTGTACGGACTAAAGGAGTCGCCTCGTTGCTGGAACAATTGTTTCAATGAATTCATTCAAAAGAATGGATTGAAACGTTCAATGCATGATGTGTGTTTATACATAGGAGATGATGTCTGGTTAACACTATTCGTTGATGATTGTCTTTTAACAGGAAAACAAGAGAAAATTGAAGAGTTGGTGAGTAAATTAAAAAGTGAATTTAATGTAAAAGATTTAGGCAGTATAGGAAAATTCCTCGGAACTGAAGTATCAAGAAGTGGTGACACAATATCTCTAAGCCAAACTAAAATGATTGACAAAGTACTACAGAAGTTCAATATGATTGATTGTAAAGGAAAAGAAACTCCAATGGAAGTAAACTTTCAAGTTAATCTCGATGAAGATATTATAACCAATGTTCCATATCGTGAGCTAATTGGAAGTCTAAACTACTTAGCAATGATTTCAAGACCTGAAATTTCATTTGCAACATCGTTTCTTGGAAGATTTCTCGACAGACCAACACAGACTACATGGAAAGCTGCAAAAAGGATTTTGCAATATATAAGTAATACCAAACATTTAACACTGAAATTCAAGAAAAGTCAAAACGAAGGATGTGTTGAGGGTTATGCTGATGCAGATTGGGGAAATGATATTTCTAACAGAAAAAGCATAACTGGCATTGCAATTTATCATTTTGGTAACCTAGTGTCCTGGACTTCAAAGAAACAACAAGTTGTTGCTTTGTCGACTGCCGAAGCTGAATATTTGGCTGCAGCACACTGTGCAACCGAAATTATGTTTGTCAGCGGATTGGCTAATGACTTTAAACAAGCAGAAACAACTCCAGTCTTGAATGCCGACAACCAGAGTGCAATTGCAATGATGAAAAACTATGAGAACACCAAGAGATCCAAACATATTGACATTAAAGCTCATTTCATCAAAGATATTGTCGCTAAGGGTATTGTGAAAGTTTTATACGTATCTTCAGATAAGAACGTAGCAGACATTTTTACCAAGTCATTGTGTAAAGAGAAGTTTGTTAAATTCTCAAGAGCCTTAAGTTTGTTGTAATTTTGTGATGAGCAATTTTAAGTTGTATTATTCAATAACGGACTTAAAATTGAACGGGGGTGTTGGAAGTTAAATACAACTACTCCAGTAAATATTATATTAGCATATGACAAAGCTAATCATATGTTTATATTTACTATGAAAGGTTTTAAGTTGAAATAAAAATGGCTTCATTGTTTTATCTTGATTATGTTTTGTATTAATAAAAAAATAGAACCACTGCACTGCTTTTAATAATTTCTTTAAAATTACCAATAGTCTACACCTATGCGACGCAGACAATACTTCAGTTTTATTTTTCTAAGTGAAATGAAAGTTGGAACAAATTCAGTTTGTTCATTAGATTTATGAATCCATTCTTGCCTTGTAATATGATAAACTGCGAGCAAATTAATATATATTTAATATAGTTATAATAAAAAATATAAAGTTAATTTATATACACTTAAGAAATTAACACCATTTTGTTGCAATATTTCGAGGTATTCTCTTTATCGAGCAACAACAAATGTATATATCAATGTATAATTAAGATAATTATAACTGTATACCCTTTAAATATTTGTATTAAGATAAGATAATTATAACTGTATACCCTTTAAATATTTGTATTAAGATAATAATATTAATATAATATTAATGTAATGTATACAACAATTAACCAACCTTGGTCCAACAATATTAATTATATTAAAAGACGATTGCACCACAGATTACCGTTTTGAGGACATAATCCCGTCCCAAAATAATCCCGAGGTAAAATAAATCTTGCCCGGAAAACAATAATTTTTCCGAAAAATTCCCGAAATTTCAGAACCCATCAATTTGTAATCATGAGCTAACGAACAACTAAACTAAATTTCTGTCAAACTGAGAATGAAGCAGGTGTGGCGACAGAAAAGGACGTGCAGAAATAAAATTCCCTCAAACCAATTGATCACCGCACTTCTTAGATTATTTAAAAAAATTGAGTCCCTTGACTGACTGGCGCCCTAGGCTGCAGCCTAGTCAGCCTAATGGTTAATCAGGAATCAGGCTCTGGTTCTCATTTGTGCAACACATTGTATTTTATTGTCATTGACTTATAAGTTTGATAACAACACCCTTTTTATAAACAATGTTTATTACCAGTAATAATTACTATCCTCATCCTAATAACTAATTAAATATTTGTATAGCTATTTCATAACTTATTCTCAATTACATGATTTCAAAAATGTTAAAATTATATTTTATTTTTGTTCAACATTTCATGCAGTGTTCTCACTTCATATTTTCCTTCCTCAGACATCCCCAAATTTGTCTCAGACATCCCCAGTTATGACTTAGACATCCCCAGGTATAGTCCAGACATTTCCAGTTCTGGCCCAGACGTCCCCAGATCTGGCCCAGATATCCCCAGATCTGGCCCAGACATCCCCAGATCTGGCCCAGACATCCCCAGATCTGGCCCAGACATCCCCAGATCTGGCCCAGACATCCTCAGATCTGGCCCAGACATCCCCAGATCTGGCCCAGAAATCCCCTAATCTGGCCCAGATATCCCCAGATCTGGCCCAGATATTCCCAGTTCTGGCCTAGTCATCTTCAGATCTGGCCCACACAGCCCCAGATCTGGCCCAGACAGCCCCAGATCTGGCTCAGACATCTCCAAATCTGGTCTAGATCTGGCCAGAAAATATTTTTTCACTAGGGAAGAAGCAATGTTTGACTAGTCTCTTATCAACTTAAGGCTATTAACTCGTTAACAGTAAAGTTAATTTTCATAAAGCGTTCTACAAGTTAATTTCGATTGAAGAGGAAAGCCGGTTTCGATGTTTGAATGTATTTTCAATTTCGTGCTCTGCTTAACTGATAAACAGCTTCCCTTAGCCGCTTTGTGACCAAGTAATAAAAATACGCGAGTGTATTTTAAGGAACAGTGTATTTATAAACTCTGTTTTTCTTCTTAAATTTCAAAACTGAGTTTAAATTATTTGCTAAGTTAAGATATTGGGATAATCTCGATCAATCCATCAGAAACATAAATCAATTATCTACTGTTAACACTTCACATAAATCATAAATAATTATTTTATATTTTCTTCACGACATATAATAAATCCGTCGGAAACTCCTTCACGACATGGTCATTTGTATTAAAAAATTCCCAAGCCATTATCTAATGAATGATCTATGTTTTGAACTAAAGAGAAGGCAATTTATAGAAAAGATTTAATTTTTCTTAGGCAAACTGGATACAAAAATATTGTAAGTTTCTATAAATGTTACAGTATAAATAATTTTTTGTTTATTTATAAATATCTATAAAAAATACATCAATCTAAGTGTAAAAGATTGACAGCCCGACAAGTATCGTGTTCCTATGACCAAGAGGTTGATTGCTTCTGTGATCTAATAAGAGAGCTCTTAGTGAAATGTTTGCCGTAAGTGCCCACCCAGGCAACATGAGCCAAGTTTAAATTAGGTTTGTTAAAAGCCCAGACACTTAGTTATTACTTTATGTAATATTGGTAAACTATTTATTTATTTTATATTACGATGAGTTTGTGTGTGTGCAGCACAGTTATGATAAGGAAACCGATTTAAAAATTAAAAATACTGTAGGGAACATGATTTTCACGAACACCATTGCCAAGGACTGAAGCCTCAGAGCTTGTTCGAGAGGTCGATGATATGAAGTTTAACAGTACTTTCGGATTTAAGTCCTATAGCGTTGTCAATTTCGGTAACAGCATGGGACTGACTATAGCTATAAGTAACAGAGTCACATTTCTTTAAGTAATGTTTATTTATTTTTTTAGTTCATCCAATTTTCTGTTGATAGATAATTTATTTTGAAAATATTGCATATAAAAAGTTAAAATATTTTACATTAACTTACCAGGGTGTACGTAATGATAGAATCTGTTGGATCTTAAAATTACTTTGTAGCTATCACATCACGGTAAAGAGGTTATTGGAATTGGGAAATGTGATCGTCAGCCCGAGGCTTATGTTAGTTAATTGCCCATCAACCGAACAAGTGATCTACTTAGAAGCAATGAACCCCTCAACACTACCCAGACATAATATAACAATTGAGTTTACCGTCTCACCCCAATTTACAACGATCTATTATAATTCAAAGGGCTGAAACAAGGGAGACAATTGCAGAGCTCTTCAGCCATCACGAGTTTTAAGCCAACTAGAGTAATGGACAATTGTTATACCTCCAAGTTTGTATCCGTTATTTTAAATCATTAATAATGGATTAGTTTCACTTTTCTGAAATTACTACAAAAATATTTTTTAAAATTGTTATACATATACAAAGTATGAAGTTAATTATCTAAGAGGTTAATAAGATATAATTAACAATGTAAAAAACACATGCAGCCAGATAGACGGAAAATGAAGCGTTTAAGGACATACCTTCGCTGGAAAATTTTAGGGCAAATTTCCTATGGAAAAGTAAGCTACTAGCATGACCTACACGGTGAAACTCAAGCCCGGAACCACAGAATAAGTTCCTAAAGTGACCCCCTGAACACGTTTTGGGGGTCGCTTAAAATGATACAGTATATATGTGTGTGTATATATGCTTATAACGCTCGCATTTTTTGACCTATTTATTTCAAATTAAGTGGAGACGTTCCTTTTGTGATCAATTGGATAAGTTCTTTAAACAAAACAATCCGAAACCCTATTTTTGGGGTTCTGAATGCTCCAATTTTTTAATTTTGGGCCCAAAAAGAGTTAAAAACATACCAATTTAAAATTAATCGAAAGAAAGTAAAACACCAACAATTTTAAGTTCTTCCTCATACGCACAAATATTTACCAAGCACAAAAATTTTCCAAGTTATTAAGGAAAACACAAGTTGACTAAACACAGTACGTCGTCTTATGATGGTTTTATATTGAAAAAGGCTGTTTATTTTTTTTATTAGCGAATTTCCTCTACATGGAAGAAGCTATTACCGTAGGTGGGTGGCATGGTAAGAGTTAAGCTTAAAACCATGAAAAATTTTTGTTTTGAGGTCCCCAGATGCCAAAAACACTATATATATATATATATATATATATATATATATATATATATATGTGTGTGTATGTGTGTGTGTGTGTGTGTGTGTGTGTGTGTGTGTGTGTGTGTGTGTGTGTGTGTGTGTGTGTGTGTGTGTGTGTGTGTGTGTCCGTTAACACAGTAACTTGAGTAAAAAACTTCTGATTTCGATGAAATTTGGAAATGTGTAAAGTGACATTCATGACTAAGTTCGAAAACCATAAAAATCGGTTGTCCAATGTTATCCTTATGGAGAATAATTAAAATTTGATATCTCAATTATTTATGAAAGTATGTTGATGGAACTTGGAATGTGGCTTCACCTAGTACTGCTATTTTTATATTTGCACAAAAAGATTATTTTTTTGCCGATTTTCCCCTCAGCAGCAAACCTGCATACTCAGCCCCATGTTATTCTTATGGGTAATAAGTAAAATGTAATGTCTCCCTTGATTATGAACATAAATTAATAAAACTTGGTATGCGGCTTTGACTGGTTAAGTTATATTGATAGTTGCATTAAAACATATATTTAGTGTTCTTTGTTGCAGCAAACCTGCGTACTTAGCTTTCAATGTTATTCTTATGGATAATAAATAAAATGCTGTATATCACTTATTTATTCGTGTATTTTTATGAAACTTGAGTGAGTGGCTTTATGTGGTAGTGAGGAACATGTACATCCATTGGAAATTTGCTGAGTACACAGGTTTGCTGTGACGAGGGTATTTTTTATTTTTTATATCTTGGTGTGGTTTTATCACTCTCATATCACTCGCACAACAACCTTTGATCATGACGGGACCTCGTCCTACCTTAAAATGCACAACATTGCCGTCCGAAAATTGAATTTAACAGACAAAAAATGAAATGATTTCCATTCTCCAGTTTTTGTTCAAAACTAGTTTTTTAAAATAATTTTGTAATGTTTTTATGGCGAACATTTATTCCCCTCACATCAGCGTGCTGTGAGCGAACTCGTGCCATAATTTTGTATAAGTAATCGTACCCCGAATTCCGATAGGTTTTTTTTACACCCTGTATATTTATATGACTTATATAAGTGGGAACCCTGTAGATATTACTTAATTGAATAGTAAAAAAGCAGGTCTTTATCGCTTGAGGAAAACTGTTGCCCAAAGCAAGAAAGACACTCACACAGTTTTACCTACAACTGTAATGTTAAGCACCACACAACATAACAAATCTACATCCATTTTTATTGAATTTCGAGATTGAGGTTATGAACACGGAGTCAGTTATCTTGGTCCAAAGCAACAACCAAGCAACTGTTTATTAACTTCAGTAAACGAAAAAAAATATTTTGCTTCCTAAACAGAAAAAAGCTGTTTTACAATATGTTTTTAGAGCGTAAAGAAGCACTTTAGGCGCGTTTATAGGAAAATGAATGTTTGTACTATAGGTGACTGAATGGATTGCAGATTATTGCTTGAATGGCAAAACAACTATCTGGTTGTAGGAAAGATATATTTCAACATTTTGGAAACAATCGATTGAGAGTAAGTTTTATAATTAAAACTTCCGGTTAGAACTACGTTAAGCTAACCCCGTCAACTTTATCACTTTCAAGATCTCACAACTATTGGTTTGTGAAAACGAATCATTGGTAGTGAACGGATGTTTGCTACAGAAAGATTATTTTATCTTTTGCCAGTAGAATAACACCCAAAATATATGTTAAAAATCTTACTCATGGTAAATGTTTATGTCACTTTGAATCAATAAATTCTACTTTTAATATTTTATTGTGAGGAATTTCAGTACATCGACATACTAATAAACTTTTCAATTAGTTCAATTCGTAAATAAGAAAAAATAAATGTATTATTAACGATTTAAATAATAAAAATATATTAATAAATGACTACTATAGTTCACTAAATACCCCCGTTGCAACAAACCTGCATACTCAGCTAATTTCAAATGGTACTTCACTACATCATGAAGCCACTTACCAACTTTCATCAAAACATATTCATAAACTAGCGAGATATGAATTTTGATTTATTCTCCATAAGAACAAAATTATGACTGAGGATGCAGGTTTGCTGCATCAAGGACCACAAAAATCTGATTTTTAGGCAAATGCCTACGGACCACCATTAGATAAAGTAATATACCAAGTTTTACCAATTTATGTTCATAAATAAGCAAGATATCGCAAAAGTATCCTTAAGAATAACATTATAGCTGCTGAGTATGCAGGTTTGCAGCCATGTGGACCACAAAAATGGGGTTTTTATACAAATATCAGTAAACCCCAACCGCATGAAGCCACATACCAAGTTTCATTAGAATATGTTCATTAATAAGCGAGATATAAAATGTTACTTATTCTCCATAAGATTAACATTGGACAACGTAGTGTGTTGAGCACTTTCAATATCTCGGTAACCAATTGACGAAGAGTGATGATCAAAATACAAAATTGTTTGTTTTTTTAAGCTTAATTTAATTGTGTAAACTAAAATTTGGGATTAAAAATAATTATGAGTAATAAGTACAAACAAATTTTTGGAGTACAAAATCCCTCCAAAACCCCCCTTAAAATAGATTGACATATATCTGGTTCTCGAAATCATGAAAATAGATGCTGCCTTATACGTTAATACCAAATTTCATCAAGATCGGACCATTTTTACGAAAGTTATCGTGCCTACGGACACACGACACACACACACACATATATATATTTTGAATATCTCTAATTGATTAAGGCTGCTGATAATAATATTAATATTAACATTTAAAAATACCCCAGTCGCAGCAAACCTGCATACTCAGCGAATTTCCAATGGAGATATAAATGTCTTAATACTACATAAAGCCACTTACCAAGTTTCATAAAAATATATTCACAAATAAGTGATATATACAATTTTAATTATTCTCCATAAGAATAACATTGGGGCTGAGTACGCAGGTTTGCTGCAACAAGGAACACAAAAAATTGGTTTTTATGCTAATATCAATATAACTCAACTAGGAGAGGTCGTATACCAGTTTTTATTAATTTGTGGTCATAATTAAGGGAAACAGAGCATTTAATTATTATCCATAAGAATAACATGGGGCCTGAGTACACAGGTTTGCTGCTACGGGATGATTATGCAAAAAAGATTTTTTGGAGCAAATATCAATAGACCTCAACGGGATGAAGCTGTATACCAAGTTTCGTCAGTATACGTTCATAAATAAGCGAGATAAAAAATTTTTCTTTTCCTCCATAAGAATAACATTAGACAACGTACTGTGTTTAGCACTTTCAATATCTCGGTAACCAATTGACGTAGAGGAATGATCGAAATACCAAATTGTGTGTTTTTTTAAGCTGAATCGAATGGTCAAAACTAAAATTTGACTTTTTCAAAAATTATGTGTAAAAAATTCAAAAAACCCATTTTTGGGGTACAAAACCCCCCCAAAATACCCCTTTGGATAGGTCGATCTGTCTGGTTTTCGAACTTAAAGTCATAAATGCTGCTTTACATGTTTATACCAAATTTCGTCAAAATCGGATAATTTTTACGAGAGTTATCGTACTCACGGACACATATATATATATATATATATATATATATATATATATATACAGTATCGAACGAATGGTGTTTTTGGGGTCTGGGGACCTCAAAACGAAAAGTTATCATGGTCCCGGGCCTAGGTCTTACCATGCCGACTACGGTAATAGCTTCTTCCCTATAGGGGAAATTCGCTAATTCCCTATAGGGGAAATTCGCTAATTCCCTATAGGGGAAATTCGCTAAAACAAACACCCTTTTTTAAGATCTTTAATATTTTATTATTTTTTTACTGACATAGGCAAATATTATTATTTTTTTGACTGACAAAGTCTTTATGTCATTGACTTTGAAAATGGCATAATTGCCGAAACATGTCAGTCAAAAATAATAAAATATTAAAGATCTTAAAAAAGGGTGTTTTTTATGTTAATATTATTGTTATATATATATACATACATATGAATTTGAACAAATAGTGTTTTTGGCGTCTGGGGGCCTCAAAACAAAAAGTTATCATGGTCCCGGGCCTAGGTCTTACCATGTCGACTACGGTAATAACTTCTTCCCTATAGGGGAAATTCGCTAATATAAGAAACTACAAACTGTAGAGGAATTAATACTACCTTGGCATAAAAACTATGGGTTATATATTTTTAAATTACTTTTGTTTGTTCAAATCAAATATTCTTCATTTAGAAAAAAACATTGAAATATTTACCCTACACCAATATTTTTGGAAAATTTTGTGTTACATATGACTTAACATGTGATGGATTCGTAAAGTGCATAAATAAAGTAAAATAAACACAAAAGGGATTACATTTTGGAAAATATTGTATTTTTTTATGGTTTATATTGTAATTACTGCGTCGTATTTTCTGCTAAGCTTCAAGTGGGCTGAAGACAATAAGGCAATGACGAGCAGTTATTGCGGCGAAGGGGATGATCTGTCTCTATTAAAGCTAATGGTCTCTCAGCGTCAATCTTACGAACCGAAACATTCATTATCCATTTCCCCAGCGAATATTTAATCACGTTACCATATGTGTACATTAGTTACGTAATCTTCCAATAGTTGAGGCTAGATGATTATGTGTGATTCAATGATCCATGGCAGTAGTAATCATATTCCTTTTTTGCGATATCTATATGTAATAAATTATGCTTGTGATAAAGTTGTAAATTATTGTATACCTGATTGGTATAAAGTAAAACGAGTTCGCACGCAGCACGCTGATGTGAGGGAAGTGAATTTCCATATAAAAAACTTTAATAACTAAAAATCAGTGTAAAAACATACATTTGTATAATTTTTATTGAAATCTGAAAACATTGATTTTTTGGCTGTTCTGATACTCCTGGTTTCATTTACTTGCAAAGCTGGGAATACAATTTTGCGCATTATAAGGTTGAGAAAAGGTCCAGACAGGCTTGAAAGTAGGCGTGAGATTGCTGGGGATGATAAAAGTACTCTAACAAAGGAATAACAGGCTTTTCTAGTGTAAAACCCCCATAAGACAACGTACTGTATTTAGTCGATACACATTTTCTTTAATAACTCGGTAAATATTTATGCTAGAATGACGAGAGAGGGCTTAAAACTTTCGCCTCTCTAATTCCCATCTTTTTACATCCATGTATTTTACATCTGGGGCTTCTCTGACCCTTTTTGGGCCCAAAAACTCGAAATTTGAAAGATTAATCCCCCAAAAAAAGGTTTAGAGTTTTCCGATTGTTTTGCCCAATGAACTTGTCCAACTGATTACTGAAAGAAACGTCCCTAACAATTTAAAGTAAATCGGACAAAAAATGTGACCGCTAGAGTGCAAACACATATATGTGTATATATATATATATATAAAATTTTGAACGACCCCCCAAAACGTGTTCAGGGGGTCATGTTAGGAACTTCTATGGTGGTCCCGGGCTTAAGTTTCACCGTGCGGGTCATGCTAATAGTTCACTTTCCAAAGGAAATTCACTAATTAACAAGTTTGGTACAAAAAACAAACTTTGGTACAATTGAAAATGTTACAACAAAATAAACATTTGTTATAACATTTTTAACCTTATCCGAATTACGCTGTTTTATTCATAATGTTAAACTAGTAACTGAATTTATCCTGTATGACATTCAGCCGATAAACACAAAGAAAAAGCTCACCTTTTATAAATTATAAAATAAAATAATTTATAATTTATTTCATGCAGTTACATATTTCGTAATAAATTAGCGCAGTTTTTCCTATAATAATAACAAGGGGATGAGTTTTGGTGCTGAACTACCATTTAATAGTACAAGCAAATTAATGACTTTATGAATAAAATGTAAAATAATAAAATAAAATTAGATTTGGTTTAAACTTGGTATAGTCACAACAAATGTAGGCTTACAACTGAGGATCAGGCCAGGCTTACAACTGATCCCCATGTTACGAGAAAAACATAGGTAAAGTAACTTTAAACCACTATATTTTTCTGATATAATTATACCGTCGGAGGTGTGTATAATACACAACCTAAAAATAAACAAATACAATCAATAGCTACATAGTTAACATTTTGTAGAAAATTTCCCCTATAGGAAAGAAGCTATTACCATTGAATGCTATTACCATAGGTCTCATGGTAAGACTTAAGCGCGAGACCATGATAACTTTTCATTTTGAGGTCCCCAGATACAAAAAACACCATTCGTTCAAATTTGTATATGTGTATATACATACATATATATATATTTATATACATATGTGTGTCCGCAAGCACAATAACTCTCGTAAAAAAGGTCTGATCTTAATGAAATTTTGTACACAAGTGTAAAATACCATCTATTTAAACGAGTTCGAAAACCAGACGAATCGCACCATCCGAGGGGGGGTTTTTGGGGGTTTTGTACCCCAAAAATGTTTTTTTTTTGGGTTTTCACATGTAATTTTTATTTAATCAAATTTTAATTTTTACCATTGAATTCAGCATAAAAAGAACAACAATTTGGTATTTTGATCATTGCTCTATGTCAGTTGGTTACTGAGATTTTGAAAGTGCTAAACACATTACTTGTCTATGTTATTCTTATGGAGAAAAAGAAAAATTGTATATCTCGCTTATTTAAGAACATAAACTGACAAAATTTGGTATATGGCTTCATCTGGTTGTGGTTTATTGTTGTTTTTACAAAAAAGCGATTTTTTGTCTATGGTTCCAGTAGCAGCAAACCTAGATACTTGGTCCCCATGTTATTCTTATGGAAAATAATTAAAATATTATATATCGCTTATTTATGAATGTATATGGATGAAACTTGGTATGTGACTTCACTAAGATGAGTTCTATTGATATTTGAATAAAACCCATTATTTTTTGTACCTTGTTGCAGCAAATCTGCGTACTCATCCTCAATGTTACTCTTATGGAGAAAGATTAGTATTTTAAATATCGCTTGTTTTTGAATATATTTCTTATGAATCCTGTTAAGTTTTTTAATTTGTTATGTTATATATTCATTGGAAATTCGCTGAGTATGCAGGTTTTCTGTGACGGCGGTATTTAAATATTATTTCTAACTATACAGGGTGATTGATATAAGTGTGCTAGCAGTTTTTCTTAAAAATATAAGAGCTATTAAAAAAGTTATAAAGCAACTTCTCTGGATTTTTGGTTCGATATAATCTTTTAATTATTAAATTTTGTTGTTATCTGCCATTTTTCCAATATATGGTGGCCAACTTTAGTTTTTATTATGAAATCCCCATAGTTTTATTGTTTAATCAGGTAGAAAATGTAATTTTAAAACAATTTTATTCTTTGCGTTCGTTTGCTAAACTTAACCGTTCACCTTCCAGAGCTACTCAATCAAGACGTAAATCTTACCTCCGTCAATAGTCACAATGTGTCAAACAACTTGTGCTCAAAATCAAACTTATGGATTATTGATTTTTGGTAAGAATATAGTCCAGGAGCCTCAATATAAATTTTGATTCTACTTACTCAAGTGAATTTTACTGTTTTTAGCAATGAGTACTAAGTAGCTCAATTAATGTGTAACTCTGGAGGCTAAACAGTTAGGTTTAGTAAAGAAACACCAATAATACTGTTTTAAAATTGTATTTTTTACCCATTTATTGATACAAATTAGGGGAAATCTAATTTCAAATACTTCCCCGCCATTTTTCAATATGACAACAATTTCAAATTTTTCTTATGAAATTCCCCTAGTTTTATTAATTAATGAGATATAATATGTAATTTTTGAAACAGTTTTACTCTTGGTGTTACTTTCCTAAACCTAACTGTTTAGCCCCCAGAGCTACACATAAGGTGATCTACTCATTGCTAAAAGCAATAAACGTCACAAGAATGAGAAGCTTTGGAAGGAACGGTTAAGTTTAGTAAAAAAATACAAATAATAAAAAAGTTTTAAAATTACAATTAATAGATCTTCTACTTTTCAAGAAAAACAGCTGTCACTCTTATATCAATCACCCTGTTTGCAATATCAGTCACATTTATTTGCATTACCCAACTTTACGACAAATTATAACTATACAGTGCATAGGCGTAATTTGAGGGTGGCAAGGGGGGGCAGTTGCCCCCCCCAATAATTTGGAGGAAATGTTATTGTAATCTTCTAAAGTCACAATAATCTCGATCATGACTATTTTTTCCCCTCCAATAAAAATACTGAAATTACGCTTATGATACAGTGTTATATTATAACTGTAGTAATAATATTATAGAGCAAGAGGTGTTTTTAAAAATTCAATTCTAGTTTTTTAATCTTCCATAGTACAGATGAAAATTGCTGTGTCTTTAGAAATATCAATAAAGTGTTACATTTTGATCTTTGTATTTTGGCTATATGTACAAAACACTCGTATTAAACAATTATTTTATTGGAGAGTTTTATTTCATTCTAAACAATGATATAGATATAAAATATCCTAGTGATGTACATCTAATAATCTTAGAAAGTAATAACTTACAGAATGGTTACTAAAGGATGATTAAAATATACGAGTAGGTTTACATACCTTCAGTAGATTCAAAGTATATTCTACGTATATAAGATATAATCTACTCGGCATTAAATCTGGAAACAATGGCAATGGTATGAAGTTCTGGTGAATGAGACTACACGAATTACAGATTATTCAGAAACTGAGTATTCTCGTTAAGCATGTCAAAACACAATTTCAACTGTAGCTACAATCAATCATACATTACGGTATCACAGACTGATAAGCCTGCAGCAGAGGTTGGAGGGAGGGTTTTTAATTTTCCCCAACAAATATGTATAATAATATAAATATATTGTTTTACATAGTAAGATAAGAAAATAAAGCCTTGGATCAATTATTTTGTTAGCATAAAATACAAAGAAGGAATTCCCCGTGTTAACTTGTTAAAAGACACCATAATGTAAACTTGAAGAACTATTATATTAGTTTTATAAATAGATTACTTAATAAATAAAGATTTTTGAAGGGTAATTATTACAAACAAGTAAACTTGAAAATGTAAAGATATATACAAGTCTACTTGGGCAGTTTACAATTAAATTACCAACCAAAATAAGGTAAACTTATATCAATCATAGGTTTAAATATACAGCAGGTAACAAACATCACTATAATACTACAGTTATTGCAAATAAATTTAGTTGTTATTTTTCAATTTTGTGAATTACCCTGAAGATTAATGAAAGATCAAGTTAATAACTGTATAGCAAATCACCAAGCACAACCAATGTTTTTAGAACCAGTTTATTCATATGAGGTTGTCACCCTCATAAAAAAGGAATACTTCTCCTGGTATAGACTAAATTCGTTCCTCCCTTATAAAAATAGTTACACCAGAAATATTTTAAATAGTATTAAACACACTTTTACATTTAATAAATTTAAGATTTAAACATGGTGCCTCAGTAAAATATTCCATTATAATTCCAATACACAAGAATGGTCTAGGAAGAAAATGTGACATTTAAAAATCGCCAATAAAAAAACCCTATAAACAAAATATTTATTTGGTACAGACTCTGATTACAATTGATTTACCATATTTACTGGTGCTGTCATATATGTATAGTATTTTCAATGCAAATGTTGTCAGTTGTTATTAATTGATTTGTGTTTTCCTGATATTCTTCTGAATAAACCTCACGTACTTCCTACCATTTCAATAATTAATTTTATCTTTTACTGTCCGCTCGTTCATAGTATTTCATGCAATCATGTATTTTGAGGAAGCTACAAAGGTGGTTGTCTGGAGTAGAAAATGTAGAACTGCTAACAGATATTTCAATATAAGGTTTATTTAAAACAATTTAGAACACTTTTACTTTTATTTATATAATTATGTAAAGAAACTCAAACAGGCTCAGCCATGTTTTCAAACACCCTACATATTCTTAAAAATTACAACCTATCGAAGTTTGTATTTGTATTGCCACAAACCTGATTTTAAAACGACAGTCATTTGCAATTTGGTGGGTTTTAAAGGTCGTCTTATAGTAAGTGAAACTTCAGCCGGTTGTAATTTCTAGCTTTTTTTAGTTCTGATTTAATAAAATCCCGTACTCAGCTTTCACTTTCGGGACCCCTGGGTAGGCCTGGTGGTGTGGGCCCTTGTTGCCTTCCGGATCCAAGTTCGTGACCTTTTTTTAGACAACAGTGGCCTAAATAAGAGCACTGGCCCAGCCCCCCCCTGACAGACCCGGGGCCCCAAGCAGTTGTCCTCCCTGCCTCCCCCCCTGAGTACGGCCCTGTACGTATATATAAATAAATATGTCCCTATTCTTTTTTTTTCATTTAGTTTGTGGTACTCTGCTGTACTGATGTACAGAAAATTGAATCTGACGTAAAAATATGACTTGTGATCTCGTTTAATACTTGGTAATGACTCTCTGTGGATCGTGCTCCTCTGAAGTGAAGGATAATGAATAGTTACCCCCGGAGAGGACGTTTAGGGTATTACCTGCAAACAAATAGTTAGCTAAATAAACAAAATATTTCTTATGTTTTACGAAATTGAAATGGCAAAGCTGAAAAAGGCAATACATACTTTTCAATATATACTTTGTACAGTAAACCGCGTGTCCTATATATAAGATATCTCTTCAAACCATGCTATCACGTGGTTCAGTTAAAATACATTATTCTCTAAGAATATTGGAAGGATTTAAGTTTGCTTGTGCGAACAACATTGGATAGATGTAGATGTGGTGTTTTGGTGGTTATTCAATTGTGATTGGCTGTGGGCCAAGTTAAAGAGTCTGTTTACAAGGGTAATGGACTTAGTATGATGAAGATTGGTCACAAGCTGATAAGATTTATTTAACTTTTTTATCCTTGCGTTTCTGTAGTAATGATATTATACGTTGTACATAGGCTATTTACGAACCTAAAATGTCGTTTTGCAGCATAGTTACTTAAACGCTGTCCTAAAATCATAGTTACATATTTTATATTTATATTTTATCTGCATACTAACTTTAGATCCCGTTTAATACTTTCTAATGACTCTATGTGGATCGTGCTCCTCTGAAGTGAAGGACAGGACAATGAATAGTGACCCCCGAATCACCGCCGAGGTGAGAGGACATTTATGATGTCACAGGCTGTAACCAAATAGTTAGCTGCATACAATATACAGTAATGACATGTGCAACAATTATATTTAATACTTTGTAGCGATCATTGTTTTATAACTTTTCAAACAATAATATTATACGTTTTACATAATTACATAACCTAAAATGTCGTTTTGCAGCATAGGTACTTAACCCATTGGCGTAGACTTACGAGCTGGTCTCGTTGCTTATTTGTAATTTTTACTTTCTCCCCTTATACATGTATATGGAGAAAGTATTGTTTTCGTCAAAATTTTCGAATTTGAGTTGTTAGTGGAAATATTTGTTTTTGGTGCTCCCTGAACCCAAAAACTTGATTTTTACGTGATGTCTGTGTATCTGTCTGTCTGTCTATCTGACTGTATGGATGTGTACAGAGCTAGAGCCCTAACCAGTGGTGCGATTTTTATGAAATTTGGTATGTATGTACTAATGTACGATATCTCCAGGTGTTTTTTTGAATTTTTTGGAATTTTTTATTTTTAAGGGTAAATATCCCCTAAAAACCGCCAAAAAACATGAAAAATCAAGATTTCTCAAAAACGGCTCTAACGATTTTGATTAATTAAACTTTATTCGTTTGTAGAAATTTAGTTTTCCAACAAAATGACACCACCCGCATTTCTTTACAAATTCGGGTTCAGAAATTACAGGACTTAAAATATCAAAAATTCAGTTTTTGGGATTTTTCATTGAAATAACATAAATATAAAAAATATTACTATTCTCCATTAAAAAGAGCTCAAACAACTAAACAATTTAGTATTTTTAATTATTATTCTACGATTACTGGTTGCGGAGAAAATTTAAATTTTCATTTTGCGGTAAACGCAGTACGTTGTCCAATGTTATTCTTATGGGGAATACAAAAATTACTATTTCTCTCTTATTTATTGATCAATTTCGTTCAAACTTGATATGCTTGTCAAGTTAGCATTGACCAACAGAGGAAATTCGAAATATGTTGCCCCTTAATAACCCTGAGGGGAAGGGGGGGAATAGGGGGCATTTCCCCTCTTAAAACCACGTGAGTAGCGATGGATTCTGTAGTGCCTCCTAAACAGGGATTTGGGTGGATATTTTTTAAAACAACTTGTTTACAAGATTTTCTGTATATTCGACTGTGCTTTGTATTCTATATTTAGTAAATAAAAATTAATTTATTCATTAAAGTTCGGCTAAAAGGGAGAAAGTAGCCTATGTGTCAGTTTCCTGATACCGTTTATTTAACCTATGAATTGGAATAGAAAATCGGTGTTTTTAAATGGATTAATTGCGTATTTTAATTAAAATATTGTTTTCCTTCATTTTAAAGAGTAGCATTGGCACACACACAGTAGACATGAGTAAAAGTAGCAAAATCAGAGTTGACAATGTGCAACTCACAAAGAATTAACCCGATCCCGTCCAACTTCCAAGTAAGTCTGCCACCATTTATTTTACTTGGGCCCTCCGACCAACATTTTTACAGGCCGGTTAACTCATTGAGAGTTTCACAACTGGTCAGTTTTGGTCGTGTGTGAGAATCGAACCCACAGACTTCGTGTCAGCACCTGGCCAAAAATAACCTTAACCTTAAAAAATATTTCCTATATTTTACAAAATTTAAATGACAAAACTGAAAACGGTAACACATACGTTGCAATATATACTTTGTACTGTAAATCGCGTGTCATATATATACGATATGTCTTCAAACCATGCTATCACGTGGCTGAGATAAAATGTATTATTTGCTAAGAATATTTGAAAGATTTAAGTTTGTTTGTGTGAAAAACATTGGATAAATGTAAATATGGTGTTTTGGTGGTTATGCAATGGACTAAAATATTGTGGTTGGCTGTGAGCCAAGTTCAGGAGTCTGTTTACAATAGTAATGGACTTAGGATGATGAAGATTTTGTTACAAGCTGATAAAATTTATTTAACTTTTATCATCCTTGCGTTTCTGTAGTAATGACATGTACACAAATTATATTTAATACTTAGTAGCAATCATTGTTTTATAACTTTTCAAAAATAATATTATATGTTTTACAAACTTACATAACCTAAAATATCGTTACTCAGCATATGTACTTAAAAGCTGTCCTAAAATCATAGTTACATATTGAATATTTATTTTATTATGTAAAGTTTCTATCCGTATTCTAGATTTTATTTTTGTTGTAAGTATAGTAACCTACAGTGTAAAATTATATTGAAATTTCCATTCAAGTTATTTAATGACTATAATGTTGAATAGATTGGTAAAGTCTCATACTATAGGTTGTAAGATAATTAAAGATTAATATATCAAACATTGGGAGTAACCCTCAAAAAGAAAAAAATCCCAACACCCTGGTCTGTCAATGTTTAACGTCCCACTAAGCACCGAATAGGGTGGCGCGCAACTATTTGTGAGACCTGCCTTTAAGGGCTGCTCTAATATAAATTTCGAGATCTAATCTCTAAACTACTTTTATACTTAGGGATGTACTAAATCATATTAATATATAAAAATTAATACCCATTTCCCTTTGCCATTCCATAACTTGAGAATGAGTGCACCAAATTGAATAATTCTTTGTTTTGTTTTGTTCGTTAATGTTTTGTTCGTTAAAACAAGGTTCTTAAAACATAAAACTTTAATCCGACCAAAGGGCTCTGCCCCACTGGCCTTCAAAGTCCCCATTGATTTTATCAAAGCTCAGTTAGTTTCCACCAAACAGCTGTCAACAAAGATTATATATAAAAATACTTGAAAGGCAAAAACATATGTTCATTATGGAAATAAAAAAAACTACTTGAATGGCAACTCTCATTATGGAAATGAAAAAAAAACTACTGGAATGGCAACTCAAACTCTTTTTTTCGATAGGCGAGTGAGCGTAGTGAACGAGCTCATCCGGGAGGAGAGTGAGCGAAGCGAACGAGCTCATGTTGAAAATGAACGAGTATTTGTCATAAAACAATTGCACCCCCACACCCACGGACACATATATATCTATATATAGAAATATATATAGATATATATATAGCTATATATATATAGATATATATATATACATATATATATATATATAGATATAGATTGCCGACTACGGTAATAGCTTCTTTCCTATAGGGGAAATTCGCTAAAATGATATATATCGCTTATTTATGAATGTGTATTGATGAAACTTGGTATGTGGCTTCACCTAGATGAGTAATATTTGTATTTACATGAAAACCCGTATTTTTTCTTCCTTGCTGCAGCAAACCTGCGTACTCATTCCCTATGTTATTCTTAAGGAGAATAGTTCAAATTGTATATAAAAAAATATCGCTTGTTAGTGAATATATTTTTATAAAACTTGGTTAGCGGCTTTTAAGTGGTATTAAGACATATATTATGCATTGGAAATTCACTGAGGACGCAGGTTTGCTGCTACAATTTATTTATTATAAAATAATAATGAAGTAAATAATCAAGTAATTTCACATGCACGAATATATTGTCAGTTTAATTATTGCTATTTCGAACAGCACTTCCCAGCACCGTGCTTGATATTCTGTTCACGTATTTGTATCATTAACTCTAACTGGTAATGAAAACTGGGAGTGTTGTAGCGGCGTCTTATCGTTTATTGCTTGTTGCAGTGTTGAATTGATAAATATATCAATAGGCAACACAGTCTGTTTTTGGCGAATTTCCCCTATAGGAAAGAAGCTATTACAGTAGTCGGCATGGTATGACCTAGGCCCGGGACCATGATAAATTTTCATTTTGAGGTCCCCAGATGCCAAAAACACCAACCGTTCAAAACTGTATATACATATATATGTGCGTGCGTGCGTGCGTGCGTGCGTGCGTGCGTGCGTACGTGCGTGCGTGCGTGCGTGCGTACGTGCGTGCGTGTGTGTGTGTGTGTGTGTGTGTGTGAGTGTGTGTGTGTGTGTGTGTGTGTGTGTGTGTGTGTGTGTGTGTGTGTGTTTTTGGAAATAAATTATTGGGCACTACCCACCTCCAGGATTTATGGCGTTTAGTCAGAAGTTGCTGAAGATCTCCTTGTAGAAATCCTCTTGTCAAATTCCATTACACATACAAATACAAAACACTCACGAATAAAACAATTACTAAAACGCCACTAATATTAAAACCAACAAGTCGTGGTCCGATGCTTGGCCCGGTTGCGCAATAAACACTTTTCTCAAGGACCCTAGAGAACGGGAAACGTTTTTTTGGTTTCCCGAAACGTTGAGTTAATATTAGTGGCGTTTTAGTAATTGTTTTATTCGTCTGTGTTTTGTATGTGTTTGTGTAATGGAATTTGACAAGAATATTTCTACACGGAGATCTTCAGCAACTTCTGACTAAACGCCATAAATCCTGGAGGTGGGTAGTGCCCAATAATTTATTTCTAAATACATCAACCCCCCTATAAATAGTCATATCATAATAAGTATAAAGGGAATATTAGATTTAAATTGTTACCATGGCAAAAAAAATTAAGCCGTTAATATTTTATTTTAATAAATTTACCAAAAACATGCCTTTTAAAGAAAGGGTATATATATGTGTCCGTAGGTGCGATAACTCTCGTAAAAATTATCCGATTTTGATGAATTTTGGTACAAACATCTAAAGCAACATTTATGACTTTAAGTTCGAAAAGCAGCCAGATCACTCCATCCTAAGGGGTATTTCGGGGAGGTTTTGTACCCCGAAAATGGGTTTTTTGAGTTTTTACATATAATATTGTAGTAAATCAGATTTTACCAATTTTACTTTTCACCATTGAATTCAAATTTTAAAAAACAAACAATTTGGTGTTTTGATCATTGCTCTACGTCAATTGGTTACAGAGATATTAAAAGTGCTAAACACAGTACGTTGTCCAACGTTATTCTTATGGAGAATAAGACAAATGTTATATCCCGCTTATTTGTCAACTTAGCCTAACGAAACTTGGTATATTGCTTCATATCGTTGTGGTCTATTGATATTTGCAAAAAAAGCCGATTTATTGGTTGATTGTTTCCGTAGTAGCAAACCTGCGTACTCAGTCCCCATGTTATTCTTATGGAGAATAAGTAAAAGTTTATCTCCGTTAATTATGAACATAAATTAATAAAACTTGGTATGTGGCTTTACCTAGTTGAGTTATATTGTATTAAAACCCATTTTTTGTGTTCCTTCTTTCAGCAAACCTGTATACTCAGAAGCCATATATGTTATTCTTATGGAGAATAATTAAAATGTCATAAATAGTTTATTTATGAATGTACAGTATATTGATGAAACTTGGTATGTGGCTCTCTGTGGTATTAAGATAATTATATATGCATTGGAAATTTGCCGAGTACGCTGGTTTGCTGCTACGGGGGTATTGTTGTTATTATTATCGTCGTCATCATCATCTTCCAAGTTCGACAATATTTAGATATCAAAGCTGAAGACTCATACAAGAAGTGTAAAACTAGTATTTATCTACCGACATCGCCATCATTAATTTGTTACTCAGAGATACATAAACCTAATATAAAATTGATAGGATATCGATATTGCATTGGATGACCTAATACTATTGCATGTCGCAAAAGAAAAATTATCAGTAACAGTATCGGTATCGGTCTCGGTATCGGTAATTATCAGTTATTATTGTATATTATTATACATCTTAATAAGTGATTGATGGCATTTAAGAAAATTTTAATTTGTAATCCATATTAAAGAGTACTCATGGAATAATGATTTAAAAATGAAACCTAATCATATTGATTCTTAAATGACATTCTAATTTTTTTATTATTTTTAGATGGTTTATCAGTACCAGGATTGTCTGTGTTATAAACTAGCAAGTGAGATTATGCACACACGTACCTTATGTAAACTGATTCATTGTATAAATTGTTAAACATTAAGTCTTAATTTTTGCTTATTGAAAATCACTGGCAATGTATAGTAGACAGACATCAACTCTAAAACAAATAAGTAAGATATCCAAGTAGCAAAGTGAATAAAAAACGAGTTCACACGCAGAATGCTGACGTAAGGGAAGTGAATTTCCGCATTAAAACCTTTATTTAGAAAAATTTAATAAAGTGTTTAAAACAACACTGGTAATATTTTTTTGAAAAATGTAAAAATGTAATTTTTTTGGCTGATCTGATGCTCCTGGTTATATTTAAATTCGTTATTAGGATGGCAATGGTGTACATTATAAGGTTAGGAGGAGGTATAGTCAGGATAACTGGTTGGTATAGGGGTATTGGGGGTGATAAAACTACATCAAGATATGAAATACCCCCGTCGCAGCAAACCTGCATACTCAGCGAATTTCTAATGAATATATAACATAACACATTAAAATACTTAACAGAATTCATAAGAAATATATTCATCAACAAGCGATATTTAAAATATTAATTATTCTCCATAAGAATAACATTGGGGATGAGTACGCAGGTTTGCAGCAACAAGGAACACAAAATAATGGGTTTTATGCAAATATCAATAGAACTTATCTTAGTGAAGTCCTTACCAAGTCTTACCAAGTTTAATCCATATCCATTCATAAATAAGCGATATATAACATTTTAATTATTTTCATCTATAAGAATAACATGGGGACCAAGTACCTAGGTTTGCTGCTACGAGAACCTTAGACAAAATTTTTTTTGGGCAGACAACAATAAACCACAACCAGATGAAGCCATATACCAAATTTCGTCAGTTTATGTTCATAAATAAGCGAGATGTAAAATTTTTCTTTTTCTCCATATGAATAACATTAGACAACGAACTGTGTTTAGCACTTCCAATATCTCAGTACCAATTGACGTAGAGCAATGATAAAAATACCAAATTGTTTGTTTTTTCATGCTGAATTCAATGGTAAAAATTAAAATTTGATCTAATTAAAAATGACATGTGGAAACCCCAAAAATTCATTTTTGGGGTACAAAACCTCCCAACCCCCCCCCCCCCTTTGGATAGTGCGATTCGTCTGGTTTTCGAACTCATTCAAATAAATGGTACTTTACACATTTGAACCAAATTTCAATAAGATCGGACCTTTTTTACGAGAGTTATCGTGCTTACGGACACACACACACACACACACACACACTCACACACACATACACTCACACACACACATATATATATATATATATATATATTATATATATATATATATATATATATATATATATATATATATATATATTATATTTATATATATATACAGGGTGTCCCGTAAGTACAAAAACTTTGGGAATAGGTTATATGGGTCAAAATAAAAATAAAATCAAGATTAATTTTTTTTCTAAAAATGCCTTGTTACCGATATATCTGCCATTTTAGATTTTTTTTAATACAAATTTATATCTCAAAAACTATTAAATATTACTTTATGAAACTTGGTATAGTGTTTAAGGTAGAAATGAAATAATTGCAAAAAAAATTGTTAAAAATATTGTAAAAAATATTTTTCTGTTTCAAAATGGCGGCCATTTTAATTTTCAAACTAAAATTACTAAAAAAAGCTGATTTTATGGAAAAAAGACAAGAACACTTTGTTTTAGTATTTTTAATTTTCTATCAAACGACACCAAGTTCAGAAGGAGCGGGCAACAAATAGCTGAGAAATAACGATTTTTAGTTGTACAGGCCAGGCGCATCCTGACAGCTTCTTCTCATTGTCTGCGACAATCAGCTGATTAACCTGCACACATGGCTCCATTGTTGGCAACATTATGTTTTGCTATTTTTTTCACACAACATTTTATTATAATTATCAACTAAGAAACAACCAAGGGTGGCTAATTTCTAAATGGATAAAATGGCAATTTTAGTTGTACGGGTCATTCTAAATTGCTACTACATACTTTTTTCCATTGCTGTTGTTTAAGGCTGTTGTTTCATCATTACCTGTTGTAATGTTGTGCATGGTTATTACTGCATAAATAAAACTTTATAATAAGTATGAATAGGCATAGTTTTTTTTTTTTAAATTACTTTAATCGAATGAATTATTAATTATTTAAAAACTAAGATGAATCACACAATTTATACAAATGTGGAAATGAGGTTATAGTTTTCCCGTAAATTATCTAGTAATTGGCTTATAACCTGCATTACAACTAACAATGGTTTTACTTTTAAGTGCCTAAAACTAAATAAAATTAATACATAAACATCAACAAATTAAAAAACTTACAATCTCTAAAGCTAAAATAATGCCTAAACTAAAGACAACTATCCTAAATTTACAATCATCAAGTTCGGACACATAAAACTTACATCCCTACAGCATGTGCTCAAAGTGTCCACCATTCATGTCTATACATCTATCAAGCCGATTTCTCATAGAAACCCTCACCCGTTCAAACACCCCTGGTATTTGCCTGATCACATTACACCCATTTACTATTCTTTCCCTTAATTCTTCAACATTTTCAACAGGGGTTTGGTATACCAATGATTTCAGACAACCCCAAACAAAAAAGTCGAGTGGGTTAAGGTCTGCGGACCTGGTAGGCCAAGCAACAGGACCCCCGCGAGCAATTCATCTATTTCTAAAAGTCACATTTAATGACGCCTTACATCTAAAGTAAAATGTGGTGGTGCACCATCCTGCATAAACCACATGGTAGCTCTCTCATGGAGTGTCATACCTTCAAGTAGTTCGGGCAACATGTTTCTCAGAAAGTCCAAATACAATGCTCCGTTCAGTCTATTTGGCAAAAACACAGGTCCTAACAAAACATCCCTAATAATCCCTAACCAAACATTGACAGAAAACCGTACTTGATGTTTCCTTTGGGAAATTTCATGAGGATTCACATAATCCCACAGGTGATTATTGTGGTAACTAAAAATTCCTTCTCTTGAAAAACCAGCCTTATCCGTGAATAAAATCTTAGAAAGGAAAAGAGGGATCAGTGCTATTTTTATTAAAAACCAGTGGCAAAGTTCGATCCTTGGTCTGAAGTCCCTTGGAGAAAGCCCTTGAACCCTTTGAATATGGTAAGGATACAAAAGTTGGCTCTTTAAAATGCGCCAGACTGAGGTTTTTGACACTCCCTCTTCAGGTGAAAACCTTTTTACGCTAGTGCTGGGGTCTGCTTCAACTGCATCTAGTATTCTTTGTTCAGTTTGCACCGTTGTTACTGTAGCTGAACGCCCTGACTTCTCTGAATTTCTTAAATTACCTCGCTCCCTTAGTGTCCTGTGTACTCGTACAAATGTTCTACTGTTTGGAAGTCTTCGGTTAGGGAATCTCTGCGCATAAACTCTTTGTGCCTGCAACGAGTTTCCATCAGCCAATCCATAAACAAAATGAATATCAGTCAACTCTTCAAATGAGAAATTAGGCATTTTCAGAAATTAACATAAAAATGTCTATAAATTACAATTTATCACTAGCACAATAAAACGTGATCCAAAAAAGAGTTCAATCACTGACTTTGTTTCAAAAGGAACAGAAAGTGTCAACAAAATAGCAAAACATAATGTTACCAACAATGGAGCCATGTGTGCAGGTTAATCAGCTGATTGAAGCAGACAATGAGAAGAAGCTGTCAGGGTGCGCCTGGCCTGTACAACTAAAAATCGTTATTTCTCAGCTATTTGTTGCTCGATCCTTCTGAACTTGGTGTCGTTTGATAGAAAATTAAAAATACTAAAACAAAGTGTTCTTGTCTTTTTTCCATAAAATCAGCTGTTTTTTAGTAATTTTAGTTTGAAAAATTACAATGGCCGCCATTTTGAAACAGAAAAATAATTTTTACAATATTTTTAACAATTTTTTTTGCAATTATTTCATTTCTACCTTAAACACTATACCAAGTTTCATAAAGTAATATTTAATGGTTTTTGAGACATAAATTTGTATTGAAAAAATTCCAAAATGGCGGATATATCGGTAACAAGGCATTTTTAGAAAAAAATTATTCTTGATTTTCTTTTTATTTTGACCCATATAACCTATTCCCAAATTTTTTGTACTTACGGGACACCCTGTATATACAAATATAAATATATGTATATATACAGTATATACATACATACATACATAAAAATCTTTAAAGTCTTTTTGTACATATAATACAATAAATGGCGTCATACTTATATTTAACATATACATAGGACCAGGGCCCACCAACCCCAAAGCAAGCACATGCTGCTCCCAATATGATTTAAATCTAATTTTTATTGTAAAACTCCTGAAAAGAATATAAATGTTTATTTATTATGAAGGATTTTAATTTGGATTTAAATTTATTTAAATTTTGTTCTAATCTTAGTTCATCTGGAAGTGCTTTAAAAAATTTGTTCCCCATATAGGTATTTTTTTTGTGTAGAATTCTAATCTATGTTTATCAAGATTTTTTTCCATTTTTCTTCTTGTGTCGTACTGATGTGTTGTAATTTTGATTTGTAATTTCGTATTCGTTTTAAAATATAATATACATTCAAAAATATACTGACCATATACTGTTAAGATTTCAAGATTCTTAAATATTCTTTGGCAGATTTGTCGCGTTTTAGATTACAAATAGATCTTATGGCCTTTTTTTGCAGTTTTAAGATTTTATCAAGATTTCATTTTGTTGTTGCTCCATACAAACAAATACCATATGATACATGTGAGTGTATGAGGGCAAAATAGATTTTTTTTAGGATATTAATATTACACAAACAGGCCATACGTTTAAGTGCATATAAACCGGAGCTAATTTTATTAACTATATGTTCAATATGATGATCCCAGCAAAAGTTTTCATCAATATTCAACCCTAAGAATTTTGTCTTGTTAACTTGTTCAATGATTTTTTCTTCAATAATTATATTCGGGGCTATTTTTCTCCGGTTTTGCTTTGTTGAGAATACCTAAGTTTGTCTTTTCAGAATTCAACAATAGACCATTTGTGTCTAAGAACTGTTTAACATTGGACAATTCCAAGAAACTTAAAGAGTTCAATATTATCCTGGTTTACTGCTGAGATTTTTAAGTTTGCATCATCAGCATATAGGCATAGATTATTTTGCGTGACATTTTGAAGAGACTTTGAAAAACCGGTTAGGTAGCACAGAAACAGCAGCGGACCCATAATAGATCCCTGTGGAACACCACAAGAGACCAAACACAGGTCCGACGCTGCACCTTCGACCCTATTCTGATGAAAAGTATTTATTTCAACATATTGATAGCGCTCCGATAGATATGACTCAAACCATTTTTACGAAATTCCTTTGACTCCAAAACCTGCTAATTTTTGTAATAGTAGGACATGGTCTACACTTTCAAAAGCTTTTGTTAAATCCATAAAAATACCAATGACTTCTTCACCGTTATCTATTGATTCTATTATTGATTCAATAAAATTTACTGCTGCACTTAGTACTGATCTCCCTGGACGAAAACCATGCTGGGTATCATCAAGAATGTTATTTTTTTCCAAGAAGTCAGACAACCTTTTGTACATGATTTTTTCATAAATTTTTGAGAATGAGGGCAAGATTGATAGTGGTCGATAATTAGACATATCCTTTTCGCATCCCTTTTTATGCACAGGTATGACTTAAGACATTTTTAGTTTTTTTGGAAATATACCAGATACTAGGGAAGAATTCATCAGATGAACTAGGATTTTACATAAATGAACATTTGCCCCCTTTATGATAGATACAGGAATTTCATCAAAACTATATGAATGCTTATTCTTTAGAGAATCTATAATTTTACTAATTTCTTTTTCATTTGTTGGTTCACAGTGTAACAATTTAGTATGAGGAGAAGTGCATTTTGTGGTATTTAACAATTTGAACGAATGGTGTTTTTGGCATCAGAGGACCTCAAAATGAAAAGTTATCATGGTCTCGGGCTTAAGTCTTACCATGAGACTTATGGTAATAGCTTCTTCCCTATAGGGGAAATTCGCTAAACCAGCCTTTTCCAGTGTGAAATCCCCATAAGACAACATACAGTCTTAAGACAATTAACATTTTCTTTAGTAACTCGGTAAATACTTATGATAAAATGATGACAGATGTCTTAAAAGTTTCGCCTCATTAGTCTCCATCTTTTCACATGCATTAGTTTCACATCCGGGGATTTTCTGACCCTTTGTGGGCCAAAAAACTCAAAATTAGAAAACTTAAAATCCCCAAAAAGGGGGTTAGAGTTTTCCGATTGTTTTGCCCAACGAACTTGTCCAACTGATTATAGAAAGGAATGTCCCTACCAAATTTGAAGAAAATCAGACAAAAATTGTGACCGCTAGAGTGGGAACACACACACATATATAAAGTTTTTAGCGACCCATCAAAACGTGTTCAGGGGGTTTGGTTAGGAACTTCTAGGGTGGTCCCGGGCTTAAGTCTCACCGTGCGGTTCACGCTAATAGTTCACTTTTCCAAAGGAAATTCACTAAAATGTTGGCCGCTTCCTTTTGCCTTACTTTGCCCGATCACATAGACTATAGATCTGTGCGTGAAACGCACCCAGCAAAGCATGGGGTAGCCATCACAGTACAAGTTGAATAGTACTGATACAACTGACACACCAGGACTGGGACTCGAACCCACGACAGGGCCGTTGCTATGGTCCCGGAGTCCGTCGCCTTGACCACTACGCCAACTACTCACTTTAGCACTTCTGTATTGTTTTGATGTATAAAATAAACCCAGGCAATTGCTTCAACGGAAGAGCCTGGTTAGAACCCAATAAATAGAGGGTTTTCTAGGAACATATTGTTGTTAAACGTATCAAAAGACTTCTTAAAGTCAATATGAAATAACCAATTAATCTAATTTTATTCCCGATTTCAGGACCAGCAGTAGTAAGACAATAAGATAAGTAATAAACATTAGAGCAATTCTAGACAGACCCGTTGCAGCGGAACTAAGTAATTTCTTTAATTAACAACTTCTGAGACATTTATTCCACTGTTATAAGTCGCTAATCATATACTTTAGAAAAGAAGTCCAGAAGGTTTTTGGGCTCTTTATTGAATAATGAATAATGAATTTATTTTCTCATAAAACATTGTACATTATTTAGCACACAGGAAATCAATGTTATTACACATTTATGTAAATAGTACAAAAAGTTTGCCATGAGAAAGCAAACAAGTAAATAAATACCCCCGTCGCAGCAAACCTGCATACTCAGCGAATTTACAATGGAGATATAAATGTGTTAATACTACGTAAAGCCACTTACCAAGTTTCATAAAAATATATTCACAAATAAGCGATATATACAATTTTAATTATTCTCCATAAGAATAACATTGGGGCTGAGTACGTAGGTTTGCTGCAACAAGGAACACAAAAAATGGGTTTTTATGCTCATGTCAATATAACTCAACTAGGTGAAGTCGTATACCAGTTTTTATTCATTTATGTTCATAATTACGGGAGACAGAGCATTTAATTATTATCCATAAGAATAACATGGGGGCTGAGTACGCAGGTTTGCTGCTACGGGAGAATTATGCAAAAACAATTTTTTGGAGCAAATATCAATAGACCTCAACGAGTTGAAGCTGTATACCAAGTTTCGTCAGTATACGTTCATAAATAAGCGAAATAAAAAAATTTTCTTTTGCTCCATAAGAATAACATTAGACAACGTACTGTGTTTAGCACTTTCAATATCTCGGTAACCAATTGACGTAGAGGAATGATCGAAATACCAAATTGTGTGTTTTTTTAAGCTGAATCGAATGGTCAAAACTAAAATTTGACTTTTTTAAAAATTATATGTAAAAAATTCAAAAAACCATTTTTGGGGTACAAAACCCCCCCAAAATACCCCTTCCGATAGGTCGATCTGTCTGGTTTTCGAACTTAAAGTCATAAATGCTGCTTTACATATTTATACCAAATTTCGTCAAAATCGGATCATTTTTACGAGAGTTATCGTGCTCACGGACACATATATATATATATATATATAGATAGATATATATATATATATATATACAGTATCGAACGAATGGTGATTTTGGGGTCTGGGGACCTCAAAACGAAAAGTTATCATGGTCCCGGGCCTAGGTCTTACCATGCCGACTACGGTAATAGCTTCTTCCCTATAGGGGAAATTCGCTAAAACAATGAGGAAATAATAGAGCCTCATAGCCAAAGTCTGATTTGAGGTTCTATCACTTGAAATTGTCCATTGTTGCCATTTCCAATACGAAAAAAAAATCACCACTAATAGAATACTACTTGCAAGTAAAATTAGTACTGCTTTGAAATAATCAAATTATCGGTTGATCAGAAACGTTACTGTAAACATGAGTATTCACTGTAGTCTTTCCTACAGAGAACAACTTTTTAAAAGTCACACCCTTGATAAATAAATATAAAAACATAATTTATCACGTTGTTATCAACATATTTATAGTAAGATACATTCTTGAGTGGTACATACGGTCGTTTGAGACATGTTATGAAATGTTCTAAATAGTGATAAAAACATTTGTTTGGTGGGAAAAGGTAAATCCCCTTGGTTGACACTGCTACTGCCGTCTGTGTTCTTGAGATAAAAAGGTTTGTAGCTGTCAAGGGATTTAGCTGTCCACAATCAATTGCTAAAGAATTACGGTACGTAAATGTTTAGTATAAAGTGATAAGTAAAGTAAAACTGAAATTTTATTTTGATTTCAAAAACCAATTTGGTGTAGTACGAGGTATTATACATGTATTAGAAGTATTGATGGTACATTTATAAGCAATATACCTTGTTTCAGTTACATAAATAAACGTATTTTTTAAGATTAGTTTACCAATTGCATTACGTAATTCAAAGAAAAGAAAAAGAAGATTTTAAAATACAAAACGAGCATTAAGAATTATTATGCATTCCAAACACGATGAGCAAATTCGTAAATTCTTTGAAAAGACACAAATTATTACAATTATCGGACATAATATTATATAAACATGTAACTGATTGTTTACCATGTAAATAAACAAAGCGAAATTAAAAAAAAAATCAAGGTAATGCCTGCCTAGATAAACTATTTTAATATTTTGCTAATGTAAATATAAATATATAAACCACAGCACCAACTTCAATGAATAATACAAAAAATTAGCATTAAAAAGAAAAGGAACAAAATAATAAATAGAAGTATACATATGAACATGCAAAATATGTGTTCAGAATAATATATATAGAAAATGATTGGTAGTCTCAGTGTGGACACTTGGTATAAGGGATAAGACACAGTTACAGTAGGAAACTGTGAGGTTGTACAGCAGGGAAGCCCCTCAGGTATCCACCCAAGCTTTGTTGTTAATGTTAATGAGGTTTGTCTGTATGTAATCCATGAAGCCTTTATTATGTTAGTCTTTTTTTCTGTCAAGAATTTGTCCAATGAAAATAAATGATTAATTCTTAGAATTTCGTTCACTTATTATTTATTTTCTTCCAATTACTTAAATGTTATGTTTTGTCAATTTTACGTTCAACGACAAATTGCTCTCTAGAGTAATATAAATAGTATGATTATGTTGTATTTTTTTAATTTCACTTAGTTCATTTACATGGTAAACAATCAGTTCCATTTTTCGATAATATTAAGTCCGATAATTGTGATAATTTGTGTCTTTTCAAAGAATTTACAACTTAGCTCATCGTGTTTAGCATGCATAATAATTCTTATTGCTCGTTTTGTATTTTAAAAATCTTCTTTTTGTTTTCTTTATATTTAAACTAATCTTTAAAAATAACGTTTATTTATGTAACTGAATCAATGAACCGTGTCCAACGAAGAGGTCGCTATTTTTGAATTTATATACCAGACGTATCGAACACGCTAAAAACTTGAAACTCTACAGTTATAATAAATACATATGCAAAAAACAAAACACCCCCGAGTCTCATTTGATTCTGATTAATCAGAACAAAATGACGGAACATCAAAATAATGGTGCGTTTTTGTTAAAGTTATTTTATTTTCAAAACCATTTCAAATTAGTTCTTGATTTTTTACAATGTTATTAAGTACTAAATAAAATTAAAGAAATTAAAGAGATAGGAAAGTGGTAAATCATAAATGAAATTAATTTGATTGATAACCCTTCATTCAAACTGATGTCCATCAATCGCAATGCACTGATGGCAACGAAACAAAAATGAGTCATAAGCGTTTTTGAAAAATTGCCGAGGTATCAACAACAGTTCCTCTTCAATCAACCTCATTAATTCAACGTCTGTTGCAATGTCCTATGGGGCTTATTGAAGGAAAAGGTTTATTCTCACAACATAACCAAAAAAAGGAGGTTAGAGTTTTCCGATTGTTTTGCCTAACGAACTTGTCTAACTGATAACAGAAAGTCCCTACCAAATTTGAAGTAAATCGGACAAAAAATTTGACCGCTCGAGTATCATTTATACTAGACTAGCATCAGTTACCCGCGGGCTTCGCCCCGTTTGAATTTACTGTGAGTCTGTTTGTCCAAATAGTGTTAATTTTGTATCCATATCAAAAATTTAAAAAAATATATATATAAAAGAAACCAATAAAAATTAAAATATTACTAAAATTGTATATTCATGACAAAAACAAAAAACTAAAATATCATAAAATTCAAAAATTAGCTTTTAACCTGTCACACCACAACACAAAATAAAGATCATAAACATAAAAAAATTCAATAAATTAGATTTTAACCTGTCACACCACAACATAAAATAAAGATCATAAACATAAACAAACCAATGAATAATAACAGCTGTTTGTAAAAAACTTTAAAGAAGCAGGTGGTAATGTAGAGTTTGCAAGACACTCGCCCATTTTTAACATTATTGGCTTACTCCAGTTCAAAATAATTATAAATCAACGTTCTACCGTGGTTTTACTGTTTGTGTAGAATAGCAACAGCTGTTTACAATATTTTAAATTAGTCATCTGATATCATCAAAACAAATCTTTCTTCCATAAGAATAACATGGTAACTTTGAAGGTCTGTGGGGCGGAGCCCTATGGAGATATACCGGCGTGTAAACTGCTTAGTTGTCCTATTTAAGACCTAAAGAATCAGTGTACAAAATTTCAGCTCTCTACCTACATGGGAAGGTGGAGAATTCTTGATGAGTCAGTCAGTGAGGGCTTTGCCTTTTATAGGTATAGATGTATATTATTCATGTATACTATTTGCTAGAGTATTATTTATACTATTTGCTAGAGTATATATATAATTTTGAACGACCCCCCAAAACATGTTCAGGGGGTCATGTTATGAACTTCAGTGGTGGTCCCGGGCTTAAGTTTCACCGTGTGGGTCATGCTAATAGTTCATTTTCCATAGGAAATTCACTAATAAGCAACGAGTGCATAGCAGTAATGAAAAACATATAACAGGCTTAGAAAACAGATATAATACCAATCAAACATTTTCCATTCCAGTATAAATAAATAAAAATATGAAGCTATTACATTAAATACTTCTAGTTCATAACAAGCACACAGTTATCTATATATTTGATATACTATTTAAGTAGAAACCAGGACATTATGAATTTGACTAGGTTAAAAGGACATTTAAACACATAGATGATCATTAGCAGGTATTTTATAGTGTAATCTAACCTATCATTTTCATAGGGAGAGAATAGCCTGAGTTTATATCTGAATCACGAAGGGTAGAGTGAGCAAAATCTTTTTCAAAGTCTGTGGAACTCCATATCTGCGTACTTTTTGTTTTAAACAGTAAAAATATTGGGTGTAATTTAGCAAATTTAAATTTATTGAGCTAATATTGAGGTGAGTTAGAGTTGTCGCAAACACAATCGCGGTGGTGGGAAAGCTGTGCTCGACACAATGCGCAAATGCTCTTTACTTCCGGGATGACTCTCGAACGTAATGCGTTTTCTCCTAGTTTTAATGTTCCCCCCCTCTTACCTGGCACTATTGAATACCGACCCATCCTTTTCCCTCGCATCAAGTAGCTTTTTCCCAGCTTGGTGTACATTGTGTTTTGTCTGATGCATGTAAAAGTATGCTTCAATTTTCTGTGTTTAAATGAAATTTATGTGCCAAAACTTTTTAATGAGAAATCTTTTATTAAGAAATATTTCTCAACCAAAATACTTTAAAAAGTTTACGAGGGATAAAATACTACTATGAAACCCGTTGCTCGAAATTGAGCAATATTTAGCTGTGAGGAGCATGAATTTTACAAATAGTATCATCTGTATCGCTTATTCAACCCTTCTTGTCTCAGGCTATTAACAGATGGCAACTCAGCGTGGCTATACATGTGGCAACTCAGGTTTTTCGAATTCCAATTGTGTATAAATGTGCCAAATCTGTTCCAAATGTATGACAACTCATTATTTTCCAAAACTCATTGTTTGAATTTGTTTGCTTGATATTTGCTATTTTGCTTTGCTGGAAATACTCTCAGATCTACAATGTGTCAACTCTCTAAGTTCTGGGTTTTGACAATTTTAACACATTATGGGTAAAATGACATCATGATCAAGGAAGGTGTAATAAAATGTTGCACAAAATTCATGGCATGCTAATTTTGGTTCCCATTTGATGGAGTCTGAAAATGGGGTGGGATGATTTATTGTCTTTCAAGACGTTCATTCTGATTCTCAACTTGTTACATCTAATTGTCAACTTCTGATAAAGATTGGCTTTGGTGGTTTTCTAATAATCTAACTTTGTTCCCTTAATTCTAACATACAATCCAAAACCTGCGAATTATGAATCATTATTTTTAATTTGTTGTATTATACCCATATAAAATAAAAGTTTTCCTGATCGATGGCTTCCCCATATCCCCTGATTCCTTAGGCTTATGTAGTCCGAAATAATTTGTATTCCCCCGCTCCTCAAATATTTCAGGGCTCTGCCCTCTTGACATTCAAAATATTTATTTCAACCATCTTGAATCTTAAATAATACACCAGAATCAAAGTAGACATTCATTCAATCCCAAGATCCTTCGGGACTCCACCCCACTGGCATTTAAAGTATGTTTATCATCTCACACCTACTACTGGACCGATAGGGCTGCATTTCGGTAGAAATATAGCTAATTAACTAAATCAGAGTAGGCCTACGACTGATCAAAATACTGTTTAGGGCTCCGCACCACAGACCTTTACTATTCCTATGTTAACTATCGCACACCCAACTACTGAACCGATGAAACTAAAGTTTGGAAAATATACCATACATTAGAATCAAATGTTGTGCTACTTCTGTTCTAAAACTCATATAGGGCTCTACCCCACATGCTTTTATATTCAAGCTTATCACCTCGCAAATACTACTGGACCTATGGAACTATTAGGTGGAAGGTAGCTAATATATTAAATTATACGTAAGTTATGTTTAGTAACAAATGGATAATTATGGAATGATTGAGCTAAAATGTTGCAGGAAGATAGGTACATGAGAATATAACCTACAGACCTTTACTGAAAATCTTTGTTGGCTCCGCCCTACTGGCATTCAACATGTGCATGCTTATAAATTGTCAGAGTTAACCTCATGGGGTAGTGATTTAATTTTAGTTTCCATGGTAACGATATTTTTACCAGCGAAAAAAAAAAAACGGAAATCAACGGACAAAGAAAGATCACGTGGACAACACCGGGATACCAGCTATTGCCATATATATAAAAAAAAAAAAAAAAATACTTCCTTGAAAATCATCTACACTGTGCTAAGTTTGATTAGAAATTTTAAAAAATTATTAAAAAGTAAGTGATTTTTTAGAATAATTCAGCCTTAAGAAAACATAATTCCAAACTTTGATTTCGGACTAACATATTGCTTTACCTTTCTAGTACTGCGTTACCTTTACAGTTGTGAACATGTGTTCTTGCTGATAAACTGTGTACAATTTATTCAGCTGTTTGATGATACAGTTCAAAACAATCCTTTTCAATGTTAATCTTAAGGACACATTACAAACTTAAAGGGGCGGCTAGGGCCCTTCCCTTAGGTCCGTTTTTTATGAAATTTAGGCACAAACAATTTCAGCCAAAGATCTGTACGACACCAAAAATATTAAAATCGGTTGAAAACTATGAGGAGTTACAGTCACAAAAAAACCCTAGCGTATTAAATAAGTATAGAGAATATAGATATAGATATAGATAATAGATAGATACAATTGCTTATGAGCTTTGTTAATACTCAACAGTGTTGCTAGAAATTTATATCTTCTTGCTCGAATAATTCGATAGCGAAAAAAAACAAATTTGAAAAATACTAGACATTCTTAAAATCACTTTTCTTCGTATGTTTAACTCGATGATAAATTGTGTTAAAACTTATTAAACTATAATTTAAATTCCTTATTTTAGCGAATTTTCCCTATAGGGAAGAAGCTATTATCGTAGATCTCAAGCCCGAGACCATGATAACTTTTTGTTTTGAGGTCCCCAGATGCCAAAAACACTATTCTAACAAATCTAATCTATAACAAATTGTTTCAAGAAAATAAAAATAATGTTAAAATGCAGTGGAATTACGTTGATGAAATAATTGGTTGTGGACGTAGGAAAAACATGAAGGATATTGAAGCAGTTAATTTATGTGCTAATAACCAATCTTTGACAGATCCTACCGAAATAGCTAATGCTTTTAGTGCATTTTTCCAAAATGCAGCTCAATCATAAAATATTAAAAGTTCATTGCAGACAGTGGATCGTTATAAGAAATTTTTTCCTGGTCCTTCTTACTTAGATTCATTTTTCATTTCTCCAACGGATAAATTTGAAATTATTAATGTTATTAACAGTTTGAAAAATAAAAAGTCTGTAGGTATTGATGGTCTATCAGTTTTTACCTTAAAGGCAATTTCTCCTCATATAGCTGATGTGCATGTAGCTGATGTGTTTTGTTATGAACTCTCTATTTTATTCAATTTGTCTTTCATACAGGGAGCTGTCCCAAATCCGCTGAAATCGGCTATCATTGTTCCTATCCATAAAAAAGGGGATCGAATTTTGCTGAATAATTATCGTCCAATTTCTTTGTTACCAATTTTTTCTAAAGTATTGGAAAAACTAATGAAATCTAGATTGTTAAACTTTTTAAGCAAACATTCTTTTTTTAGTGAAAATCAGTTTGGTTTCATTGCTGGTAGATCTACTGAAGATGCGCTGATCAAGTTCTGTTCTTTCTTGTACAATGGTATAAACAACAATTTATTTGTAGCTGGGCTCTTCGTAGATATCACCAAAGCATTCAATACTGTAAATCATGATTTACTGTTGCAAAAGATATGGAATATCGGTATCAGAGGAAATGCTTTCTATTGGTTCAAGAGCTATTTAAGCGACAGAAGTCAAATTGTCAAAATTAAAAACGTGTTTAGTTCACCTGTTAAAGTAACTTGTGGTGTGCCCCAAAGGCCAGTTCTTGGGCCCATCTTATTTTTAATCTATTGTAATGATTTGTGTCAGGGTATTTTCAATGGCAACTTAACAGCATTTGCTGACGATACGGCTTTTTCATACGCTGCCTCATCAAAGTTTGATTTATTTTTACAAATTCAGAACGATTTAAATAAGTTAAAGTATTGGTTTGATTCAAATGGTTTTATTCTTAGCTCTAAAACTAAATTTATGGCCTTCAGTTTGCAAAATAAAATCACGTTTGACAACCACCTTTTATATAAATGCTCAAACTGCCTAGAAACAGATTCTTTGTGTAATGTTAACTGTCTCAAAATTGAACAGGTATCTGATATGAATTTAGGAGTTACTTACGATTATAAATTAAAATGGGAATTTCATCTGGAAAATCTGAAAAAATCTCTTTTGATGATGGCTAGGAAGATATTTTTACTAAGAACATTTTGTTCGATTGATATTTAAAAAAATGTGTATTTTGGTCTAATAGCTTCTAAAATTCAATATGGAATAGTGTGCTGGGGCTATACTTATTCAAATTTATATTAAAACCAGTTGTAAATATACAAAAGAGAATTGTTCGTTGCATGCTAAAAAACTATGATGGAACCTTCTTTTCCTCTTTTTAAATCATTAAACATACTCCCCTTAAAACACTTATACGTTTTTAGAATAGTAAGCACTTTTTTTATTAAATCTCAAAAATGGATTTCAATTGAAAGAGGTTATGAATTAAGGCACCAACGATCAAACTCATTCTTTATACCATTGCCTAGGTTAGAATTTTCTAGACATTCTTTTGAATACATTGGTCCAACTTTGTTCAGTAAAATACCAAATCACATAAGGAATTGTTTTAGTTTAAAGAAGTTTCAAAAATTAATAATTATTTGTCTATTTGATATTCCAAATGTAAATATTCTTTTTGAATTCAATGTTTGAGTATAGCGCTTTGGCCAAGTAAGTTTAGTTTGTTAAAATTGTTCGGTATTATGTCATTATGCCTGATACTGTTTATTATTTGTACGATATATGTTTCTTTATTACGATAGTACTTTTTATTTATTGTCATTACTGTTACTTTGTTAATTCAATTTTTGTAATGCACCGGCCTGCATTCCTTTCTTATTAAAATGATGGTCACCCCGACACAGGTTCGCCTTTGGGGGACCTAATTTCTGTTTAGGTACTTTGTTTACTTATTAACTTGCACTTAATTATCTTTGTTTTGTTAGGTTAAGACTCTATATGTTGAATCATTTGTTGTTTATTGATTTGTTATTTATTTATGTAATAAGTGAATTCAATGTTATGTTATGTACTTGAATAGAAATAAATACTTTCTTTCTTTCTTTATATTCGTTCAAATTTATATATATGTATATATATATTCTAGATATATCTATCTATCTATATATATATATGTCCGTGAATGCGATAACTTGAGTAAAAAACATCCGATTTTGATGAAATTTGGGTATAATGTGTAAAGTGACATTCATGACTTTAAGTTTGAAAACCAGAAAAATCGGATGATGGGAAAGGGGGTTTATGGGGTTTCAAAATTTTCCAAAAATCAGTTTTTGCACTTTTTACCCTGAAATTTTTAAAACACACAATTTTTGTTTTAACCATTTTATAGAGCTTAAAAAAGCAAATAATAAAGTATTTTGAATCATGAACCTAGGTTAAGTGGTGTTGTGGAGAAAATCCAAAAAACGTGTTCATCAAATCTCCCATGTTAATCTTATGGGAAAATGGTTTTTAGCTTTTCCTTAATTAATTTTACTGTAAACTTCACATTTGCTTTTACTAATAAGTTTAGCTCTACAAAACAATCATTTTATAGAACAAAACAATCACGTAGTACTGGTATATTGATATTTGCACAAAAATTGATTTTTTGTTGATTATCCTCTTAGCAGCAAACCTGCATACTCATCCCTAATGTTATTCTTATGGAGAATACGTAAAGCTTTATATCTCCCTTAATTATGAACATAAATTATTAAATTTGGTATGTAGCTTCACCTGCTTGAGTTATATTGATAATTGAAAAAAAACACATTTTTATCTGCCTCGCAGCAAACCTGCGTTCTCAGCCCTAATGTTATTCTTATGGAGAATAAATAAAATGCTATATATCACTTATTTATTTATGTATTTTTATGAAACATGGTAAGAGCCTTTATGTGGTAGTAATAAATATATTCATGCATAGGAAATTTGCTGAGTACGCAGATTTTTTACGACGGGGGTATTATTATTTAATTAACAATTTTATAAAATCGCTTATACGTTAATCAGTCAATAAAATGTAATAAAAATATTAACAGTAATTATAATAATGTATATTAATGTTATTTCTTACTGTAACATACATTTTAAGATTACCTGTTTCTAAAATACGCTAATTGTATTTAATAACGTTGTAACAATGCAATACAAATTTGATAAAATCTTAGGTAACACTAAAATTAATAGTTCTAAACAAAGAAGGATTAGGAACAACACTGATTTATATGCGTAGGTTTAGTGGTAATCTCTAGAGTGTTAATGTAACTCTCAAAACTTTTATCTTCTTAATTATGAAAGTTTCAACCAATCTGTCATATTCGGAACGTTGATCGGGGATTTTCTATAAATATGTGGCTTAAATATTCTGGAAAATTTTAGATTTGTTATTTAATTGGCTACCAAAAATAATGAATCTATATACTAGTAATATCAACAGCTATTCACTTGCAATTGGTTTACACACATGATAAGTATATTTATCCAATGGATTCATGGAGTTAAGAAAATATATACAGAATACTTCAGTTATTGTTTGAAAATAAGCTATTTTGTATTATGTTATCTTTATTTTTCATTTATTATATTCGTTCATTTTCCATCAGTCAATATGCATTATTATGCATATTCACTATGGAATGAAATAAATACCCCCGTTGCTGCAAACCTGAATACCCAGCGAATTTCAAATGGTGCTTCACTAAGTCATGAAGCCACTTACCAACTTTAATCAAAGCATATTAATAAATAAGCGAGATATGACATTTTATTTATTCCCCATAAGAAAAACATTAGGACTAAGTATGCAGGTTTGCTGCATCAAGAATAAAAAAATCTGGTTTTTACACAAATACCAATGGATTACCTCCAGATGAAGCAACAAACCAAGTTTCATCAATTTATGTTCATAAACAAGCAAGATATCACATGTTTATTATTCTCCAAAAGAATAACATTATAACTGCTGAGTACGCAGGTTTGATGCCATAGGGACCACAAAAAATGAGTTTTGTATGCAAATAGCATTAAAACCCAACCATATAAAGCTACATACCAAGTTTCATTAATACATGTTCATTAATAAGTGAGATATACTATTTTACTTATTCTCTATAAGATTAACAATGGACAACGTACTGTGTTTAGCACTCTCAATATCTCGGTAACCAATTAACGTGGAGCGATGATCAAAATACCAAATTGTTTAAGCTGAATTTCATGGTGTAAACCAAAATGTGGGTTTAAAAATAATTATATGTAAAAAGTTAAAAAAAACATTTTTGGGGTAAAACACCCCCCCAAAACCCCCCTTAGAGTAGAGCGACCTGTCTGGTTCGCGAACTCATGAAAATAGATGCTGCCTTACACGTTTATACCAAATTTCATCAAGATCGGACCATTTTTAATAAAGTTATCGTGCCTACGGACACATATATATACCTGTAAGTATACATATATATATGAATTTGAACGAATTGTGTTTTTGGCATCTGGGGGCCTCAAAACGAAAATTTATCATAGTCTCGGGCCTATGTCTTACCATGCCACCTACGGTAATAGCTTCTTCCGTATAGGGGAAATTCGCTAAAAGTATCTGCTCTTGGTTTGTTACAGATTGCTTGAAGATAAACTGAACTTGGAATATGAGAATATATTTTGCAGACCACTCACAAAACCTACCAGTGTACCTGTTGTTACCGTATGGTGTTTAATGGTAACATAAGTTTCATCATAATGATTCGGAAAAACTTTTAGAAAAGAAAATATCTCTAATGCTTGTTACATGTTGTACAATCTAGGCCAAAAGACGACATAATCCCCTGATTGGTAAATAATCTGACTACAGGCCCGGGTCCAGAGACAGTGATTATTGCACTTCATGTCACTTCCTACGTTAGTGACAATGGAAAAACAACAAACTGTAAGGATTATTTTAGCTGTTAGTACCATATCTAACGGTGTATATTTAATGTAACATATCGATTACTTCTGAAATGATTCCACTAAAACAGTTGTTCTCTTCCTATTTTTAGTTATTAAGTTACTTAATAAATTAGGGGTGCGACATCATTGTCAGCATAAAAACAATGGTCCCTGCATTACAAAAACAAATGGTTCATTTGACTTCTCCCAAAATTTTCCTTAGGATCGGTAAAATCACATTAAAATATATTCAAATATATTCGAGAGAATATTCGACTAAGTTACATATCTGGGTATTGTATCCAAGATAGTGAAATTTTGGCTTTTAGGAGCAAACTTTATGTTACTCTTCAAAAGGATGAAGTTATCTGATGACTCCAGTGGTTCCAGTGGTTCACTGATAGTTATATCGTTGCTGTATGTAATTAAAGTATACAGTATATAGTTTAAGCTTGCGTAGGAGTAATACATGATTTAAAAGTCCATAAAACAAACAATCAACAAAAATGTACCGTAGGAAATGGGGTGAGTAGACCTCATGTTGTTTTACATATTTTGCTTAGTACATTTTAGTCCTGTCACTACGTGGCACAAACGTTTGTATTGTCACGAACAGTATTGCTTATTAGTCAAACTTATTCAATGAATAACATCATGGTTTCGTAGGTAGTTTCCATTGTGTTTGTGCGCCTAACAGTTCAGCATACACATGTGACATTTAGTTATACATTCCGGTCGAGCAGCAATTTCATATCTGTGTTTGCACGTTTCCAAAACTGTTGAAATTTTCCAGAACAATTGTTTGCTTTCAGCTTTCCACGATAAATTACAAATTCGGGACATTCTGCGAATCAATTAATCATATTCAAATTGATAAATATTAAGTAACTGAGGTGTAATTATCAGTACGGTAAACAAGACCTAATAAATGGCTGTCAAAATTGTAAAGAAATAGATTTTAATTATTTATACATATATTTATAATTAATTATTTATACTTAATTTTTATTAAGTTTAATTGGAAACACTTTTTTAAATATTCTAGATAAACGTCTTTGCTCACTTGCTTTAATTCCATGTCTCCATTCAAATATGCAGGTAATAATCTCTAACATGTTAATATACTGGAACCGAAGTGCGTATACCAATTGGATCAGATATAAAACATTTTAGATGTTTTGTTTCCAATCCATTTGAGAACCTTGTGGTCCATTTTATATTATGTCTAGTAAAAATGTTAGCAACGGGGCTCAGTTTATCATTACAAATAAATAAAAAAAAAACTATGTACGCTTACTTATATTATTAAGAAAATTCGCTTAGGTTGATTGCTGCTGCATGAATTTCATGATTTGAATTTGTTCCCAAAATGTAATACAAAAACATCTGTGAATATAATTTAAAAAATCTAAATATATCCTCAAGGTATTCCTAAAGTATAAGCTTAAAGATGATAAAGATGAGTCAAATCCGCGTAGCGTAAATCTGTTTAGAGGTTTATTGCGCTATAGAAACTGTCTTTATTTCTAAGTTAAAGAAGTATCTGCCCCTCCCAAAAAAAAAATCATAAAGATAACCACGCATATTCTGTTTTGCATATTTTAGAAAATTTTATACGCAATCTTACTAAAATAATTTATAAAACAATTTCACTTTCTCTATCAAACTAATCGTTGTGAAGTGGTGTTGTGTAGTACATCTGAGAAGAAAATTAAGGTATTTATTCAACAAAGATTGCCGCTTTGTGTTTGATACACTCGCCTCTCTCATGTTGTGTTTGTAAAACTCCACTTCTAACATGTGAAAGTGGTCAGAGAAAACCAAGCCTCTTCACTGTCAGGTTATTAATGTACAAACTTCCTCTTTCCTTTCTCAGTAAACTAAACAATGCAAATTTAACTTTTATGTAATATATTCAACACCAAAAATATTGTTATAGTGATATAAGTAGACTAGAAAAGTTTGATGTTGAAAATTGTACTTTTAATTTTTTGTCTTGTGGTTTTAGTATTAGTTCAAGACCACATTGAGATGATCTGTTTTACTGTTTATATAATTAAATCAATTATAATTACAATAGTTATAATAATAGTAATAATCAATTGTACATCATAACGGCGTTACTTACGTTAGACTTAATTCATTGTGAATTGTGTGACAGTTAGTTGTGTCCGTTTATGGTTAACACAACGTAAGAGCTTCTATAAGCTGTTTGTCTGTTTTGGCGTTTGTAAAATTATCTGATTAGCTTTTTAAACTTTGCAATTTTAACAACAGCTCGCGTGACACTTTAAATATAAATAATAAATCAGATAATAGTTTAACACTTAGCTTCTGATTTGCAATGTAAAATTATTGGAAAACACTCATATTTTATTTATGACATATCACATACATGGGGCAGTTCTATTGCCTTTAGACCTACGTGTTACATGGCTTACTGATTCAAGGGAACGAAATTCAGCAATGGAAGCTTTACTAATTATCTAAGAAACCTCAAACAAGGTAGGAAAAGGGATTTAGTTCCATCACCTCTTTGGAAAATTGTTTTAATACTTTATAAGCAAAAACTTGAGTGTTGAGTGTTTAGATTGTAACACTTTCGTAAAAAAATAAAAGTTGTAAAACGCTTTTAACGAAGCAAACTAATAATATTCCTTTACCATGTTTAATGTTCCATATTAAATAACTATATTTAGAACAGTAATGAACTAATAATAAACTTAAGTGGGGTAATCTAAAATAAAATCAAATACTCGATACATAAGTATGAAGTGTTATATTGATTTTGATTATATGTTTACAAGCTGAAAAAATATATTTGTATCCATCTGATATATAATAATTAAACAGTCAGTACCGTAAATTAATAGCATGCTTGGCCATATTTAGATGTCCTTTCTTATTAAAGATTCTGAATAAGCGACGAATGAGAAATGAAATAAATTATAGACTAGGGTTGCTAATCAACTACCGGCACCTGTGCACTCTCAGTGTCACACGGAATATTGATGCAAGTGACCGAATCACAATCCAACTGTCAGTTTCCATTACCTATAACAACATTACAGAAGGACAGGTTTGCCAACAGAGCATCAATAAATATTTGGAAATCCTCAGTTTGGTAATAACTAATAATCTCTTCGTAGAACGTTTTATCGGAGATCTCACATAGAAATAGCCTGTGATTGGATTGTAAAGTTTCATAAAAATATTAACTTTAGTATTTATGCTATTTACCAGCCCTTTAATATCAGGTGATACCACACACTTATTTCTTTATGCATTATATCAAATTTTCATAATAATAAAATTAACTTATGGATTATATTTATAAAGATATAATCCATATGTTAATCTACACTTGAATTAAACAGTATGATACATAAATGCTGTAGAAGTAATTTAGTCTGTTTTGAAACTGAAGAGTCTGTCTCCCCCTTACAATTACACTATATCTTATATATTAAAATGCTAAGCCAGTTTTTGTTAAGAGAACTCCTCCATTTTTTCTGAACCGATTTTAACGATTGAGGTACGGTACCAAAATATTCGTCCTGATTTGTAGTTGTGCATAAATATTTTCATTTGTTGATATTTTTAATCTGAAGGCACAGGCTTCCCTCAAAGTTCGTTTTTCGCCCACAAGATTAACTTGGGGAATAACTGTATTTGAATTGCAGCTGATAATACATAATGAACACATTATTAGCAATACCAGATGTTACAGGTAAGTTATTTATTTATCTATATAAATGAAATAAGTTTATTTTCTACATCGCTTTGAGCAGTGAAAAATTGTGGGCGGGGGAGATATTTAAATTTGTGTTATCATTTTTGTATCCGTCTGTCTGTTTATGAGCCACACTTGTTACATGAAAAAATGCATTGAATGAAATAAAACACTTGGCCCATCTGCGTCTGGAGGAGGAAACTTTGGCTGTTTTCAATCATAGTACGTCATTAGGGTTATGCCCCTTTGCCCGGCACTGCTACAAAGTAGATCTTAAGGGAACAGGTTACTCAACCGTTCACTACAGAATGCACCACATTTGTTGTAATGAGCATTTAGCCAGCTAACTATCTATTGACACAAAACCGAGGAAACACGTCTGCTTTACTACTGTACAAAGGTATACTAAAGCGTATCAAATAACGACACGGCAATGAAACACTACGGAACATATCATCCCTTGCAACATGGTAAGCTCAGTTTATCTAGGTAGTAATTGTGATTATAATATTAAATATTGTATGAGTTTTTAAGTCCACCATCAATAAGTACAACAAACTACTGGAGTTATAGAGCATATATTTGGGAGAAGATGTGTCCATCCCAAAAAACTATAGGCTTATTCCTGTTCAAATGAGGCTCGGCCATAACGAATATTAACATTTCCATGTTAAACATATACTTACTAGACCGAATGAGCAAAAATTTGGTAGAAAGACAGCAGGCGATGCACTATAACCAGGAGCAGGTATATCAGACAGAAACAGACTTCTGCTCCGTCGGCCTTTAACATTTTAATTTGATCATCCCTGACGTTAGTAGTTAAATGGTTTCTCATACATTTGTTAGGAAGATAGTTAATACATCAGAAAAAACCTTTGCCTACTCCTGCTCCAAAAATGCTTTACATCAGGTCTCTCCAAATGTTGGAAGTATTAAATTTATGGGTTAATAAATGTATTTCAATCACACCTCATCCCTGGAAAAATTTAGTTTTGTTTGGAAAATTATTCGAAAAACCAACTTTGGTGTTATGGCTAAAATTTGTAAATAAAAACAAAAGTATCGTACCACCTGCTCAAAAGCAACTATTGAATTCTAAATACCCCCGTAGCAGCAAACCTGCGTCCTCAGTGACTTTCCAATACATGTATATGTTTCTCACTACCACATCACCAAGTTTCATATAAATACACGAATAAATAAGTGATATATAGAATTTTATTTATTCTCCATAAGAATAACATAGAGTACGCAGGTTTGTTGCAACAAGAAACACAAAATATGCATTTTTATACAATTATCAATATAACTTAAAAAGTCGAAGATGCATACCAAGTTGTATTAATTTATTTTCATAATTAAGGGAGACATTACATTTTACTTATTCCCCATAAGAATAACATGAGGGTTGAGTATGCAGGTTCGCTGCTGCGGGGAAATCGGCAAAAATTATATTTTTGCACAAATATCAACATAACAGTGCTAGGTAAAGCCACATGCCAAGTTTCATCAACATACATTCATAAATAATCGAGATATCAAATTTATATTATTCTCCATAAGGATAACATTGGACAACGTACTGTGCTAAGCACTTATATCTCAGCAATGGTTGGACGTATCACAATTTAAACACCAAAATTATTGTTTTGTAGAGCTGAACTGATTGGTAAAAGCAAATGTGAGGTTTACATTAAAATTAACTAAGGAAAAGCAAAAAACCTTTTTCCCATAAGATTAACATGGGAGATTTTATGAGCACGTTTTTTGGATTTTCTCCGCAACCACTTAACCCTGGTTAATGATTCAAAATACAATATTATTTGTTTTTTAAGCTCTATAAAATGGTTGAAACCAAAATTAAGTGTTTTAAAAATTGTAAGCTGAAAAATGCAAAAAACTGTGTTTTGGAAAATTTAAAACCCCCATAAACCCCCCTTCCCATGGTCAGATTTTTCTGGTTAACTTTTTATTTTGAGGTCACCAGACGTCAAAAACACTATTCGTTCAAATTTATATATATTTGAACGAATAGTGTTTTTGACGTCTGGGGACCTCAAAATAAAAAGTTAACATGGTCTCGGGATTAACTCTTACCATGCCACCTACAGTAATAACTTCTTCCCTATAGGGCTAAAACAACACTCAATTGGTAAAGTATCATGCGATTTTTGTGAGAATAGTGATGACATGACTAGGTTATGTAAAAATTGCTAGAACCACTAAAACTGAAGATTGAACATAAAGTGGACATGTCCAAAATGAAAAGAAACGAGCAAATAAGCAAAGGAAATATGGAGAGGAACCGTGAATATAAGTACTCTAGGCATTTTGAACAAACTGACTGGCTTCTCGAGCAAAGCTCGGTTTCCCAGGTGCTTTAACAATAATTGTAACTAACTTCTCAAAAATAATATTGTGTAATCGCGAGCGAAGCTGCGACGGGCTACTAGTAAAACTGGATATTAATTAGTGCATTTATCATTTACAGTGTTTTTCTGATATTTGTTACTCAGTAAGTTATAATGCTAGTTCTACGGAACAGCATAAGTGTTAGTTATGACTTGGTCAATAATGCATATCTATGAAAGTTTAACTAATTACATGTGGGTTGGTAGGAGACGGTAGTTTCCATTGTGTTTGTGTGCTTAAAGTTCAGCATACACATGTGACGTTTAATTATACATTCCGGCCGCGGAGCAATGCCATACTTGTGTTTCCCCGACTCCGGAACTGTTGATATTTCCCTGAACAAATGTGAACTAACCGGTATTGTGGGGAACGAAAAGTTCGGGAAATATTGGAGATGAAGTATTGATAAAAATACGATATAATAAATACATATTTTGTAAAATGTAATAGTTTTCATTCCGAAAATCAATTTGACTGCTTGGATCCTAAAAATACAAATCATTAAATAACTGCAGTTACTTATATTTATATGCAATAGAGGTTAAATTAAAAATACAAACAATTACTAATTATGATGATTTAGTAGCTACTTACTTTAATCTTAGGTCTCTATAATGATACTTACGTAATCACATGCAAGAACCAATACTTGAACTACATGTTTGTCAATGCTATCAGACGTAATGTAGGTTTTTCTTTTTATTTAGAAACCATTAAAAAAATATATTTTAGAAACATAGGTTCCTTTCTGTTTAATATGTAGGAATCTTACAAGTTACAGGCCTGATTTATGATTTAATGAAAACATGTTGAAGTGAAATGTTGTAATATTCCACGTAATTGTAATAAAATAAATTTTACTCTTGATCAAAAAACCCAAAGTTGTGCTATTGGTATCTAAATAATTTTGTAAATCCCACTTAGTTCATGACCTGCTGGACTAAGTCGAATATTTAAAATTGTGATAGAAATATATTGCAAACATCTGTGCAAAGGTAATAAATAAACTAATTAAATGATGGAAGCTATAACAAAGTTTACTTTAGTACGAACATAAAGATGCTACTTTCAGAGTCGCATCAACGTAACGTGCATCTCGTCTTCACCGCGTAATTCATATCTCACAAACTAAAAGGAATTTTTTAACGAGACTCAGTATTTAAGAGTATTAAATTACGCTCTACAAGACTAAACGACTACCATATCACAGAATGTCTTTTTAAGGCTACTTTACTGGAAGACCAAAATATAAATAAATTAGTTAAAAATCGGTTTAGTGGCGATTTTTTACAAAACCTAGTATTTACGTTTATTAATGCACAGTCTAACATTTAGCGTGCAACCAGTACGTCTAACATATGTTTAAAGGTCACCTTACTTGAAGTCCAAAATATACATAAATTCGTTAAAAATCAGTTTACCATCAGATTTTTACGAAACTCGGTATCAAAGTTTGCTAGTGTATAGTCTAACGTATAACGTGCAAACAGTACGTCTAACATACGTTTTTAGGTCAGTTCACAGGGAGACAGAAGTACAAAAATACATTTATATAACTTCTATTTACTAAGTAGTTTTAAGGAAACACGGTGCTCTGGTTTACTAAGATGAACTATAGTATATAAGGTAAAAGTAGTACGTCTAATGCGTGTTTCAGATTAAACTTTAATGGAAAACCAAAATATGAAAAAATTCGTAGAAAATCTGTTTTATTTTCTTATTTTGACAAAACACGATATTTTAATTAAGTAGTGTGTATTTGCACATATAACGTGCATTAGTTTGTCTGACATATGTTTCTAGGTCATTTTACCTACAGAGCGAAGTAAAATGAATTAGAACGCGGTTGTTTACGAAACTCATTATTCTATAGTGTAACATATAATACTGTCTAATCCCTAATATTAGTTTACGATAGCCGGTCACATTTACATCAACATTGATTTTACCGTGAATTTGTTTTCGGTTGTGTGTTTAAAGGAAGCATCGATAGAAAAAACATGAAATGGTATGTAACTTTAAATGAATAAAAAAAATTCTCAGCTAGGAAATAGAAACGAACAGTCAGCAGACACTTACAACTCAACACGTTTAAACTAAAAACAAGGCATCGTTAATGGCTTTAGATAGTATAGTGGCTATAGATAGTACAGTTATAGCAGCAAATAATGCACAAACCAATACAAAACAGGACACCAACTTTCAAGTCAAGCCTCCGGAGCCATTAAATTTTCTAGATCAATCTACATGGACGAGTTGGATCAAGCGATTTAAGATGTTCCGAAGTGCTACAGGATTATTATTTAAATCAGAAGATCAGCAGATTAATATGCTCCTGTATGCTATGGGTAAAGAAGCTGATGAGCTACTGACCTCAATAGGAATGCCAGAGGAGGAAAGAACTACCTTTGACTCAGTTGTAGACAAATTTGAAGACTATTTCTCTACTAAAAAAATATTTTCTATCATCGTGCCATATTCTTGCAAAAAATTCAGGGTTCTGAAGAAAAGATTGACCCTTACATTAATGAACTCCATAAGATGTCTGAGCGGTGTGAGTGGATATGCGATAACTGTAAAAGTAGAAGCTTTAATGATGAGATGATATTACTCAAGCTAGTAACGAGCATTAAGGATAAAAGTTTGTCAAAACATCTTCAACTCCAGGAAGGATTGACTCTAAATAAAGCAGTACATACAGTACGTCAAGCCGAAGCTTTGGATGAACAAAGAAACATTCTTCAGGATGTCACGGATTCAGCTGTGATGGAAGCTACAAGAAGCCTTCCACAGAGAGTTAAGCATACAATTGGACAGCCAGGGAGAGGAGAGACAGCTGGGAAGTCATCGAAATTTGTTAATCTCAGACGAGGATGCAGTCGTTGTGGTTCCAGCCAGTTTCATTCTAAAGAAAGGTGTCCTGCGAGTGACAAGGTATGCTTTAAATGTGGTTTTAAAGGTCACTTTGGTCGGGTTTGCAAAAATACTAGTAGAGTTACAGTAGACGAGGTAGAGTAATTAAAATATGATGAAAGTGATATGAAACTTGATTCAATTTTAATCGAAGAAAACGTGTCAGAAGCAAGGAGATGTGAACCCTTTTATGTTAAACTACGGACAAACTGCTTAGGGGTCCTAAATTTCAAAATTGACACGGGTGCAGATGTAAGTTGTATGGGTTTAGATGATGCAAAACGCCTTGGTATCGAAATAAAAAAGACAGATGTTAAGTTGAAAGGTCCAGGTAATGTAACTTTGGAGGTTTTGGGGAAGTCAAATGTTGAACTTCAAAGGGGTGACATGATACATGTAGAGGAGATTTTTATCCTCAATAATCAAAAAGAGCCTCTCTTGGGTAGGGTAGGAATATCTGCGTTTGGCTTGTTAAAAGACCTTGGTGAGGTTAAATTAACACAAGATTGGATTAATAAGTATCCACGATTTTTCTTTGGCTTGGGTAAATTCAGTGAACCTTATTTCATTAAACTTAAGAATGGTTACGAACCTGTTGCTGTAGATGCCCCTCGAAGAATTCCAGTTTCTTTAAAGGAGAAAGTCAAAATTGAACTGCAAAATATGGTTGAATCAAATGTTATTGAACCAGTCACACAGGCTACGGAATGGTGTTCGCCCCTGGTGGTGGTTCCCAAGAAGTCCGGCGCCATTAGACTATGTATCGATTTCACTGCCCTAAATAAGTACGTAGAAAGGGAAAGGATAATTTTGCCGTCAGTTGATGAAACATTAGCTCAAATGTCAAATGCTAAAATATTTTCAAAATTAGATACTAATAGTGGGTTCTGGCAGGTAAGCTTGGACGAAGAAAGTGCAAAGCTAACCACCTTTATTACACCTTTTAGAAGGTTTAATTTTAAACGACTCCCTTTCGGTATTAATTCGGCTCCAGAACACTTTCAAAGGAAAATGTCAATGTGTTTAGAGGGTCTTGATGGTGTGGCAAATTTAGCCGATGATATTTGTGTCTACGGAAGCACAAAGGAAGAACATGATGAGAGACTTGATAAAGTGTTGTCACGTCTAATAGAAGCTGGAGTAACGCTTAACTCTGAAAAATGTGAGTTCACAAAGTCAAAAATAAAGTTTTTGGGTCACATTCATGAAAACGGACATCTCCGAACAGATCCTGAAAAGACAGCAGCTATAGAGGCGTTTCCATTTCCACAAAACCAGACTGAGCTAAAACGATTTTTGGGGAAGGTAAGCTATCTTATGAAGTTCTTGCCAAATCTTTCAAATATTGTTAAACCTTTAAATGAACTTCTTTCGACAAAAAATGACTGACATTGGACTGACGTTCATGACAAGTGTTTTAAGGAAGTTAAGAAAATGATAGTAAACCCACCTATTCTTCGTTTGTATGACCCATGTTTGGAAACAAGAGTGTGTGCAGATGCGTCAAAATTTGGTCTGGGTGCAATTTTGGAACAGAAATTGAATGACCAGTGGAGGCCAGTGCAGTATGCGTCCAGGACGATGTCTGACACAGAAATGAGGTACGCGCAAATCGAGAAGGAAGCACTATCGCTTACATGGGCTTGTGAAAAGTTTTACTCGTTCATCCTAGGAAAACAGTTTGATCTGGTAACAGATCACAAACCTTTGTTACAGATTTTAGGCCAAAAACCACTAAACGACCTAACCCCACGACTTCAAAGATTCCGAATGAGGTTAATGATGTTTGACTACCAGATGAAATACGAAACAGGAAAAAGTTTTTTCGTCCCCGATGCTCTCTCGAGGGCACCAATGCTGCTGAAAATAAAAGAAGAAGATATTCTTGATGAAGATACAGAGCTGTATGTCAATTCTGTTGTGTCTTCTCTACCGTGTACGGACAGTAAACTTGAAATTATTCGACAAGCGGTCAAAGAAGATAAAACATGTGATTTAATATGTAAAGCAATTGACAGCGGAGACTGGACAAACTTGAAAAATACAGAGTTTTTTAGAGGGAACTTATCATTCATTGATGGACTAATATTGAGAGGATTGAGAATTTTCATCCCAAAAAAGCTACGAAGCGACATTCTTGGGCAGATTCATAACGGACATTTCGGGGTTAATAAATGTCTGGCTCGTTCCAGAGAAAGTGTTTGGTGGCCAGGTATATCCATCGAAATAAAAAGATTGGGGCAAGATTGTCCCAGTTGCTTAGAAAATCGTGGAAATCCAGCAGAACCATTGCTACCCTCAAGCCTACCTACCCGTCCATGGGAAGTTGTGGGAACTGATTTGTTAGATTATTAGAAGAACATATATCTTTGCATGCAAGACTACTTCTCTAAATACATCGAACTAGTATCTCTCAATGCTGTCAATACAAATGCCATCAAACGTGCATATTTGTCTATTCTCACGGCATGGCGTTCCGAATGTAGTAAGATCGGACAATGGCACAGCCCTTGTGTCTCATGATATGGGTAACTTTGCAGCTGAGTTAGGTTTCACAATAGTTACTTCAAGCCCACGCTTTCCTCAATCAAATGGTCAGGCCGAGAGAGCCGTGGAAATCTGTAAGGGAATACTTAAGAAAAATAAGGATCCCTACCTTGGATTGTTGGTTCATCGTGGTCGCCTTTAGACTCTGGTTTTTCTCCTGCAGAGTTACTTTTTGGAAGAAAGATAAGAACTACGCTACCTTCTATTCCAGAGAAACTAAAACCCGGTTGGCCCGATTTAGATAAATATAGAACTGCCTGCGATGAGAAAGGTAGGAAGAATAAACTTTATTACGATCGTCGTCACAGAGCACGGGACCTTAGGGTACTCAAGAAGGAAGATACAGTATGGATTACGGATCTGAGGCGATACGGTACAGTTGTTGGTCAAGGTCCTAATGAGCGAGATTACATAATAAAATCTAATGGAAGTCAGCTAAGAAGAAACAGAAGATTTCTAATACCTGCAAACAAAACGCAACAGCTTGATGACTCTCCTTGGCTACCGTATGCTCCAGTTGAGAAATGTGATGGAAATACAAATGAGCAGGAGATAGAGAGAAGAGGAGATTTAGAAGAAACAGATCAAATAGAACTTAGGCAAGAACAATCAAGAATTGAAAATCGCCCACATGGTCGAATGTCAAATGGTCGTTATATCACTAGATCAGGAGAGGGGTGAAACCATCAAGACGCTACAACGAATGTTAAGATTCTTTTACTTCCTTGGGAAAGAGGGTGTAAAGGAAACAAATCATATGTTCAATATTTGTTATGTTTTCATTCGTTCTGTTTACTTCGACTAGATGTATTGGGGATGCTGCTTGATGTTATGAATTATTAAAAGTTTTCCTTTATAATTAAGTATTCTAATTACTTTACAGAAACGCACATGTTATAATGCAAATAATAACTTTTTTAGTCACATGACATCCTTTTCACAATTTTTACTCATGTATCACGATTATAAATTAATATTTATAAGATGGCTTATATGAAGTAATATCACGTGACGGTAGTTCAAATATCAGCTCTTGTAAAAAACAGGTTGAAACCTGTTAAAACATCGATCCGTGATCGGTGGAAATATACCGCTCTTTGGTTGGTCAAAATTAGGCGTTCTGCTCTCTGATTGGTCGGGAGAGGGATTAATAGTTGAGGAGAAGTACTGAAACTAGATCTTGAGGATCAGAGCGTCATTCTGCCCCATGCTGGCATGTCGTTTAGAGGTCCCTGCGTTTCTCGTCTTTGTGAATTATGTCTTTTATCAGTCCCGCGTATTTTCCACCACAAACTGCAGAATCACAACCACCAGTGGCAGCACCGTCACGACCGGTCCCTGCTGGGCCTACCACCGTCGCCACTGCGACTTCATCGGAGCCGACTTCATGCGAGTGTTCGCATTGCAAGAGATCATTCACGACGCGAAGTGGAGATCGTCGCCATCAACGACTTCATTGTCCCGTTCTTATGAAAGAGCGAAAGAACCATCATTTCGCCCACAGCAGTATTACCAGTAGCGGTAGCAGAAATGACAACATCAGTGAAAGTGTCTGTGGTGATGCTACAGGCTTTGGGTTGGTGTTAAAACCTTCGAACGATTCGCCGACTGTCAGTTGGACCGATGCCGGTTATTATAATACAGTACAGAATCCCAACAATTGGGAACTTGTTCTTGAAAATTCAATTACACCACAGAGGTCGTTCTACGCATAATTGTAATATATATTTGGACGAAAATAAAGACTATAAAATATACATTATGATTATGGGCATTGTGAAACGATTAGAAGACTTGTGGGTGGACCGATTTACCGGAGTACCGAGAGTCACAGGTTTAACACAGACAGTTTGAATAAATGGAGCTGACGTGCAAAAATTGTTTACTCACATCATATTTTCTGGTGAATATTTTTTAAATTTAAGAATTAATTTTTAAGTAGTGAATATTGCTGTATACTAATTAATACATTTAAGTACATCCTGGTTATTAATAATTAAAAATCAATTGCCTTATATTTTACTAGACATTATATAGTGAACAAGAGTACCTATAACCTCAAAAAAAAACATTAAAGTTCAAATTAGGTACAATGAACAAATTTTCTCCAATAATAAGAACACGTTCACAAAAGATCAAAGAAGAATCTAACATTGTAGACAATTCAACCGAAGTAAATGTTATAAAACATGTAAAAATCAATCCATCATCCAATCCAATCATCCATTTTGAAGCTAAAGGTGTTGATAACATACAACATTGTTCAGTAAATGTAAGCACTCAAACTGATGAACTTTACCAACCAATGACTTGTTTACTGGATAAAATCGAATGGTTAACTTATCAAAAGGATAACTTAATGAGAAAATTAGTCGATTTACAGGTAGATCTAGAAAGTTCAAATTATGAAATAAACTACTTAAAAAGGCAACTTAGTAATCTGATTGATAAAGATAACACAAAGAGTATCAATGATAATGATCATTCACTTAGCACTATAAAGCACTGTGATACGTATGATTGTAATTCCACACTTAGGGCAGCAAACGATGCCAAAATCCAAACGATCATGGGGAATGATAATCTATTTGAAGAAATAAAAAACAGATTTCAAAATCTTAAAAATAAAATGGATCAAGGTAATCAGCTATCCCATCAAAAGAAAAAAGATAAAGAAGATAGTTCTTGGGAAAAAATCAAACAAAAAACAAAAGGAAATCCTACAAGATCTGTTAAAGATCACTATTTTGTATCCAATAATAGATATGAATTATTGAATAGTATTGACTGTGAAGAGATTCAAGATAGATCTCAACCAGTTAATCGTCCAAATATGTATCTAAATAGTAAAAAAAACAGAACATGTCATGTAAATAACGTTAATATCAAACAAATTAAACAAACGGGAGAGGTTAAAATGGCAGATAGAAAGAACAAAACACCTCTTTCACTCTATACTGATAGTCAGGGAAGAGGTTTATCTCAACAAATTAATGAATTATGCGGAGAGCATTATTGTGAAAGCACTGTGATGCCCAATGCAGTTAGTGAACAAGTGTTTAAAAGCGCCTCAAATAATTTTCATGAAAATGTTGTATTATTAAGTGGCTCAAATGATTCCTTGAAAAGATCATTAAAATATGTGTATACAAATCTTGAAGAAAACATTAAGAATTTAAATTCAAAGAAAATATACATTTCAACAATTCCACAACGATATGATTTAGGGATTAGTCATCCTCATCACGCTGATATTGAATTGGCAAATCATTATATAAAAGAAATAGCAGTTCGTCAAGGTATTAATGTAATTGATTTTAATATACTAAAAAGACACCATTTTACAAAACATGGATTGCACCTAAATCGTTATGGCAAAATTAAACTAGCCAATTCAATATTTAAGTTAATTGAAAAAGATATTCCATCTAATCGAAAACTTGAACCAAAAACGTACTATTCCTGACACAAAAAATCACTGCAAGGAATATCAGGTTGAAAAAGATTTTGTTAAAAATAACAAATTTACGTTTAAAGTTTTACATCAAAATGTCCAAACACTCTCAAATAAAATTGCTTCAATATCGATTTTTCTAGAGGAGGAAGACCCAGATATTTTTTGTATTTCTGATCATGACATAAAGAAAGAGAACATAATGAGAATTAATCTTAAAGGTTATAAACTAGCTTCATATCATTGCAGGGAAGCATCTAAATTCGGTGGAGTATGTATTTTCATAAAAAAAGACATTAAATACAATAGCATAAATTTATCTTCAGTAACTATTGATAAAGATTTTGAAGTATGTGGAATTAAGACCAAACTAAATGGATTATCACTGGCTATCATTTGCCTCTATAGATCTCCGGCTGGTAATATTAACACTTTTTTCGATAATCTTGAAGCAGCACTATCAAATATTATAACATCGAATAACAAAAAATTTATAATTTGTGGTGATTATAACATTGACTCTCTCGGTAGGGATAAAAAAAGTTTTGATAGTTTAACGAATTTATTCAAAACTTATGGAATTTATCTAACAATTAACATTCCAACTAGAATCACAACCAAATCAATTTCAAGTATTGACAACATTGCTACAAATTATGAGCCAAAGGATATACAATCAGTAGATGTAATAGATTCTGCCGTATCAGACCACATGGGACAATCAATAACAATAAAATGTAGTTCAAATAAAGACAATACACCTAAATATATTTATAAAAGGGAATTCAATGAAACCAATATTGGAAATTTTAAATCGTGCATGAACGAAGCATCGTGGGATGTAGTATATAATGCTTTAACCGTCAATGATCAGTTTAATGCATTCCATAATATATTTAAACATAATTTTGATACTTGTTTTCCAATAACACGTAAAAAAGAACGGAAAAGTGCAAAACTACCTTGGATAACCAAAGGAATAAAAATATCAAGACAACATATAAAGTCATTATATTCAAGAAGGATATTTGATAAATCCACTGAATTCGGTAATTATTTAAAATTATACCAACAAATCTATAACAATGTACTGAAAGCAGCTAAAATAAAATACTACTCAATTTCTATCAAAAAAGCCATCAACAAACCAAGAAAAATATGGTCAATTATTAACCAAGAAGTTGGTGACAACAATGAATCTGATAATACAGAGATTTTTACCTTGATGGATGGTAGTAAATTATCTGACCCTCAACTAATTGCAGAAAACATTAACGAATACTTCTACAATATTATTCCAAATATGTTCAAGGAAAAAGGTCTAAAGACTCCTTCTCCTCTTTATATTTGTGACAACTCTCCTAACCACTCCTTGTCATGTTTCCTTGAGGTTACAGTTGTTGAAGTTGAATCTGTTATAAGGAACCTTAGCAATTCCTTGACTACTGGTCCAGACGATATTCCTTCTCTTGTTATCAAACATAGTGCCCCGTCCATTGTTCACCCTCTAACATTTATATTGAATAATTCATTTTTATCAGGCATTTTTCCAGAACAATTGAAGCTCTCTAAAATAGTCCCAATAATAAAAAACAAAAAAGAAGGATTTAAAATTAACAATATACGTCCAATTGCTTTGACCACAATTTTTTCTAAAATATTTGAAAAAATTGTTCACAACCAAATGACAAACTATATTATAGAAAACTCAATAATAAACCCAAATCAATTTGGATTTCAAAGAAACAAATCTACAATTGATGCGATATACAAACTAGTAACAAATGTAATGGCAAACATTGATACAGATCTTCCATCTCTTAGTATATTTCTTGATTTATCCCGTGCTTTTGATAGTGTTAATCATAATAGACTACTTGATAAAATTCGATTGATGGGATTTAACAGATCAGCGCTTGGATGGATAAAATCATTTCTAACAGGACGAAAACATTTCACAGAACTAAAGAATATAAAACATCCAACAAAATCAAGAATATCATCTGATATAATTCATGGAGTACCACAAGGTTCTACTTTAGGGCCATTATTTTTCATTATCTACATGAATGGTCTACCATCCGTCGTAGATAAAGGAGAAGTAATACTTTTTGCAGATGATACAACTCTCAATATTACCGAAAGTTCTAACAAACAATTAGAGATATCTTCTTTTGTTCAAATTTCTAAAATGGAACAATGGTTTACAGAAAACAGTTTGATAGTAAATGATTTGATATCCTCAACTTTACAATATAATAAAAAATTTAATAATGAAACAATTCAACTTGTTCAACTTGCCAACTCTACGATACCACTGGCAACTGAGTATAAATTTCTTGGATTAACATTACAACCAAATCTTTCATGGTTATCTCACATTGATAAAATTTGCAAAAAAATCAGTTCAGAAATCTTTTTGATAAAATGTTTTTCTAAATGCTGCACTCTAGACATAAATAAAATGGTATATTATGCTTACATCCATTCACATTTATCATATGGACTAATTATATGGGGTTCAAGCCCAAATGCCAAAATTGTATTTAAAATGCAGAAAAAAGCTATAAGAACACTTTGTCAAGTCTCAAGAAGAACATCGTGCAAACAACTATTCAAACAATTAAATATTCTAACATTATCGTCATTTTTTATATTACAAGCAGCAAGTTTTGTACATTTGAACCTTGATAAATTTTCCTTCAGAAGACAAATTCATAATTATAACACGAGAAATATCAACCATATAGACTTGCCACATCCAAATTCAACATTCCGACAAAGCTGCTCAGACTACATATCAATCAAAATTTACAACAAAATTCCTTCAGAAATAAAATCTTTAAGTAACATAAGACAATTCAAAAATAAATTAAAGCAATACCTTATCGTTAAATGTCCATACAAAATTGAAGATTTTTTAAATGAAAACAACAATGAAAATATAATATAAATTTAAAATCAAAATGTTGTGTTTCAAGATTGGACGAAGATTATTTTGCAAGATTCAAGGATTTAAATAATCAAAATTCTATCAGTTATTATTAGCATTACATACTCTGTTAATGTAATTTAGTCTTAACCATAATTTAATTATGGCAATTAAGATACTTACCAATAAAGAAATAAAGAAATAATACCGCTAGCGGCGTGGTGTAAAACAGCTAGTGGTGAAAATTGCAGAACAAAAAACGCCGGGAAAGACAGAATGGTGACGACACCAGTGAGTCACGCCGGAGTTGGTGCTAACCTTGAATGCACAACACCCAAAAAATGCTCATAATCCTCGTGCATAAAACGATAGAATCTCACATCCCATTACAGCCAATTCCAGGAATCGAAACAATGGATCACCTAGAACAATAGACCAACATGTCGAGTACTGTCAGAACAATAAATCAATAGAACACATGCACCGAATTCCAGGAATCAGAACAATAGATCACCTGCGCCAAGTTCTGAGAAACTAAACAATATACAAACATGTTAAAACCTGTCAGAATCAGAACAATAGAGAACACCTGCGTCGAATTCCGAGAAACGTAACTGACGTGTGGGCGTCCCATCCTTTTAACAGGAATGATTCACCGGCCTGATTTCTTTTTTTTTTTGTCAAATCAATATGCGGAGTGGACGTGTTTTAGTATCATATCGTTACTCATGCACTAGCATTCATGAAAAATGATCATTACCAACGACGACAAATGCACTGGCGGAGTGGCATTCATCACAATCAGCAATTGTAGTGGACATTCAATTTTTCAAGAATAATAACTACGAGTTTATAGTGAAAGAACTGGCTGTAATTGAAGTGTCCTCTGGTACGTTACTGTTACATGGCATCGTCCGTCCATCTTTCGATCGAGATTTCCTGTCACAGGACAAACTTCAGGAGAGTGATTGGCTGACCAAACACTATCATGGTCTCGACTGGAATCAAGGCGATATTTCGTATTATATGATGATCGATAAACTACGAAAATATCTCGTTAATCGGTCAATTATTTACGTCAACGGACTGAAAAAGAAAGAATTTGTCTTAAAGACTTTAATCACGGACGTTAAATCTTCCTTCAACCAATCAGCGGCCGAAGTGTTGGTGATTGACATGTCCGACATCGGCTGCGAATCACTCGCCTCAATCTCCACTCTGCTACCCACCATTACGCTGAGTTGCGGTCAACACAAGAACTTGAAGAACCGTTGCGCACTCGCCAATTGTTCCAAGGTTGGCCCATGGCTTAAGAGACGCATCGCAGTTCATGCTGCTGTTGTTGTCTGTCCTACCGTCATCGAACTTCCACTACCCTCACAATCATCCCGGAAGAATGAACACCAAGTTTGTTTGGGGGAAAAATTTACTGAACCATCAAAAGACAGAACAATGAACCATGGAGTGTACGCATCAGAGCGCCACCACTGGCGTTTGCTAACTTTTTTATTTCTAAATTTTTAATATTAATTTTTAATTTTATTTTTCTTATTTTCAATTTTTTTTATAATATTTTTTAATTTTTCCTTATATTTATTTATTTATTTTATTTTTAATTTTAATATTTTCTTTATGTGCATAATATGCATATTATATTATATGTATATAAAATATATATATGCATATATGTATATTATACAAACCTAACTTTGCATTTTGTTACCACATGATTGCAAGGTGCGGAATTACGCTGTGATAATCCATCTCTCCCCGCGTTTAATCACTCAGCCAGCCAATCAGAGAATATTTTTGACAAGGGGGGCGTTTCACTCCTCTTGGGTTTTTGTGCTTTTTATAAGTTTAGTATTACTAATATATGCTAATATTTCAGCTTACTACTATGATTTTAAACCAAGGACTGTTGTCTTTGCCAAACAGTACGCTGTCTGACTGCTTATTAAACATGTACGCTGTTTTGCAAGACATGTTTTGCAAACATGAGTAGCACAGGGATCGCTGACTAACATGATATCAAGTTGAAAAATGACGCTTTATCACCCAGCAGATCAATCAGAGAATATTCATTGTTCATTGTTCTGTCTTCTGATGGTTCAGTAAATTTTTCCCCCAAACAAACTTGGTGTTCATTCTTCCGGGATAGTTGTGAGGGTAGTGGAAGTTCGATGACGGTAGGACAGACAACAACAGCAGCATGAACTGCGATGTGTCTGTTTAGCGTTGAGCCAACCGCGTAATAACGAACAATTGGCTAGTGCGCAACGGTTCTTCAAGTTCTTGTGTTGACCGCAACTCAGCGTAATGGTGGGTAGCAGAGTGGAGATTGAGGCGAGTGATTCGCAGCCGATGTCGGACATGTCAATCACCAACACTTCGGCCGCTGATTGGTTGAAGGAAGATTTAACGTCCGTGATTAAAGTCTTTAAGACAAATTCTTTCTTTTTCAGTCCTTTGACGTAAATAATTGACCGATTAACGAGATATTTTCGTAGTTTATCGATCATCATATAATACGAAATATCGCCTTGATTCCAGTCGAGACCATGATAGTGTTTGGTCAGCCAATCACTCTCCTGAAGTTTGTCCTGTGACAGGAAATCTCGATCGAAAGATGGACGGACGATGCCATGTAACAGTAACGTACCAGGGGACACTTCAATTACAGCCAGTTCTTTCACTATAAACTCGTAGTTATTATTCTTGAAAAATTGAATGTCCACTACAATTGCTGATTTGTGATGAATGCCACTCCGCCAGTGCATTTTTCGTCGTTGGTAATGATCATTTTTCACGAATGCTAGTGCATGAGTAACGATATGATACTAAAACACGTCCACTCCGCATATTGATTTGACAAAAAAAAATAAATAAATGAGGCAGGTGGCTCGTTCCTGCTAAACAGATGGGACGCCCACACGTCAGTTACGTTTCTCGGAATTTGACGCAGGTGTTCTCTATTGTTCTGATTCTGACAGGTTTTAACATGTTTGTATATTGTTTAGTTTCTCAGAACTTGGCGCAGGTGTTCTATTGTTCTGATTCCTGGAATTCGGTGCATGTGTTCTATTGATTTATTGTTCTGACAGTACTCGACATGTTAGTCTATTGTTCTAGGTGATCCATTGTTTCGATTCCTGGAATCGGCTGTAATGGGATGTGAGATTCTATCGTTTTATGCACGAGGATTATGCGCATTTTTTGGGTGTTGTGCATTCAATGTTAGCACCAACTCCGGCGTGACTCACTAGTGCCGTTGCCATTCTGCCTTTCCCATCGCTTTTTGTTCTGCAATTTTCACCACTAGCTGTTTTACACCACGCCGCTAGCAGTATTACTGTCTGTGTTAAACCTGTGACTCTCGGTACTCCGGTAAATCGGTCCACCCACAAGTCTTCAATCGTTTCACAATGTCCATAATCATAATGTATATTTCATAGTCTTTATTTTCGTCCAAATATATATTACGATTATGCGTAGAACGATCTCTGTGGTGTAATTAAATTTTCAAGAATACGTTACCCCGATTGCTGGGATTCTGTACTGTATTATAATAACCGGCATCGGTCCAACTGACAGTCAGGGAATCGCTCGAAGGTTTTAACACCAACCCAAAGCTTGTAGGATCACCACAGACACTTTCACCGATGTTGTCGTTTCTGCTACCGCTACTGGTAATGCTGCCGTGGGAGAAATGATGGCTCTTTTGCTCTTTCATAAGAACGGGACAATGAAGTCGTTGATGGTGACGATCTCAACTTCGCGTCGTGAATGATCGCTTGCAATGCGAACACTCGCATGAAGTCGGCTCCAATGATGTTGCAGTGGTGACGGCGGTAGGGACAGCAGGGACCGGTCGTGACGGTGCTGCCACTGGTGGTTGTGATTCTGCAGTTTGTGGTGGAAAATACGAGGGACTGTCTTCCATCGCTTCCAACTCCTCTAACAACGTAAGGTTCGATTCGTCCACTTCGGATGCACTAGTCATGTTTGAGTGTACTCTACGATAGCATTAGTTGAACTGACAGAATCTATGACGGTACCTCGCAAGCGCGTACCTGCACAAATATCGTTTTCAAACGGTCTTCTCTGTGGATGACTCACCGCTACTATAATTAAATAATGTCTTTTGAAGTTTCATTTATAATGTGCTTTACAATATTTACAAAATTGTGAGATGTAAGAATGATGTTGTATGTAGAGTCATAGTGCATACTGTAAATGGTCATAAATTCTTTAACCTTGTTCAAGATGTTAACTCCGTTGGAAAAATTCTCTATCATGAAGCAAACTTCGAAATCTTCTTTCTTCGCTTTACTTAAAGCTTGATTCAATGTCCTTTTCTGTATACGGATACACTTGTATTCACACACTCCATACGTCTTCAGTAGTGAATATTTTACTAACACACAGAAGTCATGTTTAAGTTCGTCATCTTAAGGAAAGTCTGCCACTTTAGGTGCTTGGTCACGCAAAAACTGATTTATGAATTGTTTTTTAGCCTCAAGCTGATTTTTCATGTGGGACAGTTGTTGGTTGCATTCGTTTGAGTTTACAAATAACCATGTGGGATCAGCGTTCTCATTCTTTAAAAGTTTATTTTCATCAACAAGTTTGTACGTTCCATGCTTCCGTACGGAGGGTAGGACTTCTTCTGTAACCCAATCTTGAAATATTTCTGTTAATTCCATTTTAGACTTCATAACTAACGAATATAAACCGGGTTCATTAATAAGAATTGTTTGAGAATGTATGTTGGACAAGAGGGACCGTTCACCTTTCTTGAAGTCTTTGTAATGTATTTTGTGTTTTGCTCTTACATGATCTCTTATTGCCTTTTTCGGTTCTTTATATTCCAAAATATCAGCTACGTCCTTAGCTTTAAACCACGGATTATTGTCACTATCAAATAGTACAGTAACGTGCCGGTTATTAAGCACGTACTCTGTAATAAAAGACATAATTCACAAAGACGAGAAACGCAGGGACCTCTAAACAACATGCCAGCAGGGGGCAGAATGACGCTGTGATCCTCAGGATCTAGTTTCAGTACTTCTCCTCAACTATTAATTCCTCTCCCGACCAATCAGAGAGCAGAACGCCTAATTTTGACCAACCAAAGAGCGGTATATTTCCACCGATCACGGATCGATGTTTTAACAGGATTTAACCTGTTTTTTACAAGAGCTTAAAATTACTCAGTATATAGAAGTTATATGAATGCATTTTTGTACTTCTGTCTCCCTGTGAACTGACCTAAAAACGTATGTTAGACGTACTGTTTGCACGTTATACGTTAGACTATACACTAGCAAACTTTAATACCGAGTTTCGTAAAAATCTGATGGTAAACTGATTTTTAACGAATTTATTTATATTTCGGTCTTCAAGTAAAGTGATCTTTAAATATCTATTAGACGTACTATTTGTACGTTAAATGTTATACTGTGCATTGGTAAACGTAAATACCAGGTTTTGTAAAAATCCGCCACCAAACAGATTTTTAACTAATTTATGTATATTTCGGTCTTTAAGTAAAGCGACCTTTAAATATGTGTTAGACTTACTATTTGTACTTCAATGTTAGACTGTGCGTTGGTAAACGTAAATACCAGGTTTTGTAAATATCCGCGACTAAACCGATTTTTAACGTATTTATATATATTTTGGTCTTCAAGTAAAGTGACCTTTAAATAAGTATTAGACGTACTGTTTGTACGTTAAATGTTATAAAGTGCATTGGTATACGGAAATACTAGGTTTTGTAAAAATCCACCACTAAACCGGTTTAAACGAATTTATGTATATTTTGGTCTTTAAGTAAAGTGTCCTTTAGACATATGTTAGACGTACTGTTTGCACGTTAAATGTTAGACTGTGCATTGATAAACGTGAATTCTAGGTCTTTTAAAAATTCGCCAGTATAACGATTTTTAACGAATTTATTTACATTCCGGTCTTCCAGTAAAGTATCCTTAAAAAGACATTCTGAGATATGGTAGTCATTTAGTCTTGTAGAGCGTAATTTAATACTCATAAATACTGAGTCTCGTTAAAAAATTCCTATAGTTTTGTAGTGCATTCAATTTCCCGGATAGGCAACCCACTTTAGATGGGAACTGAAAAAGTTATTGGGGGTAGACGAAGTTTGGTGGAAATCGGGCCGGAAATAACGGAGATACGGCCATTTTTAGGTATCGGATTCCAGTGAAGCGACCTTGAAAAACAAAGTCGGCAAATTATGATCAGGTCATCGATACATGTATAATGTATACTGTTGTATAGTATAATGTATAATGTTCATATACGGAGTCTCGTCGAAACCGACAGATAAATAACGGATATACGGCCTCTTCTTTGTTAAATGAGATTGCCAAGTAAATCGCAAACGTACAGTAGTGGGAGGCGCCAATTAAATAGCAAACGGACAATAGTAAAAGTCGCCAACTAAATCGGAAAAGGACAGTAGTGAGTCACCAACCGAAAGAAAACCGAATAACAACCGCCAAAAAAAATGAGAAAGAATAGTATCGTGTTGACAACGCTAGGAATACCTCACAGAAATTTATTATACATTCATCTAATTAATTATGCATTTATCTAATTAATTATGCATTTATTTAATTAATTATGCATTCATCTAATTAATTATGCATTCATCTCATTAATTATACATTCATATAATTAATTGTTGCATTCATCTAATTAATTATTCATGCATCTAATTAATTATGCATAGTGAGTAGTATGAGGTACACGCACTGTTAAATCTAACTGTTTTCTTCTTGCGTGCGTGCTCCATCCTTGCGAACAAAATAAACTGTTCACACCTGCAGCCCGGCGCCTTGGTTCTTGGAAGTCCATTGTTCTATAAAGTGCTACGCCGTAGGAGCAACTGCGTAGAAAGAGCAAAGTGTTGGAAGGGGGAGGAGGAGGGGGTGGGGGAGGGGTTGCGAGCAATCTGTGACCTTGGACCCGGTCATTGACCCTGCTCACTTGCTCGCCCCCGCAGAATGCCCATTCCTATACTACTTATGAAACCACTGTTATTACATTTTTTCCAGAGTAAATATTACAAACACAGTTCTTTAATGTACATTTAAGTAAATACCGGATATGTGTTACTCAATTTAAAGGAGTAATTTATAACAGTAAAGCCGCCATAACGGTAATTTGGTCTTTACACTGACCAAAATTTTATTGTTAAAAATAAACTGATATACGCTATACGTATACCGGTACCATTATATAACATTTAGTAATAGGAAAAGAGTAGGATCAGTTTGTATATACTGGTAAAAAGGTAAACACTTGGAACTTTTCAAGTTGCTATGAAGAAACAAGGAGCATACACGATACATTTGAAAACCTGTAGTTCATCCAAAAAATTAATTATGTATATGTATTCTGAGCTTTACCCGTTATTGTTATGATTATAAAAATTATAGATTAGAACACTTCTGAACACTTGATAATGTTAGACGAGAGTAATATATCCAGGACGATGAGTAAATGTGTATGAACAACAAAGACTTCATTTTGGGTCCGATACTCTTGCCTATCTCATGTTGCGTGGTTGGTAACACTGCGCGCTTCTAACATGTGAAAGTGGTCAAAGCATCATCACTGTCAGATTATTACTTAAGTAGAAACTGTCTTGGTCTTCTTCCCTGAAGACTGTATAATGATAAATACAAAAATATCTTATTTAGATTAAGTGTACCTTTCAAGAATCAAGAATCAAGAATACTTTATTGTCACACGACTATATATACTATATATACATCGACAATAGTCACAAATACAAACTTAAATAGCTAAAATAACAGGCTGCTTAACATTCATAAAACATTTCCAACTAAACATCCCTTCTTTTGGAAATATAATCTTTAACACTGTAGTACTCTTTTTCAGTCAAGTATTGTTTTACACTATATCTAAATTTAACAACATCCGCCTGTGTTTCCTTATAAGAATATTGAAAAAATCATAATTTTGTAAACAATTGATTTACTTTTGTCATTACTTTTTGTTTCTTGTAGTTTTTATATGGATGAGAGAGAAAAGTTGAACTAAGTGACAGTTTGTATTAGATAGTTTTTAAGTATATAAATATCTGGGAATTATAGAACCCAGTATACTCCAAATGTTGATTTCATTTCGTTTAATTCGATATCATTTATTATTGTTTACAAAGTTAATAACTTTTCAATTCTTTCATTTTAATTAAAATCTTCTACTTTAAATGCATGAATAGTATGTAACGGTTTGTTTAGTTATTGGTTACGTTACCAATAAATATATCAAATAACCCCATAAGGCGCAGTTCTATAACCCCTCAGATTTGCTTAGGTTTTAGACAATTCCCCCTAGCGTTAAACTTAAAAACTTTTGATCTACCGTGTTACAGATTATATTGACACAGATGTCCGACCCACAACCAATTGCCAGTTTTTGTGGATAATGGTTACCTCTTTAACATTATTCTTTACCTTTAATCAAAGGGTTTATGTAGCAGCTGTAAAGAGAGCACCTGCAAAACGCTTTCCTAGCAATGCGCGGAAGGGTTAGACCGGAGCTTTATAAAAGAAATGAAAATTTAAAAATGCATTTTCAACAACGGTGAAACATTTATAATCATGATTATTATCCAAACAACTGTTTTGCGCAATTAGAATGCGTTTGTTGGCTGACCAAGTCCACTCTCTAACTGAAATTAGTGTTGCCATAAAATGATGTCACAATGGTTGCATTTCAATGGAAGGAGTAAACGCCTACCAGTGGTTATGCAAACCCCAAAATTAGTTACGGTCTTTAGAATGCCCAAATGTGCAGGGTTGTGGCGAAGAAATTCTTTACTCCAAGAGTCAGGAAGTTGGAACGTAGGTATTCTTTCTTGATATAAGGTCAAAGTTTAGATTGCGTTTTACAACAACCTCTTTGACCTCAGGAGTCGTAACGAGACAAGCTTGATTGCTCCGATCATATAATATCATGTTTTACTAGCATACAACAGTAATAATAACTTTATTATAATATTTTTAATTTTATAAATTGATTTCCAAAACAAACTTAACGATAAATCATGCTGAAGATCAATTAACATTTTAGAATTTTAACTTGCCTATGATTATTAAATCCACTATAATAGTTTATAATGGTTATTATGATTTTTTATTGCTCATAAAATTTGTTTTATTCGTACATAAACATATTATTACTCATTAAGGATGCCAATTTAAGGTAATCGCAAGCCTTAGGCTCTTGAGGGAATCCCCAGGCCAGGCCAGGATGTCATGAATTTATGAATTTATCCTACCCTCGTGGACTTTTTCATCCACTGCTTTGACCAAGTCGCCTGAGATTACAGACGGTCGGCCTGGAGCTGGGTTCATCATGGATGTTTTTACAACCTTTATTAAACTCTCTGACCAACTTTATCACTTTTTTTACTCATTGCATTAGGCCCATACTTCCCAGAACTCTGTCGATGAATGCCCACAGCAGGCATGATTCTTGAGGCCAGAAAACGTATCACTGACCGTTTCTCGCACCCGGCGGGCGATTCAATAACCTCAAATATTTTAAAGATGCATAGTAAACCATACAGGTCAACTACAGCTACAGAGCTACAACTGCCGGCGTCGGCGTCTGGCCGTTCGCTAGGCATCCCGTTAGACGTTGTATGCGCTCATTGCGGTGCGCGCGAACTAATAGCTTTGAAATTAAAACGGACCTTACTTAAAAATAGCCCTTGCATTCTTAACATGTCATTTGTTACTATAAATCTGTTTGTTAATAGCGGGCAAACTGAATTTAAATACCCCCGTCGCAGCAAACCTGCGTCCTCAACGAATTTCAAATGCAAAATATTTGTCTTAATACCACATAAAGCCGCATACCAAGTTTCATAAAAATATATTCACATATAAGCGATTTTAATTATTATCCATAAGAATAACATTGGCAATGAGTACGTAGGTTTGCTGAAACAAGGAACATAAACAATTGGTTTTTATGCAAACATAAATATAATTTAACTAGGCGAAGCCACATACCAAGTTTCATCAATATTCAATTATTAATAAGCGCCATATAACATTTTAGTTATTCTCCATAAGAATAACATGGGGGCTGAGTAAGCAGGTTTGCTGCAACAAGGAACAAAAAAAATGGGTTTTTATGCAATTATCAATATAACTCAACCAAGTGAAGCTACATACCAAGTTTTATTAATTTATGTTCATAATTAAGGGAGTCATTACATTTTACTTATTATCCATAAGAATAACATGGGGGCTGTGTATGCAGGTTTGCTGCCACGGGAATAATCAACAAAAACTCAATTTTTTGTGCAAATATCAATATACCAGTACTACCTGAAGCCACATACCAAGTTTCATCAACATACATTCATAAAAAATCGAGATATCAAATTGTATTTATTCTCCATAAGGATAACATTGGACAACGTACTGTGTTTAGCACTTTGAATATCTCAGCAACGGTTGGGCGTAGAACCACAATTTAAACACCAAAATGATCGTTTTGTGGAACTGAACAGATTGGTAAAAGCAAATGTGAAGTTTACATTAAAATAAACTGAGGAAAAGCAAAAAATCTTTTTACCATAAGATTAACATGGGAGATTTTATGAGTAGGTTTTTTTGGATTTTCTCCGCAATCACTTAACCTAGGTTAATAATTCAAAATACTATATTATTTGTTTTTTTAAGCTCTATAACATGTTTAAAACCAAAATTAAGTTGTTCAAAAATTTTAGGGTGAAAAATGCAAAAAACTGATTTTTCAAAAATTTAAAACCCCCATAAACCCCTCTTTTCATGGTCCGATTTTTCTGGTTTTCGAACTTAAAGTCATGAATGTCATTTTACACATTTGAGCCAAATTTCATCGAAATCGGATGTTTTTTACTCAAGTTATCGCATTCGCGGACACACACCCACCCACACACACACACACACACACACACACACACACACACACACACACACACACACACACACACACACACACACACACACACACACACACACACACACACGCACACACACACATATATACATGTATATAAGTTTGAACAAATAGTGTTTTTGGTATCTGGGGACCTCAAAACAAAAAGTTATCATGGTCTCGGGCTTAAGTCTTACCATGAGACCTACGGTAATAGCTTCTTCCCTATAGGGGAAATTCGCTAAAAGTAATTTATCGTAAATTGTTCATATAGATCACCCAAAACATTGTCTTACAAGTTTAATGCGTGGAAAAGATAAGCCTAACTAAACAACTAACAATTGGTTTGTAACTAGACTGCGTGGTAAAAGGTTTGAATTTACAATAAAAATGTAAAAGTTAATAAGGATGCAATAATACCAACGGCCTAACGGCTTTCCAACATCATAAAAGATCGCTCCAACAGAGCTAAATCATACACTAATCCGGTTAACTAGAGTTACAGCTTTTCTGGCAAATCCGACTGCCACTGCTACCATGCAGCTACCACGATTCAGAGAGATTTATATATATGGCACCACTGCAGTGCTCTGATAAAGGTATTAACAAGAGTATAAATAACATATTCGAGGATATATAGTTTCTTTAAAAACTTCCTTCAGTAAAATGAACACTAAACCTATAAATTGTATGATTAGATTTTACACATACTTTAGTTAAAATCAAGTAACGAGTTTTAACTACACAACATCATTAAAAACGAATGTGTGGAACAAGCACTGCTAGCGGTATTATTGCCTAGCCTGTTTTACTGATGTATCAATGCGCTTCCGCGTGGCTGTGTTTTCAAGTCTTAATGTCAATGTTTAGCTTATTAGTGCAATGAGATTGATTAGAGGACATGAGATCAGTCTGCCCACTGTCGTAGACTCCCTGCCAGAAGCAAGTTGGTGTAAATCAAGAAAGTTACCGTTGAAATCAGGTCCTAGGGTTTTACCAAGGTCCATAGATACTTCGTAAGGTCTGGGCATTCCGTATATTTAAGGTTTTCTAGCTAAACAGAAGCGACATCGTAAAAACAGCTGTACGTCACGGGATCACCAATCCAATCTGCAGTGTAGCTGCAAGCACGATATTTATCGTACGCGTGCCATATTTTCCTTATCATTGTAATTAAAATAAGCATTATTTTACTAATTTAATAATTTTATCAGCAGTTATTTATGGAACTAATTGATGAACGAAGTGAACCACTGAATTGATGAGGAAAGTTCAGTGGCCGTGTGCGTGTGTGTGTGTGTGTGTGTGTGTGTGTGTGTGTGTGTGTGTGTGTGTGTGTGTGTGTGTGTGTGTGTGTGTGTGTGTGTGTGTGTGTGTGTGTGTGTGTGTGTGTGTGTGTGTGTGATATCGAAATACTAAATAACTACAAAACATTTCGTAATGAAATTTTGAAGGAGGCAATTGGGATACCTAAAAGATGTATTAACACATAATTTTTATTTTATTTTGGATTATTAATAATTATTAATACCCCCGTCGCTGCAAACCTGCGTCATCAGCGAATTTCCAATGCATTTATATGTTTCTCACTCTTACATAAAGCCACTTACCAAGTTTCACAAAAATACATTTATAAATAAGTGATTTATAACATTTTATTTATTCTCCATAAGAATAACATTAGGACTGAGTACTCAGGTTTGCTGCAACGAGGAATATAAAAAATGAGTTTTTATGCAATTATCAATATAACTGAACCAGGTGAAGCTACATTACCAAGTTTTATTAATTTATGTTCATAATTAAGGGAGATATAAAACTTTACATATTCTCCATAAGAATAACATTAGGGCTGAGTATGCAGGTTAGCTGCTACGGGGACGATCAACAACAAATTTATTTTTTGTGCAAATATCAATATACCAGTACAACATGAAGCCACATACCAAGTTTCATCAATATACATTCATAAATAATCGAGATATCAAATTTTATTTATTCTCCATAAGGACAACATTGGACAACGTACTGTGTTTAGCACTTTGAATATCTCTGCAACGGTTGGACGTAGAATCACAATTTAAACACCAAAATGATTGTTTTGTGGAGCTGAAGTGATTGGTAAAAGCAAATGTTAAGATTAAGGTAAAATTAACTGAGGAAAAGCCAAAAACATTTTTCCTATAAGATTAACATGGGAAATTTTATGAGCAGGTTTTTTGGATTTTCTCCGCAACCACTTAACCTAGGTTAATAATTCAAATTACTATACTATTTGTTTTTTAAGCTGTATAACATGGTCAAAACCAAAATTAAGTGTTTTAAACATTTTAGGGTGAAAAATGCAAAAAACTGATTTTTGGAAAATTTAAAACCCACATAAACCCCCCTTCCCATGGTTCGATTTTTCTGGTTTTCGAACTTGAAGTCATAAATGTCACTTTACACATTTGAGCCAAATTTAATTGAAATCGGACGTTTTTTACTCAAGTTATCACATTCACGGACACACATACATACATATATATATATGTATGTATATATGTATATATATATATATATATATATATACATGTATAGATTTGAACGAATAGTGTTTTTGGCTTCTGAGGACCTCAAAATAAAAACATTATCATGGTCTCGGGCTTAACTCTCACCATGAGACCTACGGTAATAGCTTCTTCCCTATAGGGGAAATTCGCTAAAACTAATTTTAATGTTTGTTATTCAGTAGTTGAATTGGTTTTCGTAGTAAGCTATTGACTATGGTTGTCTTTAAAATGTCCCCTGGGATTTATCTTTGTTTATTAAATCACACAAAGGTAAACATTGTTTTTAACGACGGAGTAGGTTATGTTTTGTTCCATACATTTCTTTATTTTGAATTAGTTTAACAATTGAGTGTTATTTAAATTAATGGTATTTTGTCGTGTTTTAAACAATAGTTATTTCTATTTAGATTTATTATTAGTTTATTTTTTACAAGAAAATTTCGATATAAAAGCTAAGTGTTTGGACTAGTGATGAGAAATTAATACATTAAGTTTTGGATTTGTTTTACTAGGACAGTATAACTCTGTAACACGGCTGACTGTGATATATAATCAAGAGTGTTATAGGCTTAGAGTAGTTTCTTTTTATTGTGAACAAATTTATCTATAGCAGACTTACTAAACGATCATACGTGCAAACTAGATTTATTACATGTAATGCACCAAATAAGCCCCACTGTCAATTGATGACATAGGATTACAGTTTTTGAATCTACCGGTCAGTAAAATAGTCTGGTAACAGTTTATATTTGTTTGAATTTTCTGTGATGAATATTAATTTTCATAAACATTCAAGATGTCCAAAACTCCGTAATCCCAATTGTCTACATTGTCCGACTAATGACGTCGTAGACAGATTTAATGGAATACTTTTTTACATTAAATGGGTTAAAAAAAGTAAATTAATGTATGTTTAACCTCTGATTTTGTAGCGGCAAATTAATAATACCGGTAATAATTGGATGAACGAATTGAGTCCCTATACTCAACAAAATTCGCTCAAACGTTTTATGTCTTGATCGAATAACTCAAGAACACTTTAGTCTATTTCAGTCAAATTTAGCACACGAATCCATTTCTTTGATATTTAGGTCAAGTTAGGTAGTTAGGTAGGGTTTAGGAGTTTAGGTAAGTTAGGTAAGTTAGGTTTGATATTTAGGTAGTTAGGTTAGTTATGTAACTGGCCTATCCACTTTCACCCTTTCCGTATGGTGGTGGCCCTTTGAAATCGGCTGAAAAATGTAACTCTGCTACCGTAGGTCCTATTGAAAATCTGATTAAACCATCGGATTCCTCGCAAAATGTTACTTAAGAATACTACAGTTCATTAAAATTTTAAATCTTTAACTACCCTTTTGTGACTTTTGCATCACACATAATAATATAGTAACTGATTCAGGGTTTCTATGAGTATCAGGAGAGCATCGTGTCTTAGGCGCTTTTACAGATTTTCTGAATTAACAAGGATTTAAATATTATATTATCGGATGGAAAATGTGAGTTCTCATCCTTAAAATTTGTGAGCTTTAATTGTAAGTTTAAATAGAATAGAAATTATTATTATTTAGATATGTTGTATATTGTAATTGTATTATATATGTTGTAAAAAAACTATATTTGAATACATATTTTGCGTATTTTTAACATAGCTATATACGTAAAATTTGTATTCAAATATATATATTTTTTATTCAATCTTCTTTCATCTTCTTACGGGAAGAATGAGCGTATACCTGATTATTGTTTTGATTTATTTGTATTATTAGATTAATGGATTATGGGTTTAATCTTTCCTTCTGCATTTCCAGTGACAATTTAAAAATAGCTGTACCATTATTATCTCCTGTAAGGTTGGCAACACTTATATTATTTTGTTGATTTATGCATCTGATGGACGACATTGCAAGACATTTTGCTGCGAACATTACTCTTATGGAAACAATCATACCTGGGACGAAAGCTCTACGAACCTTGGGGTTTTATCACTGGGTTTACATCCTGTAACGGATTTGGCAATATAAACCCCTGCCTGCGTCTCCTGCGTCTCCCCCCTCTATATCCTTTACAAGAAGCAGAAGTAATGAACCTCCTGCCAGTATGGTTCTCGAAAACTCTGAGACGATTAAGTGAGAGAGATCAAGTGGCTGATAAAATATGCAGTGTAGAGATGTAAAATCAAATAACAATGAGATATACCCAGTTAATAACAGTTATTTTTGCATTCACTTTATTACTTGCAAACTCGAATTATTTAAGTCCGGGAGTATTGACTGGTTTGGGGGTTTGACTCGGTCTTCATATCCTTGAAGATTCTATTACAGAGAATACTAACTGGTGTAGGGTTTTTGCATTGGTTTAAATTAATTTAAGAATATAGTAGGTAACGTTTTTCCACGACCCTCAAACATGTCTGGTCAATTAATTTATTCGTATGAAAAAACATCGTAAAATCCTGGCTGTATTTAAATAGAAGTCAGACAGTATTAAATAAATGTAATAAAAATATGTTCTGACCCGGTACCTTGACATTGACCCTTGACGCCTAGGGTACTAGCCCGTTCTAATGGAGACACCCCTTATAGGTAACAGAACCTAGCTTAATCCTTGACACAAAAAGACTCGAGGTAATCGGGATTACACTTTTGAGATTGGTTTTAGTGCAAGCAGAATTCCACAAGTTCTATAATTTGAACATTACAAACATCGTTAGTAAGAAAGTTGTTTACGTTATTTTTAATTCCTTTATTAAGGAAAACGAACTACTACCATTGATAAGATTAGCAGGTCAATTAAATATAATTTGTGTTTTCTACCTACTTCGATAATTCCTGCTATCTTTTTTGTTAAATTCTCTTGGTTGTAAAATTCACAAAAACTAACACAAACATGTCAATTTACAGAGTTGATTTAAATATCAAGCCTTTACAATTGTATACTTATAAAAAATACCGTTTACATTATTTATATTTATAATATAAACAAATGAAACAAACTCCTATATGGGTCATGAATTGAGAGTCAGTCTAACTAAACGTAAAAAAAAACTATATATATATAAACATTAAAAGTTAAACATTATTAGTTAAATATTTATACCTTGACAGTCCTAGGGGCAATTTACCTCTCGAAATGGTAAATCACTCTTTAATGTTTTTAGGAGGACAAAAATTAATAAAAGCCCTAAGATAAGATGATAAAACTAATTCAATGTTAAAAACAAAGCTGAATTATATGCTAGTACCTGGGGGCCGAGCTTTGCTCGGGGGAAGGCCAGTCAGTTTGTTTAGATGACTCGGAGTAATATTTCACCACTTCCCCCTACTGATAATCAGATTTGTACAACTCATTTGCCCCTTTTCTACATTTTTAAGGTCCCTCCAGTTGTTATTTATAGCTCAATGTCCCTTTGATTTATTTTACTACTCTATATAAGTAATCTTCCCTCAAATATTTTAATCTCTACTCTCAGGAAACCACATGTCAATAATCATAAACAACATGAGTATTACTTTGACAGTTCCCTGGTTGATTATGAACAGCTGTTACAATTCTTTTGTTTTTATTTGAAACTCCATAAGCCCAATGTTAATTTTTTTTAAATTTTAATTTTAGTTATTTTACATTATTTGATTTTTCCTGGGGATGAGACCTGTCTAGAACTTATTTTTATCCCAGAAATGAGTTATTTCGAACATTTGAAGGAAATCGTTGGAGCCGTTTTTGAGATCAGTGTCGCAAGCAAGCAAGCAAGCAAACCTTACTCATATTAGAGTATAGGATTAATAAAGAGTGTTTATTTTCTTAGAGTATGTGACAGTTTAAATTAGACAGGGAAATCAAATAAGTAAAGGTAATTAATTACTTGTTCATTCACATGACAATCATTTTGTTTTTATTCAATTATAAAGCAAGTAAAGGTTTAAAATAGAAAACAGAATAAAATACGTGAGGTACGAAGTATTAACAACATTCTTATAACAATATTTTTTTGTTAGAGAAATGATGACAGAGAAATTGTGGACCTTTGGTATATTAAAGGATTAAAGGGAAAATACTAGTTGTATTGAAAAATTGCTTGTAGCTAGAAAGAAGGGCAAAGAAAAGCATGCAAATTGTAACGCGTCTGTTTTGATTACATTGTTACACATGATTATGTGTGTGCGTAGTTTACATATATTTTTTTTTTTTTTTTTACGTAGGAGGAACGCTTAATGCGCGAACCCAAAGGAACAGTGTGGGACTCCCTCTTACGAGGTATACCCACTAAACCTCCTACGGAGCCGCGGGGGAAAAACCAGGCCGGAACCCTTATCGGACAACTTCGGCACTGGCCCGCGTGTCTTGCGCCCAGACGGGTCACGTCACCGTTTCGGGAAACTTAGAGGTCACCTAAGCATCCCTCGTCTCGCTTTCCCCGAAGAACGGATTGCACGAAGAGCGCAACCGCTCTCCAGGAGTCTTCATCTCGAAGCATCGCCCCCACCACGACGTCCGGGGACAGATCGCCGACAGCAGAGACGAGCCTCCTCCTGTCTTCAGCGAAACGACTGCACCGGAAGAAAGTATGATGAGCATCATCCACCTCCTCCGGGCAGTACCTGCACTGAGGTGACCTCACCTTCCCCATGCGGAAAAGGTATTCCCTGAAGTACCCGTGGCCCGTCAGGAATTGACACAAGAAAAAGTCAATTTCCCCAAATGCACGGCTCAACCACGGGCTTATGTCTCTGATGAGACGAAACGTCCATCGCCCTTCCAGTCCAGTTTACATATTAATATGTGTTCCTATATAATTATATTGTTTATTTGTCTCAGGATATATAAAGTGCAAAAACCCAGACGATGCAGAACAGAACAGGTTTAGAAACTACGGCCCCTTCAAGACATTGCTAGCAGAATACAAAATGAATTAAATAATTGATTTTTTTCATTTAAGTGTATTAAAATTCAAATTCAAATTCTTTATTTGCCATATTAGTTTTTTTACAAATCATTGACAATGTCATATATCAGCATTACCTACGTCATGCAAGCCATAATACAAACACTTACATATTAAAAATATTGCAATTTCAAAATACACTGCTAAATGAAAGTTACCTTCAAAGAAATACATGAATATTATGAGATTAAATTAATTAATAATAATATCAGGTAAAAGAAAAATTATTTAAGTACCATTTCAAAAATATGAAACAGTATTAGAAACAAGAATAGGGGACTCTGAATGCATGAAATGTCATGAATTGCCTTAAAATGAAATCTTTCTGATATTGAAAAATTCTTCTAGGCTGTAAAAAGGGTTGTTCAATAACCAGTTATATAGTTTATTTTTAAACTGAGTTTGGGTATACTGGTCAATCAGGTGCTTTAAAGCCTTGTATACTTTTAGTAATAAAACCACATGACTGTTTTGGGATTTACCCAAGCGGAAAAAGGGAATGTCTGCCTTATTCTTGTTTCGTGTACTGTGGTCATGTTTACTTTTATTAAATTTAAAATACTCGGGATGTTTTAGAATATAAATTGTGAGGTCAAACAGTTACAAATTTATTACAGTCTGGATTTGGAAATTAATAAAAATGGGCTTACAATGCTCTCTGAAATGAGCTTTAGCAATAATTCTCATCACTTTCTTTTGTAGTATTTAGATGTCCTGAATTCTGATGCAGTTTCCCCAGAGAACAAGACCATATCTCAGAATCGATTCAAAATAAGCAAAATATGCACTTTTTACATAATTTTCTGGGATAAAATTAATGAGACGCCTCATGAGATATATCACACGTGACAGTCTAGAACTGATATATTCTACATGTGAGTTCCAGGACAGTTGACTATCTAAATGAATTCCTAAAAATTTTGCAGTATTGACTGTGTTATGGTTTGATGATTTTAAGATTTTCTTTAGATGAAAAGACAAGTTTTTAGTTTTATCCTTATTAAGCAAAAGTCCGTTTGAGTGAAACCTATTAGATGCTTCAGTAATCGTATCAGAAACCACTTTTTATAAATCAACAAGATTGTTGCTGGTATTAAAAAATGATGTATCATCTGCGTATAGTATGGTTTTAGATTTAATAGCCAAAGGTAAGTCGTTAATGTAGATTAAGAAAAGAAGGGGGCCAAGAACGGAACCTTGTGGGACTCCCCACTCCACACATGCTTCTTTTGACCAATTCCCGTTAACAATGACGATTTGTCTCCGGTTTTCTAAATAAGATTGAACAAAGTTTAAAATTGATCCTTGGAGGTCATAATTTTTTAATTTAATTACCAATTTATCTCTATCAACACAATCAAAAGCCTTGCTCTGGTCACAGAAAGTAACCTGAGCATAAGCCTTATCCTCACATGCCCGGACTACCTGCCGCACCAGCCTGTCCAAGGCATCAGCGGTAGACTTTCCTCTTCTAAAGCCGAACTGATCTTTGCTTAAAACGTTGTTAGACTCCAAAAAGGTGTAAATTTGGTCATAAACTATTAATTCAATCAATTCTCCTATCACTGGGATTACTGAAATTGGGCGGTAGCTTTGAGGTTGGTTTCTTGGGCCATTTTTATAGATAGGACAAACCCGAGAGATTTTAAGAAAATTTGGAAAAATTCCTTCATTTAATAATGAATTTATACAATGAGCAAGAGGTACAGCGATCCCGGGGACTATGCTTTTTAAAAGATTATTTGACATGTTGTAGAGATCTAAACTTTCTGATCTATTCATTTTTCTTACTGCACACAGAACATCTCTAGGTGTTACCTGTTTCCAAGACAAAGAGACAAGATTCTCATTTACTTTGTTTAGGAAGGTTGTAGAACTAAGTACACTGGACATAGCACTATCAATTTGAAGTATACTCTACTAAATATTGAAGTTTAGAGTAGTAGACTACGAAATGCTTATTTAATATTATATATACAAACTAACAACACTATTACTCAAAACACAATCACGTTACTGATTTATCCTGCATACCATTTTATTCACGCGGAATATCTTGGTCTGTGAGAACTGTTTTCAGTTCAAACAATTGAAGTAGAGCGGGATTAATTATTTGAATTACTTATAAAATAATCTGAGACAGAAAACCAACTTCTTTATTCAAATATAATATTGTAAAAAAACTGTAAACATTAACTTTTCATATAAAAAAACACTCGGTACAAAACCTTTATGAACTCAGGTGATTGTTTTTCTACAGAAAAAAATACCTTAATATTTCGCCTTTTTGTTTACGTAGAAAACGATCAAGTTTCCTAAAATCAGCAATTTTCCAATTTACTTTACCTCCAAGAGGTTTTGTCAGCATGTCTGCAATTTGTTCTTCAGATGAAATTCTTATAGTTTCTACACTGCCTTCACGTATGTAAAAATGTCTAGTTTAAATGTGTTTTGTTCTCTTATGAAACTCTGGATTTTTGGCCAAACGAACAGCAGATTCATTGTCAACATGTATTAGAGGCTTTCCCTTAACTGTTGTCATATCTTGAAATAATCTGCCAAGTTACACAGTTTCCCTCGTTGCTTCACTTTCCCCAACGATTTCTGCTTCTGTTGTTGAGATGGCTATTGATGACTATTTCTGGCTAAACCAGCTCACTGGTCCATCAGCATAAAAACATATGACCCCAGTTGTAGATCTTCTCGTTGTTATATCACCTGCAAAGTCAGCATCACTGTAGACATTTAGTTTTCTTCCTTCTTCAGGTTGTTGACTGTATTTTATAGCAAAATCAGCTGTCCCTTTTAAATATCGCATGATGTGTTTCACTATGATCCAGTGTTCTGAAGTATGACTGTCCAAAAATCTAGATACATATGAAATGGCAAATGCTATATCTGCTCTGGTACCACAACACAAATACATAAGAGCTCCCACTGCCTCTCTATAAGGAACCTTTGGATCGTCTTTGTTTGGTTCATCAACTTTACCTATATTCATATGTTCAAGACCGGTTGGAAATTTCCCAGCATTGCAATCTTCCATATTAAATCTACTTAGTAACCTTTTCGTGTAACTTGCTTGATTCAGAGAAATAGAACCATCCTTGTTTTTAAATATTTGTTTAAAAACTGGTATTTAAATATTTTTAAATATTTGTTTAAACCAAAAATGTGATGCATTGATTGTTTTGATGTGCAACTCTTGACTTATTACCTCAAAAAATTGGTTTATTTCAGATTCCTGAGTGGCTGCGATCAATCCATCATAAACATACAAAATCACTATTACTTTCATCATATTTTCATGTTTGTGGAATAGACATTGGTCTACTGTACTATTAACAAATCCATTTTGTTTCAAGCAATTACTGAAATTTTCATTCCAACAACGGGATGCTTGTTTTAACCCATATAAGCTTTCCTTCAACTTGCAATAACGACCAGATGAAGTTTATATTAATAACCCTCTGGTTGGTTTATATAAATTTCTTCTTTTAAGTCACCATAAAGAAATGCAGTTGCGACATCAAATTGCTTTAGCGCCATCTTCTCACTCGCTGCAATACTTAAAACTGACTCACTGTTCCCATTCTTGAAACTGGGCTGAAAATTTAATTAAAATCTTCATCTTTCCTTTGGCTGTAACCCTTAGCTATAAGCCTTGCTTGAACCGGTCCACTGAAACCATCAGGGTGCTATTTTAGTTTATATACCCATTTACATGGTAACGCTCCCTAACCTTCAGGCAATTCTGTCAATTCCCAAACACCCCTTTCCTAGACGCAATTTCCTCTTGCATAGCATTTTTCCAAGCTGATGCATCAGAACTCATCATTGCTTGCGAATAAGTTTGAGGAGTAAGATGATCAGAGCACATGACTTCAGCAAGTGTCACTTAGTACAGAAGTGTTGAAGGTTGTTTGATTGTAGTTCTTTCCTTTATGGTATGACTGTTGTATGATGGTATGGCTGTTCAGATCCATCAAACTCTTCAGTTTCCTTTTGATGTTGTTTACTTTCTTCGAACTGTTCTGATTCTTCCTGTTCGTTTGTGTTTTTACTCTCTTTTAGCTCTGATGGCTGAGTACTTTTGTCACAGAAGTTAATTTCTTCACGTTGTTCAGTCATTTTAAAATTCTGAACGTTGGATTTGTACAAATGAAGAGGGGCTTCATTAAATACGACATCTCTATATCTAATAAGTTTGTTAGACCTTTGACTCCAAATCCTATAGCCGTTGTCTTCAAATCCAATTAAAACTCCTTCCTCAGCTTTTGAATCAATTTTCTTCCTAATAAATACTATAGGCCTAGACAAGTCTTATTTGCTTCAACTGTATCATGAGATATTTGGGCATCAAAACAAGAAATACGTTAGTAAAGTAATTAAACAAAATCCTGGTATCTCGGTTGACCTGGACAATGAAATATGTCAAGGCTGTATGTATGGGAAATTTCATAGACTTCCATTGGGGGAAAGAGCTCGCTCCAGTATTTCTAGTTGAACTAAAAACCAAGAAAACACAATATTATATACAAACAACTCACACAAACAACTCAGGGGTTCGTAATTGTTTTTGGTTTGAGTGGAATTTCAAGATCATCTGTTCTATAATTGGTTGTGAATGACGGCTGGGCCCTAGCCGTCCTTTACGTTCGTATCTGTTTTTCTTCATTGCAGTTGTAACAAACAAGTTTTTTACTCACCAGATTCTTCCTCTGAATTCATCTGAATGCCAAAGCTTCCGCTTCACTGTTTTCTTTTATTTTTTCATTCAGTGATATCTCAAAAGAACACAACTGCTCAGTGAGATTTTCAATTGTCTTTTCTCGTTTGGATAGCAAAATCCAGCTTGAGTGAAAATTGAAGAAATCGTCGGGCAAGGTTCCCAAAACTTTACAAATGAGCAAAAATTCAGGTAAAGCTGCGGTCTGTTCATTCAAAAGTTCAGTTTGAAGTTCGTGCCATATCTGTTTTAATTTGCTGAAATGTGTAGCAATATCATCATCTTTCATTTTTCTATACTGGAAAAACTTCAAACCAAGGTCATAGATTTTGTCTTCTGACTTTCCTTCATAAATCTTATGCAGTTCAACCCATACTTCTCTCAGAGTATGATATCGCATTACTTTCTCTAAGTTTTCATCAGTCAGATTGCTTGTGATTATAATTAGAGCTGTACCATCTGTTTTATTGTAAATCCTTAAGTCTTCTTCATATTTTTTCTTAACTGCAGCTGAAATATCACTTCCTAAGCTCGTTGGTTTCTGTAGTTGGCCCTCAACAACTTCTAATGCGTTTGGAACAGTTCTCAATAATGCAGTTATTTTGTACTTCCAAGCAGCCCAGTTCCTCTTTCTCTCTAAAGGTGGTATTACAATATTTGTTACATCCATCCTTACACATCTACTGTAATCACAATTTTAGTAAGCAATTAGTGTGTCTGGGCCCATAACCATTATTTTAATTACTTATAAAGTAATCTGAGACAGAAAAACTTACCTCTTTATTCAAAAATAATATTGTAAAAAACAAACTATAAACATTAACTTTTGATATAAAAAAACATGTGGTACAAAAACATTATGAACTCAGGTGATTGTTTTTCTACAGAATCAAAATACCTCAATAGGATTTTCATCTGTTGTTTCCATCATCAGTTCGGTCAAACTGAAGATCGATATGGTTTGTTATCTCAGCCACTCTGGCAGTGGTGTAAGCCACAGGCCAAGATATTCTGCGCGAAGTGTACAAGCGTATACAACGAGTTTAATACATCTAGATCACTCATACACATGTTAATCTCCTAGAGAAAGTGAAGCCTACATGGTGGCCGCAATTTTCCCCTCTATCACCACCGTTTTCAAGGCAACACAACTAACCTCAGGCTATAAAATGATGAAATATATTTGCCCAGCCGTTTTCCATGCACCACATATCTATTTAATTATTCAATACGCTAGGGGTTTTTTTGTGACTGGAACTCCTCCTAAAGTTTTCAACCGATTTTGATATTTTTGGTATCGTTTGGTAGATCTTTGTCTGAAGTTGTTTGTGCCTAAATTTCATAAAGAACGGACCTAAGAGAAGGGCCCTAGCCGTCCTTTACGTTCGTAATTTGTCCATAGGATTAACATTGAAAAGGAATTATTTTAAACTGTATCGTCAAACAGCTGAATAGAGTAAACAGAGTTTATCAGCAAGAACACATGTTCACTACTGGAAAGGTAACGCAATATGTTTATAATTTTGATAATGAAAGTCAGCATTAATCATTTAGTGAGTTTATAACGTTTACATGAAACTTCATGTGAAATAGTAATACATATATTCTTAAGGCTGAATTATTCTAAAAATTCACATTTTACTTTTTAATAATTAAAAAAATGTTTAATCAAACTTAGCACAGTGTAGATCGTTTTCAAGGCAGTATTATTATTATTATTATTATTTTTTAATATATGGCAATAGCTGGTACCCGATGTGAAATTGTTCACGTGACCTTTCTTTATTACCGTTGATTTCCGTTTATCATCTCGCTGGCAAAAATATCGTTAACATGGAAACTAAAATTAAACCACTACCCAATGTGGTCAACTCTGACAATTTATAAGCATGAACATGATGAATGCCAGTAGGGCGGAGACCAAAACGATTTGTAGTAAAGGTCTGAAGGTTATATTCTCATGTACCTACCTATCTTCCTGCAACATTTTAGCTCAATAGTTCCAGAATTATCCAATTGTTACCAAGCATAACTTACGTATAAATTCCAGTGGGTTGGAGCACTATAGAACTTTCGGAACGGGAGAATGACATGGTTTGAGTGGAATTTCAAGATCATCTGTTCTATAATTGGTTGTGATTTTTAACATGAGAATAATAAAGGCCAGTGGGGTGGAACCCAAAATCATATTTTGATCAGGAGTGGGCCTATGTCTGGTACATTAGCTACCTTCCACCTGAACTTCAGATCCATAGGTCCAGCAGTAGGTGCGAGGTGATAAGCTTGAAAATAAAAGCAAGTGGGTTGGAGCCCTATATGAGTTTTATAACAGGAGTAGCACAACATTTGATTCTAAATTATGGTCTATTTTCCAAACTTTAGTTTCATCGGTTCAGTAGTTTGGTGTGCGATAGTTAACATAAGATTAATAAAGGTCTGCGGTAAAGCTCTAAACAGTATTTTGATCAGTCGTAGGCCTATTCTGATTTGAGTTAATTAGCTATCTTTCTACCGACAACAGCCCTTTCAGTCCAGTAGTAGGTATGAGATGGTAAACATACTTTAAATGCCAGTGGGGTGGAGTCCCGAAGGATCTTTAGATTGAATGAACGTCTACTTTTATTCTGGTGTATTATTTATTTCCCTACCAAATTTCAGCTCCATTGTTTCAGTCTTGGTGTATAATTATAAACTTGGCTATACTACAGGCCAGTGGGGTGAAGTCCTCAACTATTATATTACCAGAGGTAGGCCTATATGTGCCTTGAGCTATAAGCTATCTTTCTACAGAATTTGTAGCTTCTTCAGTTAAATTATAGGTGCAAGATGGTTGGAATAAGTATTTTGAATTACAAGAGTGCAGCGCCCTGAAAAATTTGCGGAGCGGGGAATACAAATTATTTCGGACTACATAAGCCTAAGGAATCAGGGGATATGGGGAAGCCATCGATCAGGAAAACTTTTATTTTATATGGGTATAATACAACAAATTAAAAGCGATGTACCGTATGCAATTTTAATTATTATCCATAAGAATAACATTGGTAATGAGTACGTAGGTTTGCTGAAACAAGGGACACAAACAATTGGTTTTTATGCAAATACAAATAGAATTTATAAACCGAATTTATAGGAAAAACCAAAAACCATTTTCCGTAAGATTAACATGGAAGATTTTAAGAACACGTTTTTTGGATTTTCTCTGCAACCACTTAACCTAGCTTAATAATTCAAAATACGATACTATTTGTTTTTTAAGCTCTAGAACGTGGTCAAAACCAAAATTAAGTGTTTTAAACATTTTAGGGTGAAAAATGCAAAAAACTGATTTTTGGAAAATTTAAAACCCCCAAAAACCCCCCTTCCCATGGTCCGATTTTTCTGGTTTTCGAACTTTAAGTCATGAATGTCATTTAACACATTTGAGCCAAATTTCATCGAACTCCGACGTTTTTTACTCAAGTTATCGCATTCGCGGACACACACACACCCACACACACACACACACACACACACACACACACACACACACACACACACACACACACACACACACCCACCCACACACACACACACACACACACACACACACACACACACACACACACACACACACACACACACACACACACACACACACACACACACACACACACACACACATACATGTATATAAGTTTGAACAAATAGTGTTTTTGGTATTTGGGGACCTCAAAACAAAAAGTTATCATGGTCTCGGGCTTAAGTCTTACCATGAGACCTACGGTAATAGCTTCTTCCCTATAGGGGAAATTCGCTAAAAATGTATCAAATGTGAACCAAAATTAGTATGCCATGAATTTTGTGCAACATTTTATTACACCTTCCTTATTCATACTGACATTTTGCCCAACATGTGTTAAAACGGTCAAAACCCAGAACTTAGAGAGTTGGTACATTGTAGATCTGAGAGTATTTCCAGAAAAGCAAAATAGCAAATATGAAGTAAACAAATTTAAACAATGTGTTTTTGAAAAGAATGATTTGTCATATATTTGGAACAGATTCGGCACATTTATACACAATTGGAATTTAAAAAATCTGAGTTGCCACTGAGTAATAGCCTAAGATAAGAAGGATTGAATAAGCGATACAGATGATAATATTTATAAAATTCATCCTCATCACATCAAAATATTGTTCGATTTTGAGCAACGGGTTTCCTAGTTTTAAATTTTAAGTGGTTTTAAGGTTAAATCATCTCTACCGTTAATAAGTATGGTAAAATGAAGATACAAATTTGTTTTCTTTAAAAAATGCAACTTTTATTTAAAAAATATGTTTAATAACTGATTCTTAGGAAACCGTTGTTCTCTGTGTTTTTTATGTCATCCTGTGAATCGTTTAGTTTTCACCCCAAACGAGAGTTCTACATATATTAAACGTACGTTGGTGCACCACCGATGGACGTAATTGCTGGACATAACATAGGCACTACCAACTGAATCACTACCAACGTAAATTGCCACAGGCTGGAAGTGATTCAGGTGGTAGTTCCTATGTTATGCCCAGCAATTACGTTAATGTGAAACTAAATCATTGAACACAAAACAAACTAGTTTAGTTACAATGTAATTATGCACAGCAGGGGAATGTTAAAGCAATGGCGTGAGAAGTTGTTAAAACGGCGCCACTTGACGCCTCCCTCTTTTCCTTGGTAATTACCCCCGACAATTATCCTTGTCCTCTACGAGGTCATAAAATTATAGAACTCAAACTGTAATGGAACATAATAAGAGGTTGGATTTTGTTTGCGTTGTATCATGTTAAAAATCATTTAATAAATTACTAAAACATATCAAATTTAGAACTATTTATGCATTGAATAACCATATAATATTCACCCTTATATGACAAGAGTCATTTCATAAATAAGCCGAGTTATATTATTTATAGTCGTATAATAAATGTCTACCAATTACTGAATGCGACCAAATGAATTCAAATTAGTTAAAGGTATTCAAATTCGTTGATGGTTTCTACATTCGTTAATAAATTCAAATTCATTAATCCTTTACCCTGGAAACCAAAGCTAAACCATTCTGAACAGTTTTAGAATATAATATGTTGCTGTTAATCAAATGAAATATTTATTTGTAAAAAGACAAAACCAAGTAATTCAACATTTTCTTTATTATATTAGAAATAGGAAGGCATGTGTAAAGTGAAGAAAAAATAAATTTATGAGATGTTTAAAAGATAAATTTGGTTATTTAGTGGAAGGTTGTTTTCGTCAATCATCTCAAAATTGCATTAAATATAGGGTATACATATGTAAATAGGCAGTTTCCGGAGAAAATTTACATTTAATTGCGTTTTTTAAAGGATTGCAATTGCAATTTATAACTTCATTTTTTATTACAACCTTAACTATTAAATGCGGGTTTTAAATGACTGACGAAAACAATCCCAATAAAATATATATATTTATATGTCAATAGTAAAATATATTAGCGAATTCCCCCTATAGAGAAGAAGCTATTACCGTAGGTCTCATGGTAAGACTTAAGCCCGAGACCATGATAACTTTTTGTTTTGAGGTCCCCAGATGCCAAAAATACTATTAGTTATAATTTATATATGTATATATATATATATATATATATATGTGTGTGTGTGTGTCTGTGAATGCAATTACTTGGGTAAAAAACGTCCGATTTCGATGAAATTTGGCTCAAATGTGTAAACATAAACACATTAAAGAACTGGCATTACCAAAACTACCAATCTGTAAGCAAAAACAGATACCACATAAACACAAGCAATGCACACACAAGACACACACACACACACACAGGTTTAGTATTATTGTTGTGTGGTTGCTATGGTTGTATTTGGTTTACGTCAAAATGAGTATGTTTTTAAACAATAAATATATTAACCGTGTGTACGTTGCTTTTTTATGTATGTGTATATATATATATATAATATATATATAAATAGTTTGGTCTCTTTAAACATTGTTTGAAACTATAGGCATTATCTATATTTTTACTATAGGCCTGATACAGTTTTTTTCTTTTACTTTATTAGGTGGTGCTTACCTAACTGGTGTATACATTTTGTTCAGTGAAACAACTTCTTGTTTTTGAAAAGTTCTAAAAATTGTGCTGGATAAAATGAGATCTTTTACTATTGACATATAAATATATATATATTATTGGTATTGTTTTCGTCAGTCATTTAAAAACAGTATTTAATAGTTAAGGTTGTAATCAAAAAATGAAGTTATAAATTGCAACTGCAATCCTTTAAAAAACGCAATTAAATATAAATTTTATGACGTGAGCAAACTATATATATATATATATATATATATATATATATATATATATATATATATATATATATATATATATAGTTTGGTCTCTCCTTGAATAATCCTTCGTTTTGAATTATTTAAATTCTTTCACGTGTGATGCACTGCAGCAATAAATCTATTTATATGTCAATAGTAAAATATCTCATTTTATCTATGACAATTTTTAGAACTTTTCAAAAACAAGACGTTGTTTCACTGAACAAAATGCATACACCAGTTAGAGTTAGGTGAGCACCACCTAATAAAGTAAAGTAAAAAAAACTTACCTATATTAAAAATATAGATAATGCCTATAGTTTCAAACAATTTTTAAAGAGACCAAACCATATATATATATATATATATATATATATATATATATATATATTGTTTGGTCTCTTTAATAATTGAATCCTTGAATAATTCATATCCTTCGTTTTGAATTATTTAAATTCTTTCACGTGTGATGCACTGCAGCAATAAATTTATTTATATGTCAATAGTAAAATATCTCATTTTGTCTATCACAATTTTTAGAACTTTTCAAAAACAAGACGTTGTTTCACTGAACAAAATGCATACACTAGTTAGAGTTAGGTAAGCACCATCTAATAAAGTAAAGTAAAATAAACTTACCTATATTAAAAATATAGATAATGCCTATAGTTTCAAACAATTTTTAAAGAGACCAAACCATATATATATATATTGTTTGGTCTCTTTAATAATTGAATCCTTGAATAATTCATATCCTTCGTTTTGAATTATTTATATTCTTTCACGTGTTATGCACTACAGCAATAAATTTATTTATATGGCAATAGTAAAATATCACATTTTATCTTGCACAATTTTTAGAAATTTCCAAAAACAAGACGTTGTTTCACTGAACAAAATGTATACACCAGTTAGAGTTAGGTAAGCACCACCTAATAAAGTAAAAGAAAAAAAAAATTGTAACAGGCCTATAGGAAAAATATAGATAATGCCTATGGTTTCAAACAATGTTTAAAGAGACCAAATTATATATACATATATATATATATATATATAAATTGTTTAGATAAAATGAGATATTTTACTATTGACATATAAATAAATTTATTGCTCTGGTGCATCACACGTGAAAGAATATAAATAATTCAAAACGAAGGATATGAATTATTCAAGGAGAGGCTTGTAACAGCAGACATTGCTGCATATGTGATCATTGAGACATATCTCTCAAGATAATCTGACAACATTGAAGTACACAAATTGTTGTCTTCCTCAAATAGTGTGCTAGGTTTTATTTTAAGCTGTTCAGCTATTTTGAATGAATTAGAGTACCTAAGAGTTTAGCCAATCCTTAGAAAGTAATCAAAACAACCATTTGTTATGTGTATCAAAATACTAATTAATTTTCAATAAAATTAACTTTAATAAAATTTGTTTCTATTTTACCTCACTCAATACTTGAGTATAACCAATAAAAATGGACTTTTTTATTTCTACGTAGGTATTTCAAGTAATAAATCTATGTATATTTAAAACACTTTCTGTAATAACAGTTGTAATCTGCATACTTTTATTGTTAACTCGAGTTTGTCATATAACTTTAAAAATCTAAATACCTATAGCCCGAGGTGTAACTCACTCACTCACGTATACGAATTCTAGACCACTTGCAGACGAGTTAGAAAAGTGCAATTTAGCATGCAGGTATCTTGTACCTAGAAAATAAAGGTAAAAATTATAAAAAGTTAAACATTTCTATTTTGAAACCTCTAATTTTTATCTTGAAAATTGGAAATTTTAGCATTGTCCTTATGGAGTTTGAAATTAAAACAAAATAAATCATAACAGCTTAAAAAATATCCAATAAACTGTCAAAGTAACTTTCACATGCAAGAGTATAAACAAATAAAAGAACATTTGAATAAACATAACATCTAGTGGTGATATGTCCCAAATGAATCAAAATAGTATACTATATAAAAAATACTTGAAGGGACGTTGAGTTTCAATAATAACTGGAGTGACCCAAAGCGGGGGTCTGGGGGCGGAGCCCTCAGTGAGTGAAGCGAGTCCTATATATTAAAACATAAAATTAAAAATGTTCCAGAAGAATGTGTGGAAGTTCCAAAGGACCGATTCACACGCGGGTGGTCTCAAATGAAAGGGAATAACCTGTTAACTAATAAGGCGATCGCCTTTTGCGGCCGTTATTACGCGATTTGGCCGGCCGCACCCGTTAGCGATCGTCGGTAAATCGGCGGGAAATACTCGCTCGAACTTTTGAGTAATTTTCAAAACTTCAAGTCAAGTTCGAGTATTAAAATACTCGGCCGAAACTCGAAGTTTCGATCACTATGGAGTTACATTAATTGCTGATTTATCTTTTTGATATTATTAGTTGTGAATTTATTTCATAGTACTTTGTGTGTTTGCGGAATATATATGATACATCGTTTGACACATATTTAATTTACTTAAATTATAAACAATAGTATGCTATTTTTGCATCGATACTTGATTGTTGCTGAATAAATAAGTTGGCAAATTTACTTGTATTACTTGTATATCCAAGATGATTGAACGAAAGTCAATTGAGCAAGTCTTTATTGATAGATTTTAGTTTAGAGAGTGTTCTTTGGACCTTAGGGAAACAATTCCGTCATTCAAATTTGGGCATTATCTTGGTTATAAATCTTCAGCTTTGCCTCCATAGTAAGGCGGGTATTATTAGCATTCAATAGCAGCTATCCATTAAGACGAGATAATGGGAAACCAATAAAAGTCGTTATTCCTTTGGACTTAAGGTTGATAATAATGAACTGAGCATCTATTCTTTCTAATGCATTAATAGCGACCCTTTTCAAAGCGCCTGAAACCTAAATTACCGTAATTTAGTATTTCCATCTTTATTTAACTCAATGTCAAACTGTAACTTTTTATACAAATTTGTAACTTATAGATGTCAGCGTAAATTAAATTAAAATCACGAGGTCTGACAATCCGTGCTGTACTAGAGCAGTTTTCGCGTTGAATTGGAACATCCATAACGACACACAGACACCAATTTTATTTCATAATTGCAGAATAAATATAAACAACTTTTGGGCCGGAAAAAGGAATCTTCAATTTTCACGAATAAAATAAGTGAACAGAATTTACGGCAATGAAGTCTGAAGATGTTGACCTTGATCGTTAGACATTTTTTCAGATATTCCAATATAATGACCTTTCTCTTGCACTGTTTATATGGTGGATAGTAATTTAAATTGGTATCATTTGCATAAAAAAATATACTTTATTTAAAGTTACTAATAATAGCATAAACAGATTTTTTTTAAAGGCGGATAATACTGCAGATGTTCACATGTTAATGCAAAGAATACTACATTATGTGTCTGGATATACCTTGTATGTGTATAAAAGGACAGGCACTAAAGCCAAGCGGTTGTGCATTTTTAGATAAATACTAATAATGCTGGAGGGATTCTAAAATAAGAAAAGTCCAAAAGATACTTCTTTGATACCTTTGATTGAAATTAGTGTAAGTAAGATGATATTGAATAAATAGTTTTAAAGGTTTTAGTTATATTTATAATAATATCATTAACTAATGTGCTTTTTTTACCACTTTAATACCTCCGGAAATAAATGAAAGAGAGAAAAAAAATTAATTGTTCCGCTAATTCTAATGGCTATTATAAAAATTAAGTTTTGTTCCATATAAACACCTATGTAGAGCGCTAAGCTCCTCATACCCTCTTAAAGACGGCGAGATCTTGTGATTTGAAATCTACATCTCTTTAGATAAATAATCGGATATATTTTATCTTAATTTAATCCTTTTATTAAAACTGAACATTTAGGTCGTTCCAGATAATTGTTCTAATAAAATAATGTTCAGCAAAGGACACTTCACTTGATAATTATCTTAGAATTAAATGTAAAATATATGAATTTTAAGGACTTTAAAGCCATGAACCGTTCTATAACCCCCTACAAGAACTCTCTAATAACAAGGGTTTTGAAAAAATATATAACAATATAAAATCTTCAGATTGAAAGTAAACTAAATACTATACGTAGAACGTTTTTGATTTTACAGTTTTACTAACTAAAACAATATATAATTATTCCCAAACGTGTCAAACATTATGTAAAACTACTATCTTTAATTATAGTATGCATCAATTACAGCTAAGATTAAAATGTTTAAGTTTCAAAACTTAAACTATGAATGTAATTAATTACCTTAACTAATAGTTTCTTTAACTTAAATACTATAATTATTTATTTATTCGAGATTATTTTTTTGCAGGTAATTTAGAAATATGGTATTCTAAGTCTAAGATATGAGTATATTAGTCCACATCAACATAATAAATAGTCTATATAACTTTGTGTCGATATGTATTCATTCAACAAGTCATTATAATAAAATTGTTCAATTTTACTTTGGTTTTAAACTAATCATCCCTTTAATTAAAGCCATTCCTTTTATTGAAGGGATACCTATTAAATACCGTCCATCCCCGAGTCGACTCCTTCTACCGTAGTCGGAGACAACATGGGGCTACCAGTCCCAGGAGTGACTGTGAGAGCAGTTAAATCGCAGCAGACAATGGACCTGGCTCGACGGTCCTCCGCTTTCTCTCTCTCTCGCTCTTATCAATTCAATTTATCTTGGATTCTACTCATAGAGTAATCATTATAAGTCCCCGACCATTTCTTTTTCGAAAATTAGCAATGCAACATGTTTGATGTAGTTATCGGTTGTTCTTTATTTAATTTATTCTCCCCGTCGGAATTAAAGTCATTCTTCCCCAATTGATTTATCGAGTTTAATCAGTTGTAATAAAGGTTCTTACAGATGCTTCATGAAAAATATTATATATCCTCATAACGAGGCAGACCAAAGTAATACCGTACCCTCGGTTGAACTTTTTACGGATTAAAAATTTATAATTTATACTTATATATCAGGTAAAATTTAGAAAATTTACAATTTGGGGTTAACTGTTAATTGTCAATTATCAAAATAAATATGCCAATCACATAGAATGAATACAAACTAGTCAGGAACCCGTAAGTGATGCCAGTTATCTCTCTCCACCTAAACACTGAACATGGATGAACAAATAACATGACTAAAATTTATTCCAACCAAATATTACACACAAATATAATTTTGAACTGTAATGAAGTACGTCAAAATACACAAAGTTATTTCTTTGTTTAACGTACTTTATAAGTTTAGTATGTGGGCTCTTTCTTAAATAATTGGATAATCGAGCGAAGTGAAGTTTATCCTTATACATAACTTAACTGCTTAGACTGGTAAGAGTATCATCTCAACTGGCGTGACTGTGACCAAAATAACTCGAGAACGCCTCCACAGTTAAAATTCAAATTTTCCAGATAAACTTAATAGTACAAAATCTCGGTCAAGTTCGTTATTCAGATAATTTCGTTCAGTGTTAATAAAATTATCTTAAAACCAAATTTATTTTGTTCTCCATATTTATTTTGTACATTGGAAGCCATTTTAGTGGTACTTGAATCGTTAAAATTTATCCGACGTCTATGTTTCAACAACAGAATAACAATAGTTAGTTTACTAGAGTATACTTTGTTATACTGGATAACAAAAGGTTTTTTACCAACAATAAAACACACAAGAGAGATAAATCGAAGCATATTTTTAAGTTGCGAGCATATTTCTTATTTTATAAAATTATTAAGTGTACGTTTTAAAAAAATATACATACAGTTAATATTCCCTTAGTATGCCTACTCTGTGTGAATATCGCCAGTCGTCGGAGGCGACGAGTAACAGAGGCAGACGACGCGTGTGGCAGATCGAAAACTCAAAATAACTTTTCAAAATAGATGACTGTACATAGTAGTAGATACTGAGATATTAATTTAACTTATAAAATAGTTTGTTTTATAACATTGTCTTAGACAATTGGTAATATTGTGATTGTCATGTGTAAAAAGTATACAAAGCCTCAATTTGTCTAGAAAGCTTTGATGAAGTTAGTCACAGTAAGCGAACAACCTTAAAATTTATTTTGTAGGACAATTATTTGCTAGGTTATATTTTCACTAAATTAATAATACAAATTGTCTACATTACCTAAAATGCATTACCAGTAATGTTGTAGCTAACAACAATAAAAGCTATAGACTATTCTAACCAAACAGCCTTTTTTGGAAGGTTGTTTTGAATGATTTAACATTGCCTAGGATTGGATTACAGTAAAAGTAAGCCGACCATAAACTGGTAATACAACTGTTGTAAAATACTTTAAACACATTACCAGGAATGTTGTAGCGAACCAAAACAAAAGCTTTAAACTATTCTAACCAAACTAAGCCTTTTTTACAGGTTATCTGAAATAATTTGACATATCCTAGGTTTGGATTACAATGAGCTGTTTTCATCATAAACTTGGACCTATGGCTTTGAAATTTAGGCCTATACACTTAGGCTACTTGCCATTTTAGAAGTTTCATGTACGATCTTGGACCAACCCATGTTTATAGCATTTAATTTAATGATAGCCTAGGCTATTGAAACAATATATTGAAATCTCATTTTGTCATCTAAGTAACTAGACCTGACGACTTATTGTTAATCCTTAAGGATATTTTGACTAGGCCAATAGAAATTGTAACATTAGTTCATTTAGGAAACTCTCAGTTCTCTTTAAAGTTAAATTAATCACACTGCCTAGCCCAAAATACTCTGTTTGCACTACGATAACGCACCTATACCAATTCTAACAACAAACCATACCTGAAATCTACAATTTATTTTAAAAATAAATAAATTTACGGATTTATACAACATTTTCTTTGATAAAAACAATGGATAAATGTATTCATGTTTTTCTACGGATAAAATGTTAGATGGGCGACGGGACACAAACCTGCGACCTTTCGCTTTGACAGCCAGTGCGATACCCACTCAGCTACCACGAGAAGTGGTTTTTCGGGGAGAAGTGATTAAGACTATAGCTATATAGGCATAAAACCCGGATTCCGGTGGCAGTTAAATGATACCGGAATGTGTTCTGATGATTCTGATGATGTTACTCAAATCAGGTCTTGAATTTTTTATGAGACTCGATTTAAGTTTGATCATGTGTTTCGATTATCCTTATACGCGAGGAATGAGCGTACACCTAGTATTTGTGCATACAGTAGAACCTCACTAATTCCAACCTCGATAATTCGATAACCTCTAGAATAAGTAACTTTTCTGTTCCCTTCAGAAAACCTTTAATATTCCAAAAATAATATACAAAAAAAAACTAATTCCAACCTCGATAATTCGATAACTTCTAGAATAAGTAACTTTTTTTCTGTTCTCTTCAGAAAACCTTTAATATTCCAAAAATAATATAAAAATTATAGTTAATTAAATATAACTTTTCAACCATATTTAAAACTTCCTTTAATTCGAAATAAAATGGCTGTCCCAGAATTTAGAATAAGTGAGATTCTATTGTACGATGTAAATACAAATTTAAATTGCTTGATTACGCTTAGAACACTTGGTAATCATCAAAGAAAATATAAATAAGACAATAGCTGTACTTCAGTAGAAGTTTTTATAACTTCTTGGAAACGTCCCTATGCTGATTCACATTACCTTTATGCGGATTATAATCCAAACAATGTGACAATGTTGTGCATACACTGGAAATGACGCAGTATAAACAATATTTTAATTGTTTACTCTTCCATGACTTTTGGAAATTAAAGTAGATGAAATATTTTATTGAAAAGAAGAATTGACGCAATGAGGTAATTTTGGAACTCACTTTGAAAGATTCTCTCTTGTGACTTCTCATCGCAAAAAAATACTTGAATCCTTTGTGCTTGGTATTGTTTTGAATCATTCAGCTCTGTCCCGCTTATTTGTTATACCACTGAATAAAAATCATTACACTGCAAACATTGAATACACACGTTAGGAACATACCGTGTATGTATATGACACCATACATGAACGTCATACACCTATCGTGTGTGATCGTGAGACAATTTCTTTTGTTCTACGTGTTGTTACAGTTAGGCAAAATCCAATAAGTTAGTCTAACAACACCATAATATATAATCTCATCCTGTACTTAAAATTCGGTAAATGTACATACACGATTATTCAAGGCAATTTATATAGACCATTCCCACCGGTTAACAGTCAAATACATTGAGAAGTAATTAAAATATAATGGTGTTAAACATGTGGAATTTCTGTTTGAATTAACTAAAACTGATTATTGCAATAATAGAAAGAAAACGTTTTATCGAATTTATTAATTTACGTTTTATTAATTCGTTTTATAGAATTTCTCCTATAGGGAAGAAGCTATTACCGTAGTCGGCATGGTAAGACCTAGGCCCGGGACCATGATAAAATTTCGTTTTGAGGTCCCCAGACCCCAAAAACACCATTATATATATATATATATGTGTGTGTGTGTGTGTGTGTGTGTGTGTGTGTGTGTGTGTGTGTGTGTGTGTGTGTGTGTGTGTGTGTGTTGTGTGTCCGTGAGCACGATAACTCTCGTAAAAATTATCCGATTTTGATTAAATTTGGTATAAACGTGTAAAGCAACATTTATGACTTTAAGTTCGAAAACCAGCCAGATCGCTCCATTCGAAGGGGTATTTTTGGGGGGGGGGTTGTACCCCAAAAATGGGGGTTTTGTACCCCAAAAATGTTTTTTTTAATTGTTTACATATAATTTTTGAAATAGTCAAATTTTAGTTTTCACCACTGGATTGAGCTTAAATAAACACACAATTTGGTATTTTGATAATTTCTCTACGTCAACTGGTTACCGAGATATTGAAAGTGCTTAACACAGTTCGTCGTCTAATGTTATTCTTATGGAGGAAAAGAAAAAATGTTATATCTCGCTTATTTATGAACGTATACTGACGAAAATTGGTATATGGCTTCATCTGGTTGTGGTCTATTTATATTTGCTCAAAAAAACAATTTTTTGCCAAAGGCTCCTGAAGCAGCAAACCTGTGTACTCAGCCCCAAGTTATTCTTATGGATAATAATTAAATGCTATGTCTCCCTTAATTATGAACATAAATGAATACAAACTGGTAAATCACTTCACCTAGTTGAGTTATATTGATATTAGCATAAAAACCCATTTTTATGTTCGTTGATGCAGAAAACCTGCGTACTCAGCCCCAATGTTATTCTTATGGAGAATAATTAAAATTGTATATATCGCTTATTTGTGAAATATATTTTTATAAAACTTGGTAAGTGGCTTTATGTAGTATTATGACATTTATATCTCCATTGGAAATTCGCTGATTATGCAGGTTTGTTGCGACAGGTGTATTTATAATATGTTTTGTTTTAGTTGCTTGGTTTATTAATACTGTACTGATGTGTTTATTAAATGGCTACGACAGAGCAGGAAAACATGAAATTTGGTTTTACAATACCTGTTCTGTCCAGTTAATACGAGTAATCACATGATTGCTGCGGTCTGGATATGACTGTGTCATCATCAGATCCTCATGTAGTATAAAACACAGCTCATGTTCAATAAAAATCACTGTAGTGTGTATACAACTTGTTAAAAATATGAATTGTTTGAAACTGTTTCGTGTCATTTCCTCTGTAATTAAACTAGTAAAGTAGTAAAAGTTTTATTTTTAAAATCCAAGAAAAAAGCTTTTATTTATTCCTACGCCAAGTTAAATTTTTAAAGTTATCCTAGTCTATTATATTAAACAAAAACGTTCTGTCGACAAATTATTGTATTAGAAATCTTATAGAATTACATGGAAATATAGTTAATTAATCTAGCCGCAACAAATTACGATGCCAATTATTTCCCATACGCAAATCTTAGCTCAAGTCGATCGGCAAGAAACGAGACGGGTTATTAATTTTTACATATTTATCAATGTGTAACGACAACTTAAAACAGACAACAAAGTAGCAATGCTCGACAATCCGGCACTGAACATAATTGTGGCACAATTACTTTAAATAAATCCTAATAACGAGCGTTTCAGATAAATTCTCATGTAATTTGCTGCAGTTTAGATTTACATATACTAACTTAGGACTTACTTTTTATTTTCCTGTAGTACTAGGGGATAACAATTAAGACGTATGAAATATTTTATAGTTGTGAAATGAACTGTAGCACAAATGTGTATCGCAATAAAGATTAATATTATTGAATTAAATTTCAGCATTTTTACAATATGTTATGTTTATTTAATTTTATAACAGTTCGAATTCAATAATGATGACGGTAGCTGTTGTGTAATCATGCAATCGCCCTATCAGTCATAGAGGAACTAAGTAAAGGTCATCATTGTCCTCAGGGCTTATATCCGTGTGGAAGCTCTTGCTGACATTTGATTGGTTAAATATGGAGGAATATATTTGAAATTAACTAATTTCAACGATTTATATGAAAAACGTTGATACGGATTGTTATTAGTTTGCTCTTAACATATGTATAATATTTTTAAAACGTAAAACAACGATATTTATTTCACCGTACTATTTAGTATCGTAGGTATCGAATTTTTGTTTATTTTGTATTTACGTAAATTAGGCATTCAATTGCTAGATATGCTGAACAAACTGTTTATCTCTGATCACAGTCTATTAAATAAACATTCAATTAACATTTGCGAGATATTTATCTGAGTGAGATTTGTTCTTTACTGATTTATTTAGTGTTAAGCCAATATTATATCACACTTTTTCTGTGACTATAATTTGAACTGTAAATATGATACATTAATAACCTTTGTACTAAATTTAATACATTTCAATAGTAGGTGTGTGTTAAACAGGTTAGTGCGGATAATTGGCATTACTTGTTAGAGAACAAAGTTTCACAACGTTTTAGCAGCTGTAACCTGAATCAGTCTTCATGATTTGTGTAAAGGATAGACAAGTAATACGTAAAAGCTAATGCACACAGAGTTTAAAATGAAAACATTAAACAAGTTAAAAAGTCATGAAAATACAGCAATGTTTCGTCAAGTAGCACAGTCGACTCTACACTACACGGCACAACATCCCATGTCGAGGACTTGAGAACTACTTTCTTCAACAAAATTATTGTGTTAGGAAAGTAAGCTTTTACTGTATAAACTACCTCCCATCGCAAAACCAATAGCTTGTTATTTTTTACTCAGTTAGGGCTTTCCTAATTCCAAAATCCAACTTTTACACCTTATATCTTTTCACGTTACTTGATTAAAATCTCAACCCTACATAATACTTATTTAATTATTTAAATTTTAGTTTAGTGTTTTAAACAGCTGAGGAAAAGTTTATATTATTATGCAAAGGAAAATACATTTTAACTTTTTACATCCAATATTTTTACAATGTAAACTTTTAATCATATAAGACTAGCAGTAAACTATATCGCGAAGGTCTCTTCCATTTCCCATAAATATATGTAGAAATATTTTACATACCTTTTACAAAGTGTACGTTTAGTTGAAAAAATATTAATCAGGGAAATATGAAAATGTAATTAATTTTTGGTCTGTACGAAAAGCTATTATTAAATTTAATAGCATGTCCTTGTTGAATAACCAACTATTTACGTGTTTTAGGATCAAATTATTTCCTATTAGTAGTACGCGATCGTGGAAATTTGATCAAACTCCGGGTACAAAATTTTGGCACAAGTTCTGAACGATAATTTTTTATAATGGTGCGAAAAAACACTCCCGGTACAAGTTATTTTGCAGTAACTTATCTGGTGTGTAGAAACTGTGCAGCAGTAATTTTAAAACACGTAAATACAATTGTAGAGTTTGGCTATTAGTTTGGACATTTCTACTGTTAACCATAGAAGACCTTCGGATCTGAAATGCACAAAAGGATGTAAAGAAACATTAGTGCTCCTTGTGGGAAAACACGACAGTAAATTAAAGCAATGGAAAGTAATCTCACCGTCTTTTCCTTTCTCTAAATTTGAAATCGGAAAACCATCACATTTGTTGGTCTAAGATGTTAGCAAAAATAACTACTTTCAGTGCAGAGTGATGCAAATTAATACTATTCTTTTGACAAACAATTTCAAATTGTATTTATAAATTTTGAAGTGTTTATTAATATCCGAAATATAAAAAAATATAAATACAAAACCTTAAATACAAATACAGGACCATATATACAAAAGGTCATTTAAAAAAAGTTTGCTTTATCTTAAATCCCTGAAATAAGGAAATCAACACGGAAATAACACTTAAATTGAACTGCTCTATGATATACAGTAATGATATTTCTCAAAATACAACATTTAAAAAATAAATATGTTGTTAAATATTAATTTTTGGTAGAAGGTGCAAAGTATAAATATTTATTTTCAGTGTTAAGCAACACTGATGTAAACTTCAGAGTTATTCGCTTGGGAGGCGTTCGCATTAAACTGCACCAATGGAAGAAATTGTGTCACAATTTCACCAGTCTCTGTCAAGACTTTGTTTCTTATTTATTTTTGTTTCTGGTTCTTTATTTTACAGTTTACACCCCAACGTATTGAAATTATAAAATATTTTAGTAATATGTTATTTACAAGATTTTTAAAGTTATTCCCTTAATTTTTTCTTATATATGTTATTAAGTAGTACTAGTAGGTACCCGTCAAAATTCGACAGATACAATACATTAAGCTTGAGTAAAGACTCAACACATTTTACTTCCATTTAAAAAAGACCCACATTAGTCTATGAATATTTTCAAACAAATGCAACTATGAAATACCTGATTGGAAAAATGACAAATTATAAAATTCACTTTTATATGTGAAACGATACATCTAAAATGTTACAAAATAACAAAAATAAAGCGAACACTTAAAAAAAAGTTATTTTTTAAAGGCTACATTTAATATTTACCATATAATACACGAACAAACAAAAGCTTGATGAGCTGAACAGCTGACTAAATCATAGAGTTAGGAATATAATCATCTGTTTGGTGTAAATACAACAGACTATAAATTCCACCAAAACTATTTGTAGGCATTTACATTTTGTGTCATTTAACAAACTTAAGAGCCGAAGATTATAAATCTGACAATTTTGGGGGGATATCGGAATGTTCAAGCTTCAAATTGGTATAAATTCCATGACCGCACGGTACCAGGTTTTCTCAAACTAAGGCCGAGTTCCTCAAAATCATAGATAAACATTATCTCATATGAATAACGTGGAGAGATTTAAAGACTTTATACTTTGTATCATTTAACGAACTTAAAGGGAGAAAATTATCAATCTGACAATTTTGGGGAGTATCGGAATGTTTAATCTTCAAATTGGTAAAAACCCATGACCACACTTGCCTGGTATTCTCAAATTAGGACCGAGTTCCTTCAAAAATATTCTCCAATTTAAATAACATGGAGGAATTTTTTAAAAATCAATATTTCTAAAACTAATGTAATATTTTTGAGTTTTGCATTTTTCTATAAATATGCCATATACAAACTTTAAAATGACACATAAATTGTCCAAATCGGTCGAGAAATAACGACGTAGCAGGCCGAAATTCCTTAGGGAATTAATATGTAAGATTATAGTTAGCACCTACCATTATTACAAAGTCATTCAACAACAAAATTGCATCTCCTTTAGCTTCTACCCAATTAAGACCATACTCGGTATCTAACTATTATAGAAAATCCTCCAATTTATGACGCGGTTATCGTGCATGATAATATTTTCTTTACCACTTTAATGGAAGACCGAGATATACAAATACCCCCTACACAGCAATCCTGCGTCGTCAGCGAATTTAAAATGTATTATATATACCTCACTACTACATTATGTCAATTGTTTTTATCAAAATATATTCATATTTTGATGAAAGATATGAAATTCAATTTATTCTCCATAAGAATTAGTTTAAATTAGGAATGAGTTTACAGGTTTGCTGCTATGAGGATCACAAACAATGGTGTTTTATGCAAAAACTCCACAACTAAATTAAGCCTCAAACCAAATTTCATCAATATAGTTCATTAACAATAGAAAAATGCTACTTATTACCTATAAGATTAATAACATTGGACAACATACCTGAGTTTAGGACTCTTAAAATCTCATATAAACGTACCGGTAGACGTAGGCCAATAATTAAAATACAATATTTTTATAAGCTGAATCTAGTGGCTCAAATTATTATTTTTTATTCAATAGGAAATATAATTAAATTCAGATTAAAATTTTATTTTGGAAGAGTCGATCTGCCCAGTTCACAAACTCGTCCAAATAAATGCTGACTTACCATTTGTTTCGAATTCCGGTATGTTGTCCAATGCTATTCTTATGTAGAATAAGAAAAAAATTATATCTCGCTTATTTATGAACGTATACTAACGAAACTTGGTATACGGCTTCATCTGGTTGTGGTCTATTGTTATTTGCACAAAAAAGTAATTTTTACCGATAATTACTGAAGCAGCAAACCTACGCACTCAGCCCCTATGTTATACTTATGGAGAATAAGTAAAATGTAGTCTCCCTTAATTATGAACAAAAATTAATAAAACTTGTGCCTTCACCTGTTGAGTTATATTGATATTTGCTTAAAAACTAATTTGTTCTGTTCATTGTTGCAGAAAACCTGCATACTCATCCCCTATGTTATTCTTATGGAGAATTATCAAAAGGGTATATGATGCTTATTTATTAATGAATATTGATGAAACTTGGAATGTGGCTCCATCTAGTTGAATTCTATTTATATTTGCATAAAAACCAATTTGTTGTGTTCCTTGTTCAGAAAACCTACGTACTCTTTCCCAATGTTATTCTTTTAGGGAATAATTAAAATTGTATATATCGCTTTTTTGTGAATATATTTTTGTGAAACTTGGTATGCGGCTCAATGTGGTATAAAGACATATCTTACGCATTGGAAATTCGCTGAGTACACTGGTTTGCTGTGACGGGGTTATTCGTATTTGGGGACCCCAAATCATATCATGGTCTCAGGTTTAAGTCTTGCCATGCCTCTTAATATTTTGTCCTCTATAGGGTCAATTCGCTAAAAATTAAGAATTAGCTATTATTAGAATTATTCACCGACCGATTTCAGCAAAACTTCGTTTACCTCGGGCATTGCAGAATTATATTTTAGAAAAAGGTAATATAATATATTAGGCATATAATGCAGTAAAAGTAAATACATATTAATCTAAACCAAGAAATAATTAGCACAACCAAGGACTTTATTCTAGATTTTGTCATTACATTCTTGTTCAACATACTAAAAGTCCCCTAAAATTAAAGTAGTGCTAAGGCCGCCATCTTAGAAAATGCCAATTTTCACTTCTTTGCAATATTTAGGATATTGGAGATAGATAAAGGTGTTTGAGTATTAATAATAGAACAATATGAAATAAACAATGTTGGTCATTATCACTTTTTCTCTAAAATCGACAGCTATTGAGTTATACGCGAATTAAGGAGGTACATTCATCGTACCGGTAATAGATTTTTAAAATTTTAAGTTTTAAACTGAAACGTTTCCGTTTTCGAAACGTAACTATGCACATATATCGAATTGTGAAGGAATTTTATAACTACTTAGGTAAGTTTTCGTACCCCTTAATACGGTCGAGACACAGGTCTAAGACCCGGGCAAAATATAGAAAATACCCCCGTCGCAGCAAATATGCATACTCAGCGAATTTCCAGTGCATAATAAATGTATTAATACCACAAAAAGCCGCATACCAAGTTGCATAAAAATATATTCATAAATAAGCGATATATACAATTTTAATTATTCTCCATAAGAATAAAATTGGGGATGAGTACGTAGGTTTGCTGAAACTATAGCGCTGCCTAGCAGGCTATAATTTTTCTTGTGGGTTATAAGAAGTGGTCATAAAATTAAAATAAAAGAAATTAATAAACTCTTCTTGTATTTATTTAAATAAACAAATTAAAAGTCTTTCTTCTCAAATAAATCAGTTCAAAATTCAAAATAAAATTATACTTGGTTTTGCTTATCACTTCTGTCTTTCAAAATAAAATATTAACTGTTCGATCCTTTTTTTTAATATTACTGGACTTTAATTTTAAATCTTCCTTAAAAGATAAATCCAAGAAAGAATGAAAGGATGAAACCATGAAACCATGAAAAGATGAAACGCTTCGAACCCTGAAAAAGAAATAATTGTTTTACTAACTGTTCTCCTTTTTGAAAAACAACAAATGAGATATTGGAGCAATTATTTAAATTGAAACTCTAAATTTTAAAACAACTTTGTACCTTCAAATCGAAGAGATTCACGTTTCGTTGGGCGACGTACGACACACACACAAGACCAATGGTCAACGTAAAAATGCCGCAGCCTCCCAGCGATCGTGAATATATACCCTTGGCTAAGAAAGTTCCAGAAGCCGGGCACGCCGGCCGTCACGTGACCCAGCTCCGGTACAATCCAGCCAAGGAAGAATTTAAATCATTGTCTCCAACTCTCTGTCTTACAAACCCGAACAAGAAATCGCGATCTTGCCTTGACTTGCAAAACCAAGTAGCACCAGCAATTCTTATTTGCAACTGTCAGCAATTATTCACAAAACATCTTTTATATTTTTATACATTAATTATTTTAATATATAACAAATAGTAAATTTAATTATATATAGCGTTTCAATTACAATTGGGACGCTATATTCTCCCCTGACTTCCTGAAATTGCTGGTGCTCTGCTACAATACATCATCAAATTTTCATTTTTAAAACTTTCACAAATTTTCCTTTTTGTAAACAATTATACAATCCAAAACATTTACATTTTTCCAAACATTTATACAATTCAAAAAATATTTACATCCAAATTCGCTCAACAAATATAAATTTTAAAACCACAGTCACTACTCAATGTTTACATCAGTGGAATGTAGAATGTCCAGCTGTACTCGAGCGATAACAATACACAAAGCCTCGCTCCTTATCTCCGCTCGAAGGTCAACGACCCAGTAACCCTTCTCAGTCCAGGTTGCACTGTGTCGATTGAACATTCACTAACACGGAGTTCACTACTCGTGTATGCAGTCCAGTTTTTGTAAGGCATCCGAAGTTCTCAGCAACATCTCGACGTTGGCGCAAGTAAACGGTCATCTCAGCATGAGCAGAAGAAGTTCTGCGCAGATCGGGTAGTCGTCCGGAATCGTCTTCACAGTTGATACAGCAACAATACCCAGAACAAACAATCCTCAACGGCAGATTAATGTTATACTCATTATTTTACTATTTATTCCGTTCACACTGCTTAACACAGAAGGTGTTTTATTCTTCAGCCATTCCTCCGGAAAAATATTTCTCCAAGCGTCAACACTGTCTCCATTGCACGTCAACCATGAATCAATCCGACAACGGGGTGTGAGTGAAGTGAAGTTTGGTCTATTGTGATACAAGTGCTGTAGTTAAGTGATCAGTAAAAAAAATTGTGAGTGCCTCAATGTGGCACTAGGTATTCGAACAACTTTCACAGCTAGCTAGTAAAAATATTTAATTCCATGTTTCTCTTTCCTTTTGTTTGTCAATACACTCGCTCATTTATCCACATTTTATTTTATTTATTTAACTAAAATTTATTCTAAGACACAAGAAAATATTATTTCAATTGAGTCTTGTCGTCTTGGAGAAAGGTGATTGTTTTCTTGAATTAGCAATACCCATTAATTTACTTCAATAAATTATCTTCATTTATATCTTGCTTATAATCCATGTAGTCCAAGATATAATTTATTTATTACATTTTATATCTTCAAGTCTTCAGTATTGCCAATTACAATCACCCTTGTTATTCTCACTTAAACGTACTTTATTACACAACCTGAAAACATTATTTGATCAACTCGCGACACACCTTTGTCACACTTGGTTATTTACAAACAAATAACAGATGTTTATTTACAAACATTTACACAAGGTTTCAATTGACTGACATGTGCCCTTTTAAAATCTAACAAATCATCTTTGTGCTGCAATATACAACTCATATCAGTTAAATAATACAAGATTCTGTATGGACCAATGAACTTAGCAATAAACTTTTCATTACCTTCACTGGACCTATTTAGCACATAGGCCCAGCTTCCGATTTTGAATTGGCGGTTTTTACTGCCCTCGAAGACTTTCAACTTTTTATTTCTCTCACTCCTCTTCTTATTATTGGATATTGCTTCCTTCAATTTATTACAAACATCTTCGGCATTTACATCCTCTTCCGTCAAATCATTTAATTCCCAGGTGTTACTTAATGAATTGTTGTGGGCATAAGTAAACATTAACTCATGTGCACTGAACTTCGTACTTTCACTTGTCCCAGAATTTAAAGTTTGTTGGACTTCACTCAAGTTTTTATCCCATTGGTTCTTAGCTTCATTAAAATAAATTTGTAAAATTGATTTTATATTCCGCAAATAACGTTCACTCAAATTTGCTTGTGGGTGATAAGGAACAATTGTTTTATGTTTTATTGCCAAATTAAATAAAAAGGACCTGAACTCCCTACTCTTCTAATAACTTGCATTGTCTGTCACTATTTATTTGCATAATGAGAAATTTTTAAAAATACAGTTCTGGAACACTTGAATTATGTTCTGCGATGTGGCCCTTCTAATCGCATTCACCCATACATACTTTGTACAATGGTCAACAGCAATCATTAAATAACAGTTTCCACTTACCGAGCGGTTTATCGGCCCCATCAGGTCGGTGTATATTCGGTCCATGGGCTTGTCACTTGTGTCACTGATGAGCGGGCCATGCAGGTAACGAGCGGGTGCTTTGGTGCTCAAACATTGTTCACACCTCTTAATTCTCTCCCGGATGTATGGCGCCAGTTTGGGATGGTAAAAGTGTTGTGTTGCCCGCCTCAATGTCTTGTAGACTCCCTGGTGACAGCCTGTGAACTCCTCGTGGAAATATTTATAGACCATTTCCAAAAGTGACTCGGGCAGGTACACTTTTTTGGAATTATCGCTGGAACTCACATAACACAAAACACTACCTCGCATCACAAAGTTACTTTTGTTTGTGCAATTTTTAATACTGTCAATCACCTTTAAAAGTTCTGGATCCTGTTTTTGCATTTCACTAATGTCACTATAGGCTACAGGAAAATTATTTAAATTGCACACTATTTCCGGTTCTGAAATACTATTTATACTCTTATTTACAAACAGTCTCTTACCACCTGTGCTCCTCAGTAAAATATTTACATTTTTATTCAAGTCCATCTCTTTATCAAAGTGTCGAGAAAGAAAATCTGCCACATGATTATCTTTACCTGGGATGTGTTTTATTGTGAATGGAAGTGACAATACGACTTCAATCCATCTCCCCAATTTGTTCAATTTTCGGTAGTTTGTCAAAAGCCAAGCTAAACTTGCGCAATCGGTGCGTAATTCAAATCGTTGGTACTCTAAATACTTCCTGAATTTATTAATTGAATTAAAAACTGCCAAACTCTCCTTCTCATAGGCGCTCAAACATCTCTCGGCGTCATTAAACTTCTTAGAATAATACGCGACCGGTTTCTCCACTCCATTCACCATCTGGGACAATAGACTTCCGGCCGCATTATCGCGCGCATCACAGGTTAAAATAAACTGTTTAGAAAAATCCGGAATTTGTAGAACGGGAGCCTCAGTTATAGCTTGTTTTAATTTAATAAAACTTTCCTCGCATTGTTCAGTCCAAATAAATTTCACATTTTTGCGCCTTAATTCATTTAATGGTGCGCAAAGTTCCCCAAAATTATCAATGAACGTGCTCAAGTAAGACACCATTCCCACAAATCGTGACACTTCTTTGGCATTTTTGGGCCTAGTACAATTCATAATTCCAACGGTACGGTCTGGATCAATTTTAACTTCATCTTGACTCATAAGGAACCCCAAAAACTTGATTTCTTTGTAAACAAACAACGCCTTATCTGGTTTAACAGTTAAATTGTGACGCCTTAGTCTTTCTAACACTTCCCTCACATGTTTTATGTGACTTTCATAATCAGGGGAGTACACTATGATATCATCAATATAATTTAAACAAAACTTATACTTGATATCATACAACACATCATTGAGGTATCTGGACAAAATTCCTGACCCACTAGCAAGTCCAAATGGAATTCGCTTAAACTCAAAAGCTCCAAAAGGAGTACTAAACCCCGTTAAATGTTGAGATTCTTTCGCAATTTTTATTTGGAAAAAAGATTGCGTTAAATCAAACACTGTAAAATATTTGCCACCCTTCAAGTGCGCTATCAGTTCTGACCCCCCAATTGGATAACACACAGGTTCCAGCTTTTTATTTAACTCTGCATAATTAACCACAAGTCTATACTGGTCCGTATTTCCCTTGTTTACTAAAAATGCAGGCGAGATCCAACTTGACATGCTCGGTTTAATTACGTCTTGCTGTAATAACACATCCAATTCTTTACGCATTATTTCACTTTTAGGGGGAACAAGCGGATAATACTGATATTTAACTGGAGTATTATCTTTAAGTTTCAAATCAATTTCAAAGTTTATTGCGCTTCCAATCTGATCACTAAAAACATTTCCAAATTCCTTAACTAATTTATTTACATCCGGAATAGCTTCATCACATCCTATGTTTAGGTTACAAACAGTCTCAATACTTTCTTGCTTACTCATTATATTTACAATGTCATGACAGGGTATTTTAACACTTGGCGCAAACCCAAAATAAATTTCTTCCTTATACAAATTAATTACACAATGGCTCTTCTTAATGTATGGTGCACCCAGAATAATGTCCCAGACTAAGTTTTTACCAATCTGAAAATTAACTTCCCAGGTGAAGCGCTCTATTTTTATTTTTAAATCACACTGCCCCACTAACTCTAGCTTATCGCTACCTGCACTCTTACAATTGACATCAGTTTCTTTTAGTTTACCAACTATCTTATCTTCTCTTAACCTTGTAAATAATTTTTCACTTATTATGTTAACACTGCTACCAGTGTCTATCAAGGCCTTACATTTTTGTTTATCATCAATTAACACTTCCACTGTAGGCAGGAGGTGCTTACTATTGCCTTTTACATTTAAACTTAACTGTCTATTTAAACATTTGTCCCTGTAGTCAGCATACTCCCTATTTCTTAATCTCCTCTTCATAAATTGCCCATTAAATTCTTTTTTTGTCAGAGAACCGACAAAATTCGGGCTTAATTTAGCTGGCTCTCTGCTTACAAGTTTTTTGGAACCGCAGGCTTCGAAAATTCTTTGTTGACATTTTGCCGGAAACAATTTCTTGCAACGTGCCCGACTTTCCCGCAATTAAAACATTTTATTCCACCTCGCTCGAACCGATTTGGCCCGGGGGATCTCGATTGTTGTTGACCGCCAGTGGGATTTTCTCTGCGCCTGCAAAAACTCGCATAGGCAACGTTCGCACAGTGTACAGCTAACTGATCGAGTTCTAAATACGTTTTAGGCATTTGCACAAAAACCAAGTAACTTCTTGTTACTTCATTGAGGCCGATTACAATTAATTGCACAATTTCTTCCTCCTTGTATTGGCATTTGAGCAAGCGCGCATGCAACTTAATTTCCAAAATATATTCGTTCAAGTTTTCATTTTGTCTCTGCGGACGCTAAACCAAATCTCGTTTTAACGATTCTTGCATCGTGATAGGTACAAAATGCGCAATTAAAATTGTGTGTACTCGTTCAATGTCATGACCCTCGCTTAAGCTCTCTAAGATTTTTGCTCGCAATGCCCCTCTACAGTAACCTAAGCTTAGTTCTAAAATCTCACTGGCTTTGAGCTGTGTTTCATCTGAAAGCGTTAACAGTACCTTCACAAAATTTAATAACAATTCCACTACCAGACCATCAGTTGGCTTAAACATCCTTAAATATTGTTCAATGGGGTTGCTTAGTTTCATGTACATTTTACTAACACTAGAGCTAGCATTATCTACCTCAGTCTTATCTCTAGCTATTTTCTTATCTTTAAGGGTAGAACTGCTTAGGTTTAACTGTGTTTCAAATTCAATTTCATCTCGAAAACTATCCTCGATTACCTTCAATGCTTTAGTTTTTTCCTCTTCTGTACATTCTACCTCCGTTAACTTAACTTGCATTGCATCTAGCATCTTAAACAATTCACTTATTTTATCTACAGACTTTTTCCTTACATCTAACATATTAGCATAGTTCAATCTGCGGGCATAATGTTCTAATTTGCATTCTAGACGCACTAACTTATTTACATTTTTGGCTCCCTCCAACTCACTAATAAGTTCACCAATTTCATTTAAACGGATCTCAAACTCCTCTATCTCCTCCTTAATATTCAAACCCTCCAAATCACTCACATTCTCCTTGACGCCCAATTTCAAAATTTCTCGCAAATCCTTTCTTAATTGTAGCACAACATCGTCCTTGGGACATCCTCGAACTTTCAACTCATACATTAATTCTTGCTTTGACAGAAGGTCCACTTTTAAAACTCCCATTTTGACTGTTTTTTAATGACCAACTTCTTTTTAAAAGCAGAGTGGCGCAATCTATAGCGCTGCCTAGCAGGCTATAATTTTTCTTGTGGGTTATAAGAAGTGGTCATAAAATTAAAATAAAAGAAATTAATAAACTCTTCTTGTATTTATTTGAATAAACAAATTAAAAGTCTTTCTTCTCAAATAAATCAGTTCAAAATTCAAAATAAAATTAAACTTGGTTTTGCTTATCACTTCTGTCTTTCAAAATAAAATATTAACTGTTCGATCCTTTTTTAGCGAATTTCCCATATAGGGAAGAAGCTATTACCGTAGGTCTCATGGTAAGACTTAAGCCCGAGACCATGATAACTTTTTGTTTTGAGGTCCCCAGATGCCAAAAACACTATTCGTTCAAATTTATATACATGTATATATATATATATATATATATAGATATATATATCTATATATATATATATATCTATATATATATCTATATATGTGTCCGTTAACACGATAACTTGAGTAAAAAACGTCCGATTTTGATGAAATTTGGCTCAAATGTGTAATATGACATTCATGACTTTAAGTTCGAAAACCAGAAAAATCGGACCATGGGAAGGGGGGTTTATGGGGGTTTTAAATTTTCCGAAAATCAGTTTTTTGCATTTTTCACCCTACAATCTTTAAAAAACTTAATTTTGGTTTTGACCATGTTATAGAGCTTAAAAAAACAAATAATTTAGTATCTTGAATTATTAACCTAGGTTAAGTGGTTGCGGAGAAAATCCAAAAAAACCTGTTCATAAAATCTCCCATGTTAATCTTATGGGAAAAAGGTTTTTGGCTTTTCCTCAGTTTATTTTAATGTAAACTTCACATTTGCTTTTACCAATCTGTTCAGTTCCACAAAACAATCATTTTGGTGTTTAAATTGTGATTCTACGCCCAACCGTTGCAGAGATATTCAAAGTGCTAAACACAGTACGTTGTCCAATGTTATCCTTATGGAGAATAAATAAAATTGTATATCTCGATTAATTATGAATGTATGTTGATGAAACTTGGTATGTGGCTTCACGTAGTACTGTTATATTGATATTTGCCCAAAAAATTGATTTTTTGTTGATTATTCCCGTAGCAGCAAACCTGCGTACTCAGCCCCCATGTTATTCTTGTGGAGAATAAGTAAAATATAATGACTCCCTTAATTATGAACATAAATTAATAAAACTTAGTATGTAGCTTCACTTGGTTGAGTTATATTTGATAATTATATAAAAACCGATTTTTCTGTTCCTTGTTGCAGCAAACCTGCTTTCTCAGCCCCCATGTTATTCTTATGGAGAATAACTAGAATGTTATATAGCACTTATTTATGATTGAATATCGATGAAACTTAGTATGTGGCTTCGCCTAGTTAAATTTTATTTATATTTGCATAAAAACCAATTGTTTGTGTTCCTTGTTTCAGCAAACCTACGTACTCATTACCAATGTTATTCTTATAGAGAATAATTAAAATCGCTTATATGTGAATATATTTTTATGAAACTTGGTTTGCGGTTTTATGTGGTATTAAGACATATATTATGCATTGGAAATTCGCTGAGTACGCAGGTCTGCTGCGACGGGGGTATTTTAATATTACTGGACTTTAATTTTAAATCTTCCTTAAAAGATAAATCCAAGAAAGAATGAAAGGATGAAACCATGAAACCATGAAAAGATGAAACGCTTCGAACCCTGAAAAAGAAATAATTGTTTTACTAACTGTTCTCCTTTTTGAAAAACAACAAATGAGAAATTGGAGCAATTATTTAAATTGAAATTCTAAATTTTAAAACAACTTTGTACCTTCAAATCGAAGAGATTCACGTTTCGTTGGGCGACGTACGACACACACACAAGACCAATGGTCAACGTAAAAATGCCGCAGCCTCCCAGTGATCGTGAATATATACCTTTGGCTAAGAAAGTTCCAGAAGCCGGGCACGCCGGCCGTCACGTGACCCAGCTCCGGTTCAATCCAGCCAAGGAAGAATTTAAATCATTGTCTCCAACTCTCTGTCTTACAAACCCGAACAAGAAATCGCGATCTTGCCTTGACTTGCAAAACCAAGTAGCACCAGCAATTCTTATTTGCAACTGTCAGCAATTATTCACAAAACATCTTTTATATTTTTATACATTAATTATTTTAATACATAACAAATAGTAAATTTAATTATATATAGCGTTTCAATTACAATTGGGACGCTATAAAACAAGAATCACAAACCCATTTGTGTTTTTGCAAATATAAATATAATTCAACTAAGTGAAGCTACATACCAAGTTTGATCAATATTCATTCATAAATAAGCGATTTATACAATTTTAATTATTCTCCATAAGAATAACATAGGGGATGAGTATGCAGGTTTTCTGCAACAATAAACAGAACAAATTAGTTTTTAAGCAAATATAAATATAACTCAACAGGTGAAGGCACAAGTTTTATTAATTTTTGTTCATAATTAAGGGAGACTACATTTTACTTATTCTCCATAAGTATAACATAGGGGCTGAGTGCGTAGGTTTGCTGCTTCAGTAATTATCGGTAAAAATTACTTTTTTGTGCAAATAACAATAGACCACAACCAGATGAAGCCGTATACCAAGTTTCGTTAGTATACGTTCATAAATAAGCGAGATATAATTTGTTTCTTATTCTCCATAAGAATAAAATTGGACAAGGTACTGTGTTAGGACTTTCAATATATCTGTAACCAATTGACGTAGAGAAATGATCAAAAGACCAAATTGTGTGTTTTTTGAAGCTGAATCTAATGGTGAAAACTAAAATTTGATTTCAATAAATATTACATGGAAAAACTTCAAAAAACCAATTTTTTGGTTACAAACCCTCCCAAAATACCACTTTGGATGGGGCGATTTGTCTGGTTTTCGAACTTAAAGTCATAAATGCTGCTTTGCACGTTTTTACCAAATTTAATCATAATCGGACCTTTTTTACGAGAATTATCGCACCCACGGACATATATATATATTAGTGCACATATTATATATATTAGAGTGCTCTATATATACAGTTTTGAACAGATGGTGTTGTTGGGGTCTGGGGACCTCAAAACGAAAAGTTATTACGGTCCCGGGACTAGGTCTTACCATGCCGACTACGGTAATATCTTCTTCCCTATAGGGGAAATTCGCTAAAAGAACACTAACCACTTTAAAAAATTTGTAACCATTTATCTCTGAATTTCTTCTAATATATTAAGGTTTTTGTGGAACATACATACAGACAGAAAGCTGGCCGTGATGAGAGACGCACAGAGTACAGTACACTTAGACCAAAACTTTTATTTAATAAATATATAACTTTAAATTGTTTATAAATATTGATCCATTACGTTTAGATCAAAAGCGATAATATCTACACTGGCTTATTTTAAAATGTTCTATAAATATTGTACTCTTTCTTTATCCAATATTTAACGAGTGAAACGTAATTAAAGTGAAAACAAACCATCATGTTCCATGATTGCGGTTGTAACACAGCTTCAGTTTTAGAGGACTCAATTTTAAGATTTGTTAAACAGGAAGGATGACTTTAGGAAGGATCAAACCTTATTTTTCTTGCATTAATTATGCATTTACAAACAATACAAAATAAAACACATGGTAACATTACGTTTCCAATGATACGTCTAACATTAAAATTGGCCGGGTAGAACTATAAATTAAGTTGTACATCGATATCTCTGCTGCCTCAGAGGTCAATAAAAATGCATTTCCCCACGAATATTTTATGTATTTTATATGGGGAATCATTTATGTATTTTACCCCATAAAAATAAAAAGTCTGCAACTTTCACAAATATTTGGCCATCTGCACCGGTAGAGGTTACCAGTGTCGAAACCTCAATATGAAAATCAGTCCACATTTAGTTTAACAGAAAAATCTTTTCCTCTCGTATATTGTAAGACAATAATTTGCCGTTTACATATACAACAGATAATTTTGTTACTATATAAATCAAATACTGGGTTAGGACTAAAAGGCAATTTATGTGCAGACTGTTATGAAAAATAAATACTCGAAGAAACGTTAACCGTTACTGACAAAAAGAAGGATGTTTTTAGTTATATAGCAGACACGTAACTACTCTTCTGTTCTTCAGTCCTCATTACACTCGGAGTTAATTTACTGGCGACGTGATCAGAACTTGTTATTTCAGGGCCGAGTTACGTATTACAATTTATTGACGAATAAACTCCTGTCAATGAAAACTTGTTTCGCTAATTAAAATCTTGTTAGGCCTTTTCCTTGAATGTCGGCCCAAAAGTTAAAATAAATTTTTTCGTCAAACAGACTATCTAACTTCAACCATTCTATGTTCCTTATTTAACTTAACTTGTGCACATGGAAAAATAAAAAAATTAATAAACGTTTTGACTATCAAAGCAATTTTTTTGTTTTATTGCTTACGGCAAAATTGTCGAAAATTTCAGTATAGCTGCATTGAATTACAGATTTTACCGCAAGAATAAAAGAAAAACTAATCTGAAGTAAGTAAATTTTCACCCCTTTCTTCTAAGCGTAACTGGAAGTCGTATACTTTAGCTTTTACATGGTGTCATGTGAATTAGGAAAGCACTCTTGCTATATGTGTACTCATTAAAGTTAGGGAGGGACAAAAGCTACTCGAAGGTACCTACGTATTGTTACCCAGCATTTAGATGATAATCTGATGTTCAGGGAAGTATAAAATAAATTTGTTTTGTGGGGTAAACATATATATGCTTCATGTTTAGTGTTAGGTTATCGAACGTAAGACGTTCTGCCTAAGTTAAAAATAGTTAAAAGTTGACATAGCTTTAGAAAGGATTAAAGTAGTGAGAGTCTTGTCATGTTTCGTTTTACCTAGAAGGTAATATAAAATTCCGAGAAGCTTCAGTCACTTTTTCCTCACATTACAACTTTCCTCAAATTAAAAAAGTTCACTTTATAATGAAAATTTATAATATTTTATGACTTTTATAAAATAATGTAGTTATTAAGCTTCAACAAGTGTAAAGTAATTCTAGTTGAACAACTATTTGATTATATCTTCGGTCTGGAGCTGCGAGGAGTGCTACGGTTCCAGTTATTGGTTTTGCTATAAGTATTGAGAATATAATTGGTTTTAGGTCTTGATTAGTATTAGTAATGTATTTAAATTCAGTTGTAATGTATTAGGTTAATTATTACAAGGGCACGGGTCGAAGTGGACCAAGTGGGGCGCGACAACTTCACTCTTCGTAACTCTGCATTACCAATGATATGACATTCAAATTTTTTTATAATTCGTGAATACTGTTGCGTGAAAATTTATAAAATTGTTACAAGTCTAGTAATATACCAAAAATAAAATTGCTAAAGCTTTACTTACCCTTTCCCTCTCAACGACTAGAGTATACAAATATTGGTAACATGAATTAAATTATTTCTTAAATTTGTTAAGATTTGAAAAAGTTGTATTCAAATTCACATATACATCCCAACATGATGTGTCCCTCTAATTTAATACATATGCAATTAAAATCCGATTGATTATTAGTCTTAAGTGTTTCATAACATATTTTTTTAGTGCCTGTTTATTTTTTTCCGTTTGCTGGTATTTAATCCAAAGATTAAGTTATAATGAAAGCGAAAAATTAATGTAAAACTTGAATACAGAAATTTGAAAATAGTTTCCAATAATATCTTACGATTTAACTACATATTTTAATCGAAGAGTAAAAGAATTTCTCTATTTCCAAAAATTTACAAAATCGTAAGCTTGTATATCAAGACTGCCAACAACGAATAATCAACTCTGAAAATGGCGGAACCAAGCGGCGTCATTTTTAACAGATTACGACAGACAATAGAAAATGATCTTGGTGAATTACCTCCATTGTTTAATATTATTTCACAAGTGTTTAAGTATTATTGTGACTTAAGAACAAGACATTTTTTATTGGACAAAATAAATTCATTTAGAAAAAGCGAAATGTTTATATCTTCAATTAAGGTATCTTAACCCTACTGAATAATACTCGTGGTAGTAAATATTAAACGGACTTAAATTATACATATTGATGTAGCCTATGCATCATCAATATTAATTTAGTAACTTAACGTGTTTATGTGTTTAAACACTAATAGTATTGTAAAGGATTGATAACATATATTTCTAAAGTGTTAATGAAAATATGATTAGACGTCGAAATTACACTAGATACCGCGGCTTAAAACGTTACTTTTAATTTTAATTTTTTCACGGAGGTAGGCTTAAGGAGGTTATTGAATCCCTTTACGGACGAAGAGTGGGGTTCTCTAAACCCACCCCATGCTAGGCTTTTCCCTCCCCGGAATTGTTGATCACATTACTTCGGGGAGAGAGCCCCGTGCTGATATAGCGTGCTGAGGTCCGCAGTGGTAGGAGAAAGGAATTACTTCCTTTTCTTCAATGGCGCTGCTTTTGGCAGTCACCTTTCTTCATTTTTGGCTTTTTCCAGGGCAAGCCTAAAAACACGGCATGCGCAGGACCCAGCAATGTGGTCAGCCTTTTCCCCTGGCTGGACCTTACTGCGGAGAAAGCAGTAAGTGAGCCCCTTTGCTGCAGAACTTGTGCTGATGGTCCCACTCTCCACATTTGTAGCAGAGAGTGAACCGATCCGCCCCAGTGCACTTGCTGCGTCGGTGCCCAAAGCCCAGGCACTTGAAGGACCGTAGAACTACGGTACTCAATAGCACCGCACAGCTTATGAAACCCAACCGCAGATGGCTCATCTTGAGAAGCTTGGTGGACTCTCCTCAGAAAGGTCAAGAACCACCATCTTTAATTTTCGCTTGTTAAGTGGGCTTACGGTGACCTTTCGCGTGTCAATGGGCCCACCGATAACCTTGTCCAAGGCCACAACACTTCGGACGTCACAGTGAGGAAATCGAGGTCACTCACCTTAACAGAAACCCGTTTATCGGGGGCGACGACGCCAACGCTTCCCGTCGCTTTCCTATGCGAGCTCTTTCCCAGCGGAGGAGGACATCCATCTTCAGAGTCAGTCTCGCACAGACTACCTTTGTGGCGCAGGTGGCCAGGTCAGTATCCTCACGGATTTTCCCCAGAACATCAGCGTAGGTTTGGTCCCCTGGCACTCTTACGAGGAGACGGCGGGCCTTATCTTCGACTTTGTGGCTACAGCACCCGGGTTAGGCTCAGTGACCGGTACTACCGGAGGAGCCTCCGCCACGGCTGGGAATTCCGTCCTTCATCGTACAGTTCACATTACTCTGGATCTTTCGCGCACATTCGACATGTTCTTCAACAAGGCGTCTGTCTGGGAGAAGATTTCCTGCGCCTGCTTTCAAATTTGGAGGACCGTCTCATATCTTTTTTTTTGTTTTTTTGCAACACTTGAAATTGAAAGCAGTGACGTAACTAAATTCACTTCCCATGCTTCTTACGAGGCTGCTACGCCGCGCCGTGACTGTGGAATGCTCAGAAGATTTGTCCCTGTGGTCTGTTTATCGCCTGTTCTTGTGCTCATCTCACTCGATTATTCGTACGGCATGGGGTTGCCCGGAACGGCATGGGGTAACCAGGAACGGGTAAACCCTCGGGGACGCGTCGCCCCTACCCCACTTCCCTGAATCCTGGCCTCCGTTTGCCCGGCACCGGTAACCTGACGTTCCATGGGTCACCGTGGCAATACTGGTCCAACATCATGCATCCATGCCACACTCCCTGATTAGGGCCTGAAGTGGCTAGCTTCAAATACTTCCTCAAAGACTCCCCTCGGTAGAGTAAGCTCACAAAAGCCCCCGCTCCAGCCCAGTGACAAACCGGACTGGTTAAGGAGCACTCCCAGGGAGCCAGAATGGAGTGCCAACCGGAAGAAATAAAAAAGTGAAAGTCACCCAGAAAAATGAGGGGGGTCAAAGAAAAATAAGAGGTAGGAGTAGGCAAGAGTAGCCCAGAAAGGAAAAATTACTGCGAGCTAAGGCCTAAAAGGTGGAAGAAAAGCCTTAGCTCATGGAAGGACTGTGAGTCTAAGAAGTCTTATAGTTTGGCTTGTGTACCCCGGGGTCGTCAGCCCTCTCCAAAAGCCGACTACTTCTGAGACAAGGTGACTATTTATAACTCTAGAAAGTTTTATTAATGCAACTAAATTCACACTTCCAATATCAGTTTAATGCCTTGAGTAATTTTATAATTACTTGTAAAACTTACAGTAAATGATTTATTTTAAATATACTATAAATGTTTCAAGCTATGGCTTTAACATGGATTTAGATTAAAATTCAATGACTATAATTCTTTTTTCTCTGCTTGTAAATGGTACTCTACTCGCCAAATAAAAAACGTAAAACAAGTTTCACTAGTATGGTACGTGACTTGGCACTCACACTATTATGAAGAACGATATAATGTTAAGGTGAAAGCTAAACGTAGAAAGCTAAATACGTAATCTGGCTGAACTAGAAATGACTCAACAAGGGCAATCCACTTTTGAGTTTATAAGTTATGAAACAATTATTTCTACAACGTAAAATTTTACTAAGTAATTGTGTGAATTTATGGTAATCATTATAGCTTTTTAAGCACAATCTATTACGAAATATATAACACGAAACGTATGTGTTTCCTTGTACCTGTAGACAGCATAAGGTACGTCTTAAGAGTTATTCGGCATGCCAGACTCAACCAGGATTATTTTCCTTTTAAAATGTTCATGATACTAAGATTTATAGTGGCAGAACTTTGTCCTACAAAATTTAATCACATAAACCAGGGCTCTTAAAGCTTTCCCTGTAGAGCTCTTTCTACATATACGGCCGTAAAAAACACCCTCTAAAAGATTCAGCTGCTTCTTCAATTTGTCATCATCTGACGAATTCGCTCCACTCATTCGCTTGAAATGCGGTAATTTACATTTATTAGACTCGATCTGTATTCACATGAAGATCTGATCTAGTGAATTTATTTCGCTTATTCGCCACCCTTTAAATAACAAGCAACGATTAAGCTTCACTAATTCGCATTTCTTTACATAACGAGCATATTTACTTTGCTTATTCGCCATTGTACGACAAATACGTTTCACCCTGCCATATTTTTTAGACTTGACTATCGATTGCTACCTCAGTAGTATCTGCTCCCCTAGAGTTTGGTCCGTTCTCTTTCAAAATGTTAAAAATTGCTACTATTTAAAGTATTTAAATAAAGAACACAAAAATGTGTACCTTGAAGACCTACTATAGCCTATAGGTTTTAAAACAGAATGTCTAATCCAGCTAAATGTTTTACTAAGACCATTACAGCCCCAATGCTCAATAGTTCAGACAGTTATATTACAAACAGTGAACTACAAAAACAACATACAACTATTGAAAATATATATTTTTAACCCCCCACAACGGTTTAAAGAGTTGCTTAATGAACTTCTGCTGAGGTCGGCTTAAGTACCACTCTGGGGTCATGCTAATACATACCTCAATTATAGGTGACAGAAACTACTTACCTACGTTTCCTGTTATATATTTCGTAACAGATTGTTCATAAAAAGCCATAAGATGACCATAAATAAATACACAATTACTTATAATTTTCTGGAACCATTCAAAGATATAATATTAATCATATTAATTGTTGAGGAGGTTCACTTTATTGTCAATAAAACCTAATGATCCTAATAATTTAGTGATCCTTTTTACAATATTATTTTAGTCAAAGCTTTTAAATTTAAATATTAACGATGTAATACGAAAAAGAGCCCCTAGCGTTTACTGTGAATTTTCAAACCCAAGTTTTTATGCTCATAAGCCCCATTTCTCCTGAATGGCTTGTATGAATTCATGACTCATAAAAAACCGAGCAAAAGGTAGAATTGTTTATATCACCCACAATTGTCCCATAAAAATCGGAAGTATAAAATATTTTGCAGTTTTAGAGAACGATTTAAATTGTTCAATCTAAAACTCACAATTTTTGTTCTTCTTTGTGTTTTTTGTTCTTTAAAATGAGTACAAATAAATAGTTTCGCTGCAAGTCACTTACTTTATAACAACATTCATCCTTTCCAGGCACTACTCAAAACTTGTGTTACTAAACTTGAGAGTTTTCGAGTCTGATCTTCGCCCTTTGGGTAACAGCAGTAGTTAAATAGTTAGTTGCTTTTAAGAAAAACATGTCGCAACATTGCTTTTAACTGTAAGACGTTCACTAATCAGATAATCGTAACTAGAAGTTTAGTAATGGTTTAACTTCGGAACTAAACATCACAATTTAAGATTGTTTAAATAAAATAATCTATAAGGTATTGAAGTGATTATACTTGTATGAAAATAATACATTGGGAAAACAATTAGCAACCATCTTCCCCAGTCTTTAGAATTAGGAATGAGAAATAGCTTAATCCTGCACTTAATAAGTGGTTCGCTCATTAATTGTTCATACTAATCTACGAACGAGTTTTTTCATAGTATATCTGACTAATAACTTTGGATATCAAAAAAAGTATGGAAACCGAAGACAACTCTCTTTAAGTGAGATTTGTCAATTTTATATTTTCATCGTTACACTGATGCCTAAAACTGAAAATGACTAAAACTGTAACGACTAAAATCATAAGATTCCAAAAACTACAGGTGTTTTTAGCGAAATTTCCCTATAGGGAAGAAGCTATTACCGTAAGTGGCATGGTAAGAGTTAAGTCCGAGACCATGACAAATTTTTGTTTTGAGGTCCCCAGATGCCAAAAACACTATTCGTTCAAATTGATATATATGTATAAGTCTGTTAACACAATAACTTGAGTAAAAAAAATCTGATTTCCATGAAATTGGCTCAAATGTGTAAAGTAACATTCATGAATTTAATTTTAAAGACCATAAAAATCGGACAATGGGAAGGAGGGTTTATGGGGGTTCACAATTTTCTAAAAATAAGTTTTTTGCATTTTTCCCCCTAAAATTTTTAAAACACTTAATTTTGGTTTCGGATATTTTATAGAGCTTAAAAAACAAATAATGTGATCTTTTGAATCATTAACCTAGGTTAAGTTGTTCTGGAGAAAATCCAAACGTGTTCATAAAATCTCCCATGTTAATCTTATGGGAAACAGGTTTTTAGCTTTTCCTCAGTTCATTTTAATATAAACCTCACATTTGCTTTTACCAATCAGTTCAGCTCTAAAAAACAATAATTTTGTTGTTTAAATTGTGATTCTTCGTCCAACCGTTGCAGATATATTCAAAGTGCTAAACACAGTACGTTGTCCAATGTTATCCTTACGGAGAATAAATCAAATTTGATATCTCGATCATTTATGAATGAATGTTGATGAAACTTGGCATATGGCTTCACCTAGTACTGTTATATTGATATTAGCACAACAAATTTGCCAATTTTCCCCGCAGCAGCAAACCTCCGTACTCAGCCCCCATGTTATCCTTATGGAGAAAAAGTAAAATATAATAACTCCCTTAATTATGAACATAAATTAATAAAAATTGGAATGTAGCTTCGACCGATTAAGTTATATTGATAATTGCATAAAAACACATATTTTGTGTTCCTTGTTGCAGCAAACCTGCGTACTCAGCTTTCATTTTTTTTTAGAATAAATAAAATGCTATATATCACTTATTTATTCGTGTATTTTTATGAAACTTGGTGAGTGGCTTTATGTGGTAGTAAGAAACATAAACATGCATTGGAAATTCGCTGAGTACACAGGTTTGCTGGTACGGGGGTATTATATTTTATTTTACTAGTACCGAATAATTAATAGAGCAAAATCTTAAGCATATGAAACTTCAAGAAGCGGTTTAAAACAGACACAGTGAGGTAAATATAAATACGAAAGATACAATATAATAATACAGAGAAGAATAATACAAACGGAAAAAGACTCAAGTTTGTGCTTCGCACCCCTATAAACATAAAAGAGAAATGAAAGTCTCTAATTTAGATGAAATTCTAGCCCGCTTATGTAAACGTCACATTCAGAGTTATGAGACAAAAAGTACGAACCTGCATAATCTTTAAGTGCAAAATCAGTAGACTGACTTTAGTCAGCTAAAGTTTTAATACAAACCAAAGCTGTGTTTTTACTGCTGCTGCAGCTGTGACTTGCAAACACATTCTATTCTAAAATCTTCATTCATATATAAAGTAGATATTTCGATTATTATCAACGTAGTTGTTTTATTACATCCCGTGATTATTATCATAAATCCTTATTGTGAGTTTCAAACTGTTCACAATAATTCAAACGAAAATAACAATTAAAAAACTATTGTGCAAAAGTGAACGTCATCATGAAAATCTAAAGTTTCTCCGTTAAAAATAGCTAAGAGCACTAACTTAGTGGAATTGTTTAAACTAACACCTCAAAAACAATTTGAATCTCTGATATTTAAATACCTAAGCAGTACAATGCTGATTGAAAATTAAATATAACACCTTTTGTTAAACTTAGTTTCCTATATACAAATGTATAACAATGCATATAGTAATAAAAAAAGGTAAATTCACACCTATAAAAATATACATTATAATTCTACAGTTCAACTTTACTGTTGTTAAACGGCTTATATCCTCCTTAGTGAAATTAAATATATATTCCAGTAAAATAGTTAAATTATTTAATAAATGTTAATTATGTTATTTTGATCTGCATTTATGAGCTTAGGAAACATATTAATGCATAACAAGTCACATATTATAATGATTGTAAATGTTAGTTGTTTAAGCAGAACATGTTATTGTTTTAATTACAACTTGAATTGCTGTGCAAAAAGTATAAGCTCCTTCCTATCGTATTTTTAAATGATTTAATTTATATATATTTCACATCAGCCATTCACTATTCCACGCCACTTAATTCTTTTCGTAAAATCCTTGTATTCAATTTACAGTCTAAATTTTGTTTATTTCCATATACGCTATATTTTGCATAGTTTTCACATTATATTTATACTTCTAAATACTATTGATACTTGCAATATCAAGATTTACAAATATTTGTAATTATCACTGATACAACTATAAACAAGTAAAAATATATGGATATCTATTAGAATTATAGTAGTTTTACAATTAATTATTGGACGCAATAACAAGATTTACAATTTTTGTAATTATCACTGATGTAACTATAAATAAGTAAAAATATCTGGTTGTCTATTAGAATTATAGTTGTGTTACGATTATTGGAAATTAACATTTATAAGAACTCGAATTGGAACTATTTTATAAGATAACAATTTCATAAAAATAAAATGCTCTAATTCAGCACAAAGCACCGTATAAGTTATAAATGTAAATTGAGTTCACATGTATTTTCTACATAGATACTCGTTTAGTAGATAGGATTGGCAAGGCTGAACTGGCTTTGTTGACTCAGGAAAAATAAACTAACCCCTTGATTTGGACCGTGATAAGCGTTCAGGATAGAATCTATGTGCCATAATAAATAAAATTCAATGTACTCTGGGTTAATACAGGCAGGACTGATAAGCATAAACTTGGAATGTTATTGTTTTAAATTGAATAAAAAGTACTTTTTTGTTTTCAGTAACGTTAATAAAATCGAGTTATTAGAGTTTATCATATAAAGTAAAAAACTGGTTTATTATAAAATTATTGCTAAGTAAAACTTTATTGCTTTAATATGGTGAGTTTTTATTGATAATTTTAGTTTTAGAAAATATGTATAATGATTAATGCATTAATGTATAATGAATTAATGCATATGATTTTAATGTTAGTATCATCCATTAATGAAGAAAGTAATTTGTGGGATTATCACGAATCCCCATATGTTGACTACGATTTGTGAATAATAACAACGTGCATGTGCAACAACGTGTAAATGTCGGTTGCTTCAACAACTAGACCGCATTTATTTTTTATCACTAGATAGAAATAAGATAACAAGTTTTAAAAAACATAGTTATAGATTTACTAAACAAATTCATATAAAAGTAAAATATATAATATAAAACTATTCATAGCACCCAATGTATAATAGTGTAAAGACTTTTTATTCATCCACTGTTTGTAGTAAAAACTGTAAAAATAAATTTACTAGGACTGAAATAAATGTACCCCTTTTACCACAACAGTTTCAGTTTATTGTTCGACATGTCACACAAGACGTACTCCCCCATCCTAACAAACTGTGTAGGCAGGTGGAGGGGCAGGTCCCGGCCGTGATGCGTTCGATAGCCATTACTGGTTGTCCTGTCCAGAGCCTCTCCACGTCACACGGCAATGGTGCTTCACTGCATTAGTACCTGAAATCCTACGTTACCTGAGCATTGGTAGTGTAAACAGTTTACAATGTAATTCGAGGAAAGTGTTTCGAAACGAAGTCGCAAAAAAACGAATACTGAATACTCTTAAATTATTTTAAGAGTATCATTGTTGTTGCAGTAGTCCTTAATAAATTAGCACAATATGTATTATGATGCAATGTTTCGTGGTCATGTTGGTATATATTATTAAGTAAAAGAGCTAAAAAGCAATGTCCGCTCGTGTCTTGTGTATAGGTAATAATATGGAAAGGTGTTCTACCTTAAGCGTCAAGTATTTTACCTGTATGCCTGTCTGTATATAACGAACAAATCATACATTGATTCATTTACGTTAATTTGTTTGTAAATTATTACTATACTAGCTGGATCGACAGACGTTATCCTGTCCTAATGTCATTGAATTTGTTTTTTGTCAAATACTCGTTCATTTTCAAGATGACTCGTTCACTTCGCTCACTCGCCTATTTTTATATAATGTTAACTTCGGCATCGAAAAATGAGTTTGAGTTGTCATTCAAGTAGATTTGTTATATCCATATTGAACATATGTTTATGCCTTTCAAATATGTTTAGATATAATCCTTGTTAACAGCTGTTTGGTGTAACTAACTGAACTTTGATCAAATCAAATCAAAGCTTTTAGGTCGGATTAATTTTTTTTTTATTTGATAAAAAACTTGTCCTGACATTAACGAATACAACAAAAAAGGAAATATTACATTTGGTGCACTCTTGCTCATCTAATGGCGTGACCAAGAGAAATAGGGATTCACTTTATATATTAGGATATTTACGTGATACCGTATATTCACTTATGTTTCGTTTAACCGGCTTAAAGATTGCGGCCACTTACACAAATCTGAGAAGAAAACATAGTCGTGGTTGGATTAACTTTGTAGTTTCGGGTATATAAACAAGGATTTATTTTGTTCAGACTCACATTTGTTTAGGCAACGTCTGCTTCTAGTAAAGTTAGCCTCTTGTTCAGTAATATCTTAAGCTTGCTGCTCCGGTGCTTTTCGGTTGAAGCAGCTCAGGTCGGATGCTAGCCAATACTGTTACTATATAACATTTATGGGTCAGCAGATCTAATCTGAATCTAAAGCTGACTCTATTCTAACTACTGTAACCACGGCATAAGGTTACATTGTTACATAAGGTAACAAGCTAGCCAGGTTTCAAACATTAACTGTTTGGTTTTAATGTTACATTTGATCAAATTATTACTTTTGTATGTGTTTACTAACAGTGAAAGGTATGGAATACACTCTGCGTTTAAGTTGGTGTAGGCTGGAGATAAACGTTTTTTTTAAACCAAGAGTATTAGATTTGTGTTTATGTTTCATGACATGGAGTGGGATAACAAAAGAAAAAACAGTTGTTACTTAAAAAGTTACTTAAGTAAAAATACTAAGTAAGTACATTTTAATTCAAACAAAAATAGCGTTAAATAAGGCAATACTTAAAAAGATATACATCATCTAACTGTTTGAAATCCGTAAAACGTGTCGTGTCAGGTACAGTCCAGTGTGACAGCGAGTCTGGTTATACATCCATCACTGGCTCGAGTGTAACACCGTCAATCATGTCAGCCTGTTAACCGGTGATTTAGGGACTGCTGACTGCAAAGAAAAACACATACATATAGTATGGTAGAGGAAGTTAAATATGGTATGGTTTCTGGATGATATTTGTGGAAAATCTTTCCTTTCCAAGGTGGAACATGTTATTCTCAAGTCACGTCGTTGCAGAGGAAAAAGGTTAAATCGTAATACTATATATTTAATTTTAAAAATAGAACAATTATTTATTTTCTATGAATCCACGTACATTTTTTTATTATATTTTAACAAACTGCATACAAATTTTCTCTTTGCGTTAGTTACTTTGAAGTTTTTTAATTTTACACCATATTTCGCGATTCATTTGTGTATTACAGTTTGTTGTGCCACCGAATAAATAATTCCAAGTAAAGAAAAGAAACATTGAAATTCAGCAGCTGCTGATCCAATCTGATTTGATTTGAATATCAAAGACTTTGAATCCTTTTTTTCATGTAATGGCAATACAAAACTTTCTCTCAGAATTCAGTTCCTTTCATATAACCTTGTAAAATCATGGAATAGATAAGAAGTTAAGGTAATTTTACTGTTTTTTATAAATATTTTTAGAACAGTGAAATACAAATTTGTATTGCGCTATATTCGTGGATTAGCTTAATAACATCATTTTATTATATGCAACTAAAAATGAACTATTCATTTGAATACACATTATTTGAAGTTCTCTTTATGCTTTAGGAGACAAAATTAAAACGTATATAAACTAAGTAACAAATAGCAGGACCCACTTACATGCTAAAGTTTGAAGAGTTTACTTACTATTTGCTCAGTATTAGCGAATTTCCCCGTAGGAAAGAAGCTATTACCGTATTCGGCATGGAAAACATAGACCCTGGACCATGATAACTTTTCGTTTTAAGGTTTCATGATACAAAAACATTATTAATTTTAATTTGTATTTATATGAGTGCTCATGGGTGCGATAACTTTCATAAAAAATATCCGAATTTAATAAAACTTTGTGCAAACATTCAAGACTTTAAGTTCGAAATCCAGACAAATCACCATATCAAAAGGGGTGTTTGCTGGGGGAAGGTTGTCCCCAGAAATGTGCTTTTGAATTTATATAGTCTTTTTAAAAATCAAAATGTAGGTTTTCATAACTAGATTCAGTTTTTAAAACAAACAATTGAGTACTTAAAATTATTGCATTACTTCAATTGGTTACTGAGATTGTTAATGCTATTCTTAAATGAAGTACTATTTTATATATCGCTTATTTATAAATGTTTATTAATAAAAATATGTATGTGGCTTCAACTGGCTGTGGTCTATTGATATTTGCACAAGACCCATTTGTTATCTTCTTGTTTCAGTAAACCTGCAAACTCAGCGCTTATGATAGTCCCATTGTGAACAAATAAAATGTTAAATTCGATTATTTATTAAAGTAGTTTTATGAAACTCAGTAAGTGGGTTTATATAGAAGTGATACTCATATTATGTGCATTAGGTTTGCTGCGGTGGGATGAATTAAAAAGTGTATTACTCTACATTGTCAATTTATAAAAAAAAATGAAAATTGATATTTACTAAAAATAGTCTAAATAAAAAGTGATTTATAAAAAGTGTTTTTTCAGGGCATTTTTAATGTTTGAAGAAGTGGATTGTATAAGAAACGTACGTATAATAAGAGCATAGGATGATATTGAAACCTTTCCTATATTTAAGACAAATTAAATAGTTGGTAGTATGTGCTGTTGTTATAAAACAGTGAGGCAAAGAGGCCTCGTTGGGAAAATTGCTCGACCATGATTTCTAATGGACGTCTCATCAAAGAAAAATCAAGAGAGAGCTTGTTTTTAAAATGCTCTTTGTCCGCCATATTTTTCCGTCATAATGATTTTAAATAAAATACCACCTCAACCGTATTGTCAGTTTTACTATTTATATAAAATGTAACAATGTAACATTTCCATAAAATGTTTGGTATAATATCGAATTTCTCCATGTGGCTAGATGATATGGCCGTGTTACAAATATTTCTGATATGTATACCTTTTTTATAAGAAATCAATATAAATAAACTGAATTGTTACTGCTGTTGTTAATACGTCGGTTATATCAACGCATATGGTAGCATTTAATAGTAACCACCTTTTATTTGAAGTGGTCACCTACGTTCCTGTTAAAAATAAACTTCTTTAAATGTTTACATTAAGAGTAATATACCATCAATCGTAATATTACGGTTTGGTTTAGTTAATAAACATTTTGGTTAAGTTCGAGGATAACGCGAGGCCAAAATAGATCATCCTTTCTAGTATCTTCCTCTTCAATCTGTGTGTCTCTCTCTGGTATGCCCATCTTTTTTTCTATACCTCTTTTCTAGTAGGCCTCTCTTCAATCTGTAACTCTTTTTGAGTGACCAGCTAATCTCTGAGATAAGCCGGGCTATGTGTGCAAACCACCCTGTGAACAATGGCTACTGTCTCCTCAATGCAACTAGCCATTAGACTTTAGATTCTAAAGTATGTTAAATTGTTATATTTAAAAATTACAAAACACCTTTAAGGTTTTTTTCTAAAACGTACAGTTTTTGGCTAGATTGTTTGCTTGATAAATGTCTTGTAGATGAGGTATGCCAACGTGTATTTTAGATGCAGTGGTATAGGAGAAGGAACTTTAATGCATGTTTATCTTCTGTTTAATGAGAGGACAAATTTTTAAAATCAGAAAAATCAGTTAGGTTGATTTTTAACATGAGCTACTTAAAACACGGTATGTTATCTAATGTTATTCGTACAAATCAAACCATGATTTTTTATCTCCTAGCTATATTGCACCCAACAAAGCTAATTAGTGGGATTTTTGTTTAACTTTACAGGTAAGACCGTTTAAGACCACTTATATTAAATGCTGTATTTTTGGATAATTGTTTGCACTTGGACATATTTAAATGTCAATATCTAAAATACTAATACTATCCATAAATACCCAATAATTTGAAATGGTCCTACGATTTGGAGGTGACAATTTTTGGGGACTGTGATGACTCGGGCTCGTCTGTGAACATTTAAAAATACTTAAAGTAAGTTAATTATAATATATAGTTTTCATTCGTTTAAATGTTCAGTAGTTCAAAATATATTAATATGAAATGGAAATATGAAATGGTCATGAATGGTTCATGAAATGGTCCAGTTTTGCAAGACCAACTATATGCAAACGCATATGAAAATACAAAATATAATCTATGTACATCATTAGAACTATAACAATACATAATTTAAATCGGCAATTCTTATAAATTTTGAATGGAACATTTGTGAGTACAATAAATACAAATTAATTTAAATATATTTTAAGTTTACCTATATTTTCTACGAGTGTATTTTATTTTACTGTATTATATATATTCGGATTATTTTGTTTCTATAATATAATTTAATTTTCATTATATATTTTGATAAGTTGCAGAAACTATTGCAGTATTGATATTGGGAAGTAAATTTGGTATTTAATGTACCTAATGTATTTCAGGCTGCAATACTAATGGCGTTTAGAATAATAATTTACCTGGATAAGACCCCTACCACCCTCTAGCGGAACAGGATGGCGCCTATGTATTTGGGGAGGGGGTGTTGCCTCTTAAACTATTTTTTTTAGTTGCACAAGAAAGTGAAAGAATACATTTTATTAATTATTTCGGTTTGATGTTTTATTATTTTTATAAAATAATGTGTAATGCTTTCATAAAAAAACACTATATACTCTCTAGCTACCTGTCGGTAAATGTGTTTTAACGTTAGTAATTCAGTTTATTCATGTACAATACACAAGTTTGGTTTATATATTTTTATATTATTTTGCAAAAAATACATTCTGTACAAAACATTAAACTTGTACGCAGAGGGGTTTTCTAAAAATATGCAAGGTCAACATCATTAAATAAATAAAACCTTATGTTGTCATAAATTGATTTACAGTATTTTTTTTATCTGAATTAGTTGTGTACGTTTCCTACAACTGAGTGTTTCAATTAGCTTTTACCATATTAATCAAAGAAAGAATTGATTGACTGGTGTGATGATTGATTGTGAAAGATTGATTGGTTGATGTTTAAGATTTATGTAACATGTTTGTGTTTACCTTAGTGTATACACTATACACCTGTTTCTGTAATGTTCTATTACTGTACTTCTCTACTGTTGACATTTGCTATAGCCAGACGAAAGTAACCCGCCAGACATCACGCTAACTCCCTTAGTACACTATAAAGTTAATTATTACATATCTTCAGGTTTTAGCTTTACGAAACTGTAATTCAAGCATGCACTATTATTTTATTTGATATTCAAGCTTACAACCATTCTTTGAGTAACTTGGATACATAAACAAGTTACAGTTTTTTGAAATATAATATACATACATATATTTAATAATGTGTCCACACATATTACTTCACAATACCTACGCCTGATGACACCGGTTTCAAGAATTTAGCCATTTAACAAAATCTTTGTCGGGGTACAAAACACATCAATTTTTGGTGACATTAATGAACTCTAACTGATAATGAATACGAGTATGTAATCATCTAACCGTATCAGAATGATCACATTCATATGCTATTTTATAAGAGTTGTATCACAATTATGTAGCCAATTAGGTCCTTTGGGTTTCCTTGCTTACTTATATTTTAAAAACAGCGTTTTAAATGTATATTTTACTAGTTAGTAAAATATATGCTATATAGTCAATCAATCTCAAATTAAATATTTTAGCTTTGTTATAAGAAAGTACTGATAAAAAATATAAACTTATACGTATTGTGACTTTATTTGTAGAGTGTTTAGAAATGTTTGAAGTTGAAGATGCATTTAATTTGTTAACAACTCAAAGTACACGTCTAAAGTGTCTTAGTAACCGTGCCAAACTAAAAGACTTCAACAAAAATAATCCGAAGAGTTACACAAACTTTCATCGCTTTAATTACGAAACTTCCGTTCACTCTGTCAAATCCGGGGAAAGTTAGTTGTCATATCCTCGGAGGAGTAGAGCAAATTTTAAACTTCTGAAGTCCATCAAATAAGGTTTTATTATAAGTAAGCTTTAGCAAACATTTAATATTAGTACGATATTTGTCTACAACTTATTGGATTTTGATGATAACCTTTCTTCAAGCAAGTAAAACTGATAACTTTTGACCCAAGCAAGTACAACAGCTTTATTGTGTAAACACAGTCACAAAACCAAAGATCGCACGCATACAATTTCCCTATGTCGTGGTTCTTTCCAATGGAATTGTGAACCTACCGAATTACAGATTTACCATAAAGAGCGAGCTTATAAAGAGCGAGCTTTAAAAATGTATAGCATAGAAAGAGGACTCTTGACCTAATCTTCATATCGATTCGAATAATTGGAGAAACATATTTAAGCAACGGTGGTTTAGTTTTATGAAGAGCAATTCATTACATTTGTTGGTGACTAATCATAGAAAAATCCTCGTTTTTTTAATTAGACTGTGTGTAAAAATATAGAACCTAGGAAATGGAAATTAAACATATAATTCCCCTGTTACGAGTATTAACCATACATATACATAAATTATAAGTACAATTTAATTTATAAACTAGCATTTTAGTGAATTTTGTTGCATTACAATCTATAATTTTCACTACATTTTAAAAGATCAATATTTTGTGTATAATCGCAATCTACTTGAAAATTCGATAGCGGCTTCATTTGTTTGAAATTTCCTTCGATTAATTTGATTTTGTATGTTGTTGTGTTTTATTAATAGCATGAAATGGTAAAAATACCTAAATGGGAAATAACAATTTTGACGAGGCGAGTTGTGGACATGCTAAGTCCGCTAGCAGGAATTACAACTTATTTATAGAAAAGAGTAGTTCGGTGAATAGGAGTTGTTAAGATCAGAGAGTTTCTGTAAGTAACACGAGTACTACTGCAATACACGAATAAATAATCAGACAAATACCCAGAGAACTTTAGAATCGGTGATCAAGTGTGACAGACGGAGAGTTTTATTGGTCCACCGAGAGTCGTTGATCAATACATCACAATAATTAATTTGTGTAAAAATGGTTTTCTTCACCATTAATCTGATATTAAGTGGAAGGTACCCTGAAAACCGTTTTAAGCATTGACACGGTCCATTTTCTCATGTTTGATTATAAAAAGCCCCACGTTTTTTCTTGCGTCACGGTGTTCAAGCTCGTTAGCATCAACTCTCAGAGCAGACGAAGTGAGAAATATTGTTATAGTCAGAAGTGATCTGAAGTTGGTTTACCCAATTATGTGAGACAGACAATGTCAGAATTCAATTGTTGAACCTAGGTTCAATTCTGATGACTGAGTAGTGGGAGTAAATTTGGAGGTTGTCAGCGTAAAGATGAAAATGTGAATAGGTGATGTGTTCTGAAATGTCATCGATGTACAGTAAAAGAAGAGGTGGCCCAAGGATATATCCCTGTGGCACACCCCGTATGATGGGTCTCAATATGGAGCAGTTATCACCAACTTTGACACATTGCTAGCGATCAGAAAGATAGGTTCCAACCCAGAAAACACAAATTTCTGAGTATCCTGCTCTAAGCAACTTGAAGGAAAGAAAGGAATGATAAATACAGTCGAATGCCTTTGAAAAATCTAAATTGGATGGAATAATTGTTTGTCTTTTATCCATTGCAAGACAAATGGAATAAGTTATTTTTAGGAAAACAGTGGTAGTGCTATAATAAGGGCGAAACCTAGATTGAAAACTTAATACAATTTTATTTTCTTCGAAATAAAGGGAAACATGTTGATGAACTACTCTTTCAATAAATGTATATAAATGAAAGAATGCTTATTGGTCAATAGTCTTATGGAGTTTTGGGAAAATATGTCTACAGAAAGACAAACTATTACGCATTTCCAAGAGAGGAGAAAATACATTTACTAAAGAAATTTATTGAAGATTGAAGTAATTACAGGAAGTATAACAGGAAGAGTTTATTTAATAATTCTAATGGGAATTTCATCAGTGCGTTGCTAGTCATCCTCATGATGACTTTATGATGTTACTTGGTGGAATTTGCCAGGATTGTTAATGCCAGTATTTTTTAAATTTTGTCCATAAAGCCATTGTGGATAGATTTTGGGCAACATATTTGTAATAGAAACTTGCTTTGGTTTGGCCCAATCATGAGCGTGTTTAGTACGGTACGTTTGAGCTTACGAAAAGCATTATTAATGTGTCTCTGAAATTGGCATACTGTTATCCATGGAGCAGGGGCTTGAATCTACAGGACAGTGTTTGTTATAGAGGTTAGAAATAAATTAATATAACTTATGGATCATAATGACCATGGTTTCATGATTATGGATTATGGATCATAATGATTATGGTGGGGCCTGACCCACCTCTTGCCAAGGAATATTTTAAGAATCCTGAGGTAGAGCATTAGTATATAAATTGTTTAGACTCTGTATTTAATAAATTATGGCCAAGTTTCAGACTGTTTTAACTTATAAAATGCAGAAAATAAGGTCATGTTTAGAAAGACCAGGGGTATAAAATTGACCATAGTTCGCGATAATCCAAGGATCACTAACAGTTATGGATCGTACGGATAAAATCCAGCAGCATGACAGCAGTGCTAGTATGGCCAGTGGCCTGTAACAGTAGGATTGTTATGTGCTGGAGTATAACAAATTTGTCACTGAAGTGTTGTCATAAGTGGGTGGTCACACTGAAATGAAAGTTGAAGTCACCCATCACAATAGATTATAGTGCGGTAGCAGACTCACCAGGTCATGTTCAAATTCAGCCAAAAACACAATGTTCGGGGCTCTGTAACATACACAGAAAAAAAATGTACACATCCAAACAGACACACTCACAATCGTGTGTTCAGTTATCCTTACCCTGGTTGTATCGGAAGAGAAGAGTATTACTGATTAGATGAAAAGTTATACTTAATAAACTGTTAATTCCCCGCCTCCTTTGTCCAGTGCAACCTAATAATTATATGCTTTTGTCATTTAAATTCTGTTTAATGGACACACAAGGATGGAGGTTGAAAATGCTACACAACTCGTTAGTATGACAGAAAGGTAATTGGGAATTCAAACGAGCTGCCTGATGAAGCGAGAGTTTGGCAGAGAAGCAGTGGTAGCGGTGGAAAGAGGGATAGCTGGGTCGGGTTGCTGGGCCGGGGTAGCGTTATCACTCACCGGCGACGACGAGCGGGAAACAGCAGGCAGCGAGCGGCTGATGACAAGGACATCCGAGACACGGGCAACAGTCACACGCATTCATTGAACCTAAATTTCAATAAATTTCATATTACATATTATGGCGTTGTTGTATTATCATTGTGAAACCACTCTAACTTACATCAGCTCTAAACAAATTGGTATCTTGTCTGATGATTAAATATCTTCAAGTACGTAAATCAAATTAAATAAATGATAAATCGTTCATTTATAATGTGAGTTGCACGATTCAACAAAATAATAATATGTAGTATGGTAGTTTAATTAACATTAGTTGGACTGTGACGTTTCACGAAATGGGAAAGGTTGTACAGGGTAATACACCGGTTTCCGTTTTCGAACCATCCGGTTATTATGATTGGCGAAACGCCGAAGAAAGCTGTGGCCTAACATTTCCTTTAAGAGGTATTCAAGTAATGTTTTATTGCGAATGACAAAGAAAGCAGTACTCAAAAGGCGCGGCAGAAAGTCATGATAAAAAGTTATAATAGCAACATTAATTATGTAAATACACTTTAACTTAAATAAGGTAAAGCATTCCCTTGAAGTGAATCTAATGTGGGAAACGTTTGACATTTGATGTTTATTTTGTAATTGTTTCAAAAGGTATTATTGCGAGTTATCGTAATGACATTTTTAGTAGACGCACTCCAACAGGGATAATTTTTTTCGAGGGTGGGCTGAGGTTGCCGATCTAAAACTTTGAGGCAGGATAACAACCACCGATTCGAGCCCTGTGGTTTCGATGCCAGTCGGCAGTAAGTTTAATACCCCCGTCGCAGCAAACCTGAATACTCAGCGAATTTCCAATGAATATATAACATAACACATTAAAACACTTAACCGGATTCATAATAAATATATTCACAAACAAACGATATTAAAAATATTAATTAATCTCCATAAGAATAACATTGGGGATGAGTACGCAGGTTTGCTGCAACAAGGCACACAAATAATGGGTTTTTATGCAAATATCAATAGAACTCATCTTAGTGAAGTCACATACCAAGTTTCATCCATATACATTCATAAATTATCGATATATAACATTTTAAGTATTTTCCATAAGAATAACATGGGGACCAAGTACCTAGGTTTGCTGCTACAGGAATCATAGGCAAAAAATTATTTTTTTGTGCAAACAACAATAAACCACAACCAGATGAAGCCATATACCAAATTTCGTCAGTTAATGTTCATAAACAAGCGAGATATACAATTTTTCTTTTTCTCCATAAGAATAACATTAGACAACGTACTGTGTTTAGCACTTTCAATATCTCGGTAACCAATTGACGTAGAACAATGATCAAAATACTAATTTTTTTTAAGCTGAATTCAATGGTAAAAATCAAAATTTGATTTAAATAAAAATTAAATGTGAAAACCCAAAAACACACATTTTTGGAGTACAAAACCCTCTTAAAACCCCCCTTCGGATGGTCCGATTCATCTGGTTTTCGAACTCGTTCAAATAAATGGTACTTCACACATTTTTTCCAAATTTCATCAAGATTGGACCTTTTTTACGAGAGTTATCGTGATTACGGACACACACACACACACACACATATATATATATATATATATATATATATATATATACATATAAACAAATTTGAACGAATGGTGTTTTTGGCATCTGGGGACCTCAAAATGAAAAGTTATCATTGTCTCAGGCTTAAGTCTTACCATGAGACCTACGGTAATAGCTTCTTCCCTATAGGGAAAATTCGCTAAAAGGTTTAAATTGAACCGTGCAATCTCACTAACAAAAGTATGGCGTTCTCTTAAGGGTGTTTTAACGTTAAACGCTATCACTCGCACCCTAATAACTTTTACTCTCTATAAAGATTATATCACAGTACTAATATACTAACAGTTTAGTAGTTTGGAGTACCCACTATTAAATTGCTGAAGTTTGACTGTGATAAAAGAGATATAGAAATAAAAAAGTCTTTATTTTTAAAGGCTTTCAAAATTTTTGCAGTTGGTTTATAAAACTTAGGTCAACAATAAAATACGCAGAGAAAATTAATAATATGATTAACAAATAAACTACTTAACTATCCAATTACATAGGGAATCTAAACAAAATAATATCTTTATTTGTAAATTTAGATAAATAGGTTTAAGACTTAGGTTCCAAGATGTAAATGGTTTTTTATTCAGCCAATAAAGTATTTTGATACGATCCCACTTAAATTATAGATGCTGGGGGTGACAGGTCGTAGTGTAAGGATGGGCCGTTGGCTGCTCGGACCCTGTCATCAAGTGGCCGGGATGCTAAATCAGCCACAATATTGTTAGTGTGTTTTCCTCACAAAATAACGAAATAAGTATAAATTCTTCATATTCAAAGAGTAAACAATGTATTCTTCAATTGTTCAATTTAATATTACGTACCAGCATCTAATAAGTTTTGTTTATTTTCCATTGCCATTGCTATCTTTTTATAAAGCAAAGTAATGTCAAAGCAAAGTATTATATTAAAGTAATGTATTTTTATTTTGTTTTTTACTTGAAATATATTATTTTTCTCTAAAGGTGAATATTGTTCGTTGGTTTAGTTAGTATTGTATGATGTGTTGGTTTTTCTTGGACAAACATTTTAATTTTATATGCATATAACCATAGATGATATGTTCGATATGAACTTTCCGATTTGAATATCGAGTATTGTTCATTTGCACCGTTAACAAGTGTGGAACATACACTAGAGGTACATTAGTTGGGCTGCTAACAAATACATACAACTCAAATACTCAATTATTACACAATGGTCAACTCTCTACACTGGAGCACTTTTGCAGCGAACTTTTATTTTGTGAAAAATCAACAGATGGTGGCAATAGCTCGCTTACTAGTTGCAAAGTTCACATTTTGTTTGGAAGCCTAGGGATGAGATCATTAACTGACAAACTTACTACTGTTAGTAAGACTTCTACAAATAATTCAAACAAGTTTTAAAGTAAACTAGAATTTGTTTTATAACAATCTATTAAATGGATCATTTGTTGCAATCAATTAACAAAACCTCCTGAAATAGTTTATCTGTATCCAAACCAAGGAATATTCAATGTTGAAACCAAGGTAAATTAACCAATTTTATAAAATGAGTTATAACACGTTGTGAGTTTTTGTAAAGTTGGAAAAATTATAGTTTAGGAATGTACAAATAAGAAATGTATTACTTTTCTCTGCAACAAAGAGGCATGAACAAATCGTACATAGTTTTAATACGATCCAAATATGAATATAAATACTGGTTCAATACTACTGTATAAATAATAAAAAATCGTATGTTTAGTTTGACGAGAGTGGGGTAATTACAAGAGTCAAAATTTCAAGTATCTTAACGAGGCGGTAAAATGAATTATTAGGTTAATCATTTAATCCATTTATTCTTTATTAGTTTATATTTACGTATTCAGTGTCATATTGATATAAAATAATACACTTGTAATCAAACTTTTAAAACTTCTATCAAGTTATTTCTAAAATTATGTTGGCAACAGCTTCAGCTTTTATGTGAGATTATCTTGAACAACCTGTTTTCTTAATAAAGGGAGTTAAAAAAAGAAGTTAAATAAAAGGACACATTTTTGTCTCTTTACTTGCTCTGTTTCTAATCACGCTCGAATGTAAAACATTTCAAATATAGTTTTCGTTGATGGCGTCTAATAACACATGCAGATACGTAAGCATATATTTTATTTCTTAGTAAATATAAAAATCGGCTAAAGGTATGCCTGGTATTAAATTTGTTGTGTCAAAATCAAGTAAAAATATTGTTTTGTTTTTATTATATTCTTTTGTAATGCATGTTAATGTGCATGAGTGAAACGTTTCCGAAAGATATGGAGATTGGCCGTGCAAGAGGTGTGTAGTGTGTAGGTGACGTTTGACCGCTAGGTGGCTATTTCACGGCTGTCTGGTCCCATCCTGATCGGTCATATATCATTTGAAAAAAAGCAAGGGGAGATTTTTCATTCACTTTCTGTGATAAATCTTATGGTTCCAAATAAGTGAACTGCCAAAAGGTCTCCAGCGTTAGATACGCGTAATTTATAGCATTGTCAGAGATGTGATGATGGTAGAGCATGTTTTACGTATACATTGCTTCCTCGATCCATATTTCTACATCCAAATATTTCAAGTTTAGGGTTATATTAGGTTCGCTAAGTGGTAGAGGATTAATTCACAGCATTATCTCGGTGCAGCCATTTCCGTGGGTTTTGTATTTTTTGATGAAATAAGATTTTTCAAATAATGTAGTTTAAATTGCTTACTGCTGAGCTTATTTAAAATCCTATGACGCACGTTGCAAAAAAGTCTTGTTTATATTCATTACATTTGTGAACTTCCTCGTTAATATTGTTGTTATGTTATCTCTATAACTTTTCCCAAAAAACAAACTAGTGGTTTTGTTCTGATCAAAGAGGACTATTCTACTATTGAGTATTTATAACAGAGCTTTTTAAGTTCGTGTTAAAATACTTAAAGCCACTTTAATAGGCTTCAGTGATTATGTAAGCCTTTTTAATTCCCACTGTAAACATAAAAATAATCAGAATCAAGCATCTTCATTCGGACAGTTTATTCGCTGTATAATACCATGATTAAATTAACATAGAGGAACTTCTTAGACTAAATCAACATCTAAATTATAAACGAAATCCTTAATTCTATAGAAACATTTCTCAATTAGGTGGTGTTTGACCATCTTTCCGAATCTATTTCTGTCATTAACTTTACTCTTAATAGCATTCCAAGTTGTATACCATTGATACTTAAGATAATTGAATCGAATATTTAAGCATATGAAGCATTCCTTGCTCGAATTAACCAGGTAGTAAGCAACTATGAGTAGAAAAAACGACAGCAGGAAAAAATAAGAGTGTTCTTCTTATTGTTTTATTTCCTCAGTCATTTCACTCGATGCGATGACGGACGGATGGACAGTACCGCTGTACGTCCCGCTACACCTCGCCACCCCAACAACAGCTGACGGATGTATGAGTTGCTGTCAGAGTCATTGGACCGTATGACTGTCGTTTCCTTTGTACATGGTTTATATTGTTTCACTAATTGAATTTGTCAAAAAGTTGAAAAGTGGATACTTTTGTTCTTTCAAGCATTTTACACCTGTAAATCTTCTTTCTGGTAATGGACATATATTTCAGTTGGAATTTTACTACAACATTTTATAAGTAAATATTTATATATGTAAAATATGTTTCTCATTTCACTTACTAAATTTCCGTAAAATATGTATTTCATTACAAATAAAATAAAAAAATAAATAACGACAATATCTACTGGGAACCGAATATTAATTTCAGTAATATGAGTTTAAACTAAACATTTTCTGCTATCGTAAATTAAACATAGAAACATATAAAGTATACTATTTTTTTCCTAAAACTTAATAGTACTGAACATAAATAATAAATGAATTAATGTTCAAAACTAAAAAAATAAATTTAAACTGGTGTTAAAAGGTAACGAATCCAATCAACATGAATTTGGAGTAAAATACATTAACAAAATCAAACATAATGTAAAAACCCAAATGATATTTTTGATTATAATATTTACAATTTTAAAATATTAATTTTAAATACAATTACAATAAAATGTGGTGTCGGCAAAAATATTTCGACAAAGTTAATTAACTAAAACCCTATCATAGCTTCTTATCATTTTGCTCTTAAATATAAATATATATATATATATATATATATATATATATATATATATATATTTATACATATATAAATATAAATTTAAGTTTTGGCTCACGTATTTATCAACATGTTAACGATCATTGAAATTATTTCCAAATTTTACCAAAATTGAACTTTTAAGTTGAAATTTTAGTGTAATAGATGTAAATAATTGATTTCATCAGGTTACTATTTTTATTTTAGGTCATTACCAAGAAAATGTATTAGTTTACAATATTATTAAGCGCAACAACGATTTCAATTACCCTAATGCGAATGAGTGATGCAAATTAATGATAGAAAATAAATTAAATCGAGCAGAAGTGTTTACGGTGTCACTGGGGTCAGGTTTTCTTTAATCTCTCTATATATAAATCAATGTTTGTTTGTTTGTTTATCATTTATGCATTCCTTCATGACTCATTCGATTGCAATGAAACGTTGCATGGTCATTCAGGTTAACACTATATAGTTTTCTAGCCACTAAACAAAATCCTAGGACTTCAGGGCTTCGCCCTGATAACATTGAAATTATCAATGTTAACCTTATGGAGTGGTTATTGAATTTAAGTTTTAATGGTAACAATAATTTTAAGAATGGGAAAAGAAACAAAAATCAATGGTAGTAAAAAAACACACGAACGAAGTTGGGCCGGGTACCGGATGAGCTGATACACTAGATTCATCAGGTAATAAATTGCTAATTTTTTATATAAAAATTCATAGGTAAAATTGTAATTGGAGGGCTTAGAGGCAGCAACAATAAAATGAGGGGAAAATAGTCCCCACATAAAATAAGTCCCCAAATAATAAAAGAAGAATTTTACTGCTGTTTTTAACATATTTATAATTTGCCTATCAATGATTCCGCCATTTCAGTTTCAACGCACAGTTCACAAAGCACTCTAAAAACAGTACAACACTTCTCAAATTCAGGAAAACACTGGCAAAATAACTTCTGCGCATGCGCTAGACCGAGTCGGGAGTCGGGACGGCCCCACGTCGACCTGTGTGAACGCGTCCATGAGCGACCAGGGTGTTCAACATGTCGTGTACGGCACGACGCACAGTGGTCACGGCTGGCGATATAGACGCGAAAAAATCTAAATACTGCAAACTATTTTAAACTCCTTATAACGCATGAAAAGGGTGTTAGGAAGTGGATTACGTAACTATTGCACATATTTCGTCTACTTTATTACATTAAATAAAATAAAAACAACGCTAAATGACTTATTGAAAAAAGAACATTATTGAGATGTTTGCACACACTTAGTAGGTTAATCACTATCACTGATGTTGGTTTCTGAGTCTTCTGACCTTACTTCTAGAGATTTGGGTTCTTCTGGAACCTGTAGCAAACTCAGTACAGTTGAGGGTAGTTTGCTAGCCCTTTTTCGATGTTTAATTATATAAATTCTAATTAATGGGTCGGATGACACAAGCAGCATGTGGAACAAGTCCTCCATCGTCTTCTTCCGCGAGCATTTTAGATATATTTTTCTAGGGGTTGAATGCACAATACGACTTTTCAAACAACAACAATTTCACCAGTTATATCAGCAGTATAAAACTAATGGTATAAAAAACTGTATTCGACAAATTTATCAGATTTAAAATAACTTACTCGTTCAGTGGTAGCAGTTTGCAAAAAAATATTTATTGCAAAAGGTTGCAACATCTGAAATTAATATGGGTTGTGTAGAGTAAAAAAAACCTATCGACCAGTAATAAAATATTGTGCAACAATCCAATGTCATCAATCCAAATGTTTATTTCCTAATTAATTGTAATAAACGTATATTTCTTGAATTAAAACTTTTTTGATATGATTCTACAAAAATTATATATCTCTGAAGGTTGCAAGAGATAGCAGCTGTAATTTATACGGGTTGTTAAGTATAAAAAGACCTATCAACCAGTAATACAATTATGACCAACGATCACCAACCCAAAAAATTATGCACTACTTAAGTAGAACAACCGAATTTTTATTGTTTCTAAAACATTTTAAGGGTTAAAAAATACAGTTAAAATATTTTTTCAATCTTATAATTACGTTTATTACATTTCAGGATATTTTCCATTGCGTTAGGACGATTTTCAGTTTAGTGGAAGAGCAGATTTGTATCGTACGTCAACATTTTCCAACAAAAAATTCTGGACTGGTAATAAAGGAATGTGACTTTGTTCTTGGGCTTTCCCAAGAATTCCCCTCCACCCTTCGACCTGTAGGAGAATCAAAAGCAGGTTTCAGGTTTCCCAACCCTTTAGGAAACTCTTCAGTAAAAAATTACACATTTTTGCAGAAATGAAAAATACCCCTTTTGCTCATGTAAACAGAGGAATTTGACCACTGTGCGACGTCGCGTCGTCGCTTGAAGAAGGTCGTGATGTCCACGGCCGCCGTGGACGGTGCGGCGCCGTGGTCGATACATGTGAACAGATACATTTACAACGATGCTATTGAATATACACGACGTCGTGCCGTACACGGCGCACGGCGTAAAGTCGATGCGTGTGAACCTATTCTGAGCTACCGCGGTATTATTGAGGAAGGTAGTTATTCTGATTGGGCTACGCATTTGTGTAGTAGCCTTTTCGTGTTTCATAATGGGGGTTTTGTCCCTCTTGATTTCAAAGTTACAAAGTTACAATGGACACTAATCTCTTTTGAGGATAACGACTAATATTTCACTTAGTAAAGACATATTTTTAGCAAATATCTGGCGTTTTGTGCCCCGTGCAAAATTAGATTATTTATAAATTGGTTCTGTTAAATAGATGTTGTATTCAGTGTTATATGTCATAAATAATGTAATATATTTATTCATAAGAAATAAATTTGACAAATTTTTCTAATGCATTAAAAAACTGTTAAAAATCAAACCAAAACACAATATATAAAATGATTGGGAGAACAAAGAGTAGTGGTAGCGAATACCCGGCAGTTTGATGAGCTTTATTCGTATATTCCTCGAAAATAAAAATCACAGCAGTGAGTTTTACCTCAGTATTCAACTTTAAAACCAACGAATACGTAATGTAATCGTGAGCTTTATGTTTTCGAGGAATATATGTTTTGTGCGGATTGTAAAATAAAAGAGAACAATTGTTGAGTTTTACAACATTAAATAAACTTATAAGCCCAGCGTGAGGATACAAACTAGGATAATCCTCTTAGCAAATTAAAAAAAAACTTTACACGAAAACTCGTTACTAAACTAACCACTATAAGGTAATTAGGTCTCCGGTCTTTGGTTCCACTTTAGGGATTAAGATTCTAGAAACATTTATAAAACTAGTTTACTAACTAGTACAATAAGTGTAATAGAGCTCAGCAGTACAGCAATACATAAGTTAAACGATTTATTCACAAATATTCTATATAAGAAAAAAATTTCATTAACCAGGTTTGTAAACTTTTAGATATGATGTGACAAGTATACTCGTTGTAAGGAACGTAAAATTGACTTGCAATAATCAATAATATACCAGTGGTTGACTAGTAAACGGCATTTTTATATTAATAGTCGTTAAGGTTAAATGTCTCAAATTAATAGTTTGGTATCCTTTAGTTTTTAAATTTTTTGTAAGTATTTATAATTTTGTTGAGAAAATCTAGTTTGGGATAATTTCACATTCCACTTTATTACTTGTTACATTTACAAATCGCAATAGTCAGCCAACGTTACAATTATAGATACTCACTTAATTTTAAAAAAATATCATTTTATTATTTATTTAGATGTTATCATGTGGCAGCAAATTTAAAGAAAATATTGCGTCCTAATCGTTGACTTTTGTACAGCTCTTTAAGTTTAGTTATATTTAATTTATAAATTTCTGAACATACAATTCATAGTTTTGAAACAATGCTCTAAAGAAGGTTGCTTCAATAAAATAATTTTCTTAAAATTAAAAATCTTCATTTATTCTATTTGTTCTTCGCTCTAGTTTACATTTCATTCTTTCTTTTAAAACTCTGAGACTACAATAAAAGCAAAAATACTCCCGTAGCAGCAAACCTGCGTACTCAGCGAATTTCCAATGCATAAGATATGCCTTAATACCACATTGAGCTGCATACCAAGTTTCATAAAAATAAATTCACAAAAAAGCGATGTATACAATTTTAATTATTCTCCATAAGCATAACATTGGGAATGAGTACGTAGGTTTGCTGAAAAAAGGAGCACAACAAATTGGTTTTTATGCAAATATAAATATAATTCAACTAGATGAAGCCACATACCAAGTTTCATCAATATTCATTAATAAATAAGCAACGTATAATATTTTAATTATTCTCCATAAGAATTACATGGGGGCTGAGTAAACAGGTTTGCTGCAACAAGGAACACAAAATGTGGGTTTTCATGTAAATATCAAAATAAATCACCTAGTTGAAACCACATACCAAATTTCATCAATATAAATTCATAAATAAGCATGAATATACCATTTTGATTTTTCTCCATAAGAATAACATAGGGGATGAGTATGCAGGTTTACTGCAACAATGAACAGAAAAAATGAGTTTATATGAAAATATCAATGAAACTCAATAAGGTTATTAATTTATTTTCATAATTAAGGGAGCAATTACATTTTACTTATCCTCCATAAGAATAATATGGGGGCTGAGTACGCAGGCTTGCTGCTACGGGAATTATCAGTAAAAATTGCTTTTTTGTGCAAAAAGCAATATACCACAACCAGATGAAGCCGTATACCAAGTTTCGTTAGTATTCGTTGATCAATAAGCGAGATATAATTTTTTTCTTACTCTCCATAAGAATAGCATTGGACAACGTACTGTGTTTAGCACTTTTAATATCTCTGTAACCAATTGACATAGAGAAATGATCAAAACACCAAATTGTGTGTTTTTTAAAGCTGAATTCAATGGTGAGAACTAAAATTTGACTTTAAAATATTACTTATAAAAACTTCAAAAAACCCATTTTTGGGGTACAAAACCCCCAAAAATACCTCTTTGGATTGAGCGACCTGGCTGGTTTTCGAACTTAGTCATAAATTTTGCTTTACACGTTTGTACCAACTTTTATCAAAAACAGACCATTTTTATATATATATCTTATATAAGATATTTATATCTATATATATCTTATTTTAATCATATAATATTATATGTCTATCTGTACACACATTTTAACACCACATTAATGGTTTTTGGAAACCTTATTGAATTGTCTGTAAATGAATATAATTTTATGGAAATTGTATGCACCGATTTAGGATCACGCAGGTTTACTGGCTCAATTTTAAATATTCAGAGTGTCAAATAGGTATAAAACAAAAGATTATCCTTATAAATACAGGATATCTAAAATACCCCCGTTGCAGCAAACCTGTATACTCATGTATATATGTCTTAATACCACATAAAGCCGCTTACCAAGTTTCTTTAATATACATTCATAAATAAGCAATATATAACATTTTAATTTTTCTCCATAAGAATAACGTGGCGGTTGAGTACGCAGGTTTACTGCAACTAGGATCACAAATATGGGTTGTTATACAAATATAAATATAACTTAACTAGGTAAAGCCACATACTAAGTTTCATGAATTAACATTCATGAGTAAGTAATATATGCCATTTTTATTATTTTCCGTAAGAATAACATGGGAGCTAAGTACGTAGGTTTCCTGCAACAAAGAACAATTAAAAATGGGTTTTTAAGCAAATATTTTACAACTACACTAGGTAAATCCACATACCAAGATTTATTAAAGAATGCTCATAATTAAGGGAGGATAAGTAAAATATTGTTTTACTTATTCTCCATAAGAATAACATCGGGGCTGATTACGCAGGTTTGTTGCAACAGGAAAAATATGTGAAAAAATCAGTAAAACAATTTACAACTTTAACTTGAAAACTGGTAAAAGAAGGCATAACAAAATAGTTATACATATAAAACAATAAACATAATTCCTTGCTAGGCTCTAGCGTAAGTACTATTCCAAGTGTAAGGCCCAGATGGATGTACCGTCTGCCCTTAGAATGACAAATAATACATTTGGTACATTCATTGACAGAAAGTATGGTATGGAAAAAACTGTTTACTGTTGGTTAGGTGCAAATGACAATAGACCACAACTATATGAAGCCATATACAAAGTTTCGTCGGTATACGTTCATAAATAAAAGAGCAAGATATAACAATTTTATTTTTCTACATAAGAATAACATTGGACAACGTACTGTGTTTAGTACTTTCAATATCTCTGCAACCAATTGACTTAGAGCAAAGATAAAAACACCAGTTCCTTTGTTTATTTTAAGCTGAAACCAATGGTGCAAACTAAAATTTGACTTTTTCAAAGATTATATGAAAAGAATTTAACAAATTTTGTTTTATAAAATTTCCCAAAGTAACCCTTCAGATAAGTCGATCTCTCTGGTTTTCGATCTTAAAGTCATACATGCTGCTTTACACGTTTGTACCAAATTTCATCAAAATCGGAACATTTTTAGGAGAGTTATCATGCCACGGACACACACACACACACACATATAATATATATACAGTTTCGAACGAATGGTGTTTTTGGCATCTGGGGACCGGGCCTAGGTCTTACCATGCCGACTACGGTAATTGCTTCTTCCCTGTAGTGGAAATTCTCTAAAATGCGGTGTGCGACTGTCACTAGCACAGGAAACCCAATACGACGGACACCACGCATGGCACAACCAATTCTGCCAACACGTTTTGAAATTTTTGAATCATTTTCAAAATCCAATTTGATTCCATTTGCCTTATACACAGTAATAGTTTCCAAATTTTGTAAAAAGTTGCCCATTTATAGTTTAACTGTTAACCGGATTCAGTACTGTAATCCAAATATTACTGATACAGAACACTGAGATTCTTACTAATTTTACCAAGGTAGCGTTAAATTACACTACATTATGATGATACCAACGTAGATCCCAATTCGTTATCATTCCAAACAGAAAATGTAGTGGTTAAAAGTTGTAATTAACACGTACATCACGCGACACGATGGCGGGGGCGGGCGCCACAACAGCCTTGTAACGGCCTCATTACTTGATAACGCCCCGAGGCCCGAGGCACCTTGATGTTTTGATGGCAATTCAACGTTTTTGTTGATGGCAAGTAGAGTCATTTGGTTTTATTTACGAATTCGTATAGAAAATAAACCTTGTCTTGCTATTATGGGAAAATTGAATTTGTTTTACAAGTAGTAATTTAAATTTAAATTACAGATATAAATTTTGGACCAACTATTTTAACTTCTCAACATTTTAATTTAAATTATTGTTGACTATTGTACAACTATTATATATAATTGTTCGTTTTTAGCGAATTTCGCTATAGGCACATATATATATATATATATATATATATATATATATATATATATATAATATTATTCAGCTATTACCGTAGTCAACATGGTAAGGCCTAAGCCCGGGACCATGATAACTTTTAGTTTTGAGGTCCCCAGACCTTAAAAACACCATTCGTTCGAAACTGTATATATGTATTTATATATGTACCAAAAAATAACCTGTACAAAATGAAAAATATGAAATTCTTGCACTAAGCAGTGGTGTCACCATGGTAGAGCGGTGCAATATTTTCCTGGGAATTAGCAAACATTGTCAGCTTTATTAAGTTGCGGCCACTCCATTCCCTTGCAAACAGCTTTTGGCTTAACTCCAACCCAGACATTTAGTTTCATTGCCAAAACACCACATTTATATAGTTTTTAAGTGCGATTTTATTTTGCCATGATTAAAATTGTAGAATTAACGTACCCAAGATTTTTGGTCTCATCGTTGGTTACTACGCCCGTTTTAAATTATAGTTCATAGCACTGCGACATAAATACTAGATTGTTTGCTAATAAATGTAACCTGAAATTGACAAAAACTTTTCAAAGAATCATTTTAAAAACAATTAGCTTATTAAAACAACATAATCTGTACATAGCAGAGTATATTCAATAGCGTATGTGTAGTATGAAAACATGAAAAATATACATAAAAATTACATAGCACAAAAAATACACATAACATAGAACATGAATTATAATTATAATTTTTAATTAATTTAGGGGTCATTAAAATTCCGGAATTGTTTTGTTATTTAAGATGTTATTGCGGGCCATTTTCTATTACTGGAAGAGAAACAGGAATTTGGTATATCCACAATAACCTCTTAAATAACATAAACTCACCATCACCAACAATGAATTTCAAACAAATTTTAATTTTAATGAATTTGAAATGTTAAACAAAGTACTACTTTAACTTGAAAACTGGTAAAATAAGGCATAGCAAAATAGTTATACATATAAAACAATAAACATAATTCTTTGCTAGGCTCTAGCGTAAGTACTATTCCAAGTGTAAGGCCCAGATGGATGAACCGTCTGCCCTTAGAATGACAAATAATACATTTGGTACATTCATTGACAGAAAGTATGGTATGGAAAAAACTGTTTACTTCATTCTATGTGTAAGGTAAAAATATTGCAAACAAATGAATCGTAATTAACAAAAATATTTGAAACACCGTTAATTTCGGTGTTTAATAGTTAAGTTGATGAGGAGTTGTTTGGAAGGGGTAGGTGTTGTTGGGTAGAAGTCTAAAGATACTGTTAGAGGGGGGGGGGGTAATTTTGGATTGCTTTGTGGTAATTAGCACACCAAGATTAAAGCCGAGACGCTGTACTGGTGTATATTTGTATAGCTTATTGTAAAAATAAAGTGTAAAGTTAGGCCTGTTCTCATGTTAGCATGTTAGCATGTTACTTTATACATAAATACATACATACACGTGTATTCTACATAATATAATATACAGGATGTTAAAACAAAACGTTCAGGACTTTATGGTATGATTCATCATACAAAAAGAAAGAACAAAATCTTATGAAGAAAACTATATCCTAAAACACTTAGTTTTCCGACTATCTATTTGTATGTGTTTTTTTACTTAATACGTTATATCTTAGGGACATCTAAAAATATCAACTTCAAACTTATTATATGTATTACATCTAATAAGACCCATTTTGTTGTGGAATATCAAATTTCTACTGTGTAACATTTCAAAATGGTGGCCATTTTTGTTTTTCAAAGCTAAATATCTTAAAAACCGTAAAATATATGAAAAACTGCAGGAATTTACAACTTAGTTATTTATTATCCTTTAGTTAATATGTTAATATCATTACTTTTAGGACAAAATGACACAACCTTTTTGTTTGTTACAGTTCTTTTATAAATTTTACGATTTTTAAGATATTTAGCTTTGAAAAACAAAAAAGGCCACCATTTTGAAATGGCACAAAGTAAAAACTTGATATCCCATACAAAGATGGGTCTTATTAGATGTAATACATGTTCCAAGTTTGAATTTGATATCTTGAAATTTTCCTAAGATGGTTAAGATGTTTATTAATTAAAAACACATACAGAGAGATGGACGGAAAACTAAGCGTTTTAGGGCCTCACACTCGGAATAGTACTTACGCTAGGGCCTAGCAAGGAATTATGTTTACTGTTTTATATGTATAACTATTTTGATATGACTTCTTTTTGGTTGCCCTTTTTATGAACTTGTTTATTTCTTTTTGTATGATAAATCATATTAAGGTTTAAGGCATAAGGTTTTTTTAACACCCTGTAAAAGACTGTGCTAATGATAAAACTAATAAATAACAAATACAGGGTGGTAATGAAGTAAGAGTATCTTCATTCATTTTTAAATCGATTTTACACAATTTAGATTTGAATTAAATATTTGACTTTGACAACTATACTTTCACTTTAATAAATATTATTAAAAGCCCAAAATAAATAAACTACTCTCAGTAAACAAATTCAGCACCAATATTAGTTTTGTTTTTATTCACAGCATTTTGTACACTGGAATTAATGTATTCAATTTATTATAACGCCAAAACGTTGTGTAACTGAGTGTCTGTAGAACAAAATGTAATCTTATTCAAATACCACTACATTGCCTGTTTGGAATGATAACGTATTAAGATCTACGTTTTTCTCATCATAAGACAGTGTAACTTCACGCTACCTTGGAAACCTAAAAGATGTCGTACTTGTCTATATCATTACGATAAAGACTCTTTCTATTTAGAAGAATATAAAGAGCGTGGTAACGGGAATATCATATAGTCTGTTTATTTTTGTGTTTTACTTTTCATTCTATCGATCTAGACAACCGTTCCGGTGAACTAGACTTCTCCAATGGTCAACTTGGATTAGAAACAAGATCAGATTATTTTGTATCAACCTTCAATGTAATGACGAGTAAATCTATATCGTACTAGCTTTATATAACGCAAGACTCCAGTTGCATCATATCAGGTTTTTGTGAGATCTGATGTACATGGTTCCTCTTAACCTGCACTGCATAAATATTATAACTGGCCACTGATAAGTTGAGTGTGTGTGCAACCAATAAAATAAACTAACTAGTTATAAAAAATCTGAAAAGAACGAACAATATAATAAATTACGACCTCCTTACGCGCAAGTTTGTGGCTAACGAGTTGTTTACTCATTGTTTTCAGATCTTGTGTCCCTTCAGTTATGAAACTTTGTTAACTTTCCTTGGTATCAAGAAAACTTATCTTTTTTAGAAAAACCATTTCAAACTTTGCAAGGAAAAGATTTCATTCAAAGTAAATACTTGTTTAAGTCAACATTTCTTACAATCTCGCAGTAGTAAATCTGTAGTATTTTTTATTTGTTATTAATGTAAATAGAGTAGGGCCTACTTTTTTTTTATCTAAACACGATTTAAACTGATTTCTACTGTAACCCAGGCATAGTCAAACAGGAGTTTGAGAGTGAGTAATTTGTCTGAGTTATATTCTAGTTGCATCAATTTTTATATAATTTGGAATGTGTTTGAATGTAATCTATTTGTGTTAGTTTTTTGCGACCAAAATAACTTTATAAATTTAATCGAGATAATTTTACTTTTTAAATTGGCAATGCACCAGCCAAGTTCGATAAAAATATAAAATATAATAATCACTTTATTGCATGGATGGCATTTAAGACGCCCACATAAATCTTGTATTATGAAATGTTTATTGATGCAATATTTAGTTATTATTGTTGACAAATAGAGAAATAGTGTTGACGTGTATAAAGGAATCCAGAAAATAATATTATTAAAAATTATTTATTATCAAAAGATGAACCAAGTGATATCAAGTAAATATTTGTCTAATGAAGGTTTTGGTTCATAATTGCAATAACAGTTTGAAGTTTTAAAATATAACTTAAATAAACTGTCTTCTAAATTAATCAATAATAAACATTAATATGCAAATAATAACCATAAAATTTAAAATATCACAAGTAAAAGTTAGGATACTGTTAATGTTTTTTAGTGTAATCATGACCAAAACATACCTCAATCATGGAAGGGATTTAGACGGGACCTTTTGAAATATTTGCCTATATTCTAGACATTGGCTATGTATTGATTTGTGAAAACTCACAAGATGGAAAATCGATTGAGTTCACCCTCCTTGAGCGAAGGGATTTCATATTAGAAAAGTCAACCGATCCCAGAAGATCCGGTCAGTAGTAATCAAAAGCGAATATAAACAATTTGATAACCTTTTACTTGTTACATCTAAGTTTATTTTATAAGTAACAAAATGTAAGATGAATTAATTCTGCGCTATTTCCTTAAGTCCATACTGGTTTACATAAATGTTAGTATAACGAAACATTGTAAAATAAAAGATAAAATGCTACGATTGTTCATCCAACCGCAACCACATGTGATGTATAAAAGTTGTATTGCTCTGCTGGGAGTTGTTCCGCCCTTACAGTTGATGGTCCGATGCCCAATAATATATCTTTGTACTATTCCCCACCACCAATGTATCTTTTCAACGTTCATAAATACCTATTCTTGATGAATTTTCTTTAAACATCTTTATACTGCGAAAGAACCAAAAAGTGGCATAGAAAATATGATAGACCTCTTTGTAAAGTATTTCAAACTCCTATTAAATTTTTAGGACACACAATGGGGAGTCTTACGCAGAATGTAAATTTCATGTTTCATCACAACAGTAAACTCCAAAACCATGAATTATAAAAGAATGTTCATCCGTTGTTCCGTTATTGGTTCATTAAACAGCTATAGAAAGTTTATTATTACTGACATTAAGTATCGGTTATTTATCACCATGGGTTAATTGTACAAAACGCAAGTCTTACAACTCTACACGGTGGTTATAGGATTTTAGGGGTTTTCTAGGAATTATCATTACAAATATATTTGGTTCAATAAACTAAAAGTTACAGATTTGTAACAACCACTCTAACTTAATGTTTTAAAGGTGAGTTTTCCCCAAATTACAGAAGCGTAGACTTGGAACTACAACAAAACCATTAACAAGTTACAGTCAAAATTTGTTCCTCCTGCTGACTATAAAACAGTGAGACCTACTGAAGATATTTATATGAATAAGCTGTAAAATTGTGGTGTTTCAAATTACTTTTTAAAATGTATAACAATCGTGATAGCTCTGGTTAGACGAGCCTCCCTTTACTATGTCATGGCACTGGGTTATCATGATAATGAATAAACAGGGTGTCCCGCGAGAGTATGGCACAAATGCAGGATTTGGAAAAGCTCATCAAAAGGAGCAAAAACTACATATAATCCTTTTTCCAAATCGCTTCATTTTCCGTCTGTCTGCACGTATGTGGTTTTTAATCAAACCAGTATAACTTAGGAACCACTTGAAGTACTGACTTTAAACTTAGCATGTATATTATGTAGTTAGGGTTATTACCGAATTTCCCCTATAGGGAAGAAGCTATTACCGAAGTCGGCATGGTAAGACCTAGGCCCGGGACCATGACAACTTTTCGTTTTGAGGTCCTTAGACCCCAAAAACACCATTCGCTCGAAACTGTATATATATATGTGTGTGTGTGTGTGTGTGTGTGTGTGTGTGTGTGTGTGTGTGTGTGTGAGAGCACGATAACTCTCGTAAAAATTAACCGATTTTGAAGAAATTTGGTATAAACGTGTAAAGCAACATTTATGACTTTCAGTTCGAAAACCAGCCAGATCCATCCGAAGGGGTATTTTGGGGGGGTTTTGTATCCCAAAAATGGGTTTTTGAACTTTTTACATACAATTTTTGAAATAGTCAAATATTACTTTTTACCATTGGATTCAGCTTAAAAAAACACACAATTTGGTATTTTGATCATTCTTCTACGTCAATTGGTTACCGAGATATCGAAAGTGCTAAACACAGTACGTTGTCTAATGTTATTGTTATGGAGGAAAAGACAAATTTTTTATCTCGCTTATTTATGAACATATACTGACGAAACTTGGTATACGGTCTTCATCTGGTTGTGGTCTATTGATATTTGCTCAAAAAAGCAATTTTTTGCCAAAGGCTCCCGTAGCAGCAAACCTGTGTACTCACCCCCATGTTATTCTTATGGAGAATAATTAAATGCTATGTCTCTCTTAATTTTGAACATAAATTAATAAAAACTGGTATACGACTTCACCTAGTTAAGTTCTATTGATATTAGCGTGAAACCCCATTTACTGTGTTCCTTGTTGCAGCAAACCTGCATACTCAGCCCCAATGTTTTTCTTATGGAGAATAATTAAAATTGCATATATCGCTTAGTTGTGGATATATTTTTATGAAACTTGGTAAGTGGCTTTATGTAGTATTAGGATATTTATATCTCCATTGGAAATTCGCGGAGTATGCAGGTTTGTTGCGACGGGGGTATTTTTTTAAATCTGGCATTTATATCTTTAACTTTTTCAAAATGGCCGTCATTTAAATTCCTTAAAGCTTAATATCTTGAAAACGACAACATGAAGAGGAAGTGCATATAAAAAAATGTGAAATTTTAAGGCAATAGTAATTTTGATGACAAATTTGCACGTTTGAATATTGAAAACATGTAATGACAAAAATTAATGTGAAGACAAAAATAATGCACTAACCTCAAGAACACAATTATAAATAAGAAATTAAATAAATGCAATTTTAAAATATGCTAAAACAATTGATTCCAAAACCTCAACCAATTTATTAATCAGCTGTTATACCTGAATAATCTCAGTTGAAACTGAATTCCTCATTTCAATATATTTATAAACCGTTTAAGTAAAGTTATTGCCCTTGGTAAACTATTTATTGAATTTTTGCGTACAATAACACGCATTGAGCTCCACGGGATAGACACCTCAAACTTTGAAGTTAGTTCAGTTGAAAAGGCAAACCCGTAGTGTTCCTATTTTTTTAAATGTATATAAGTTTCCTTTTGTATGAAAAAAGTAATCCTTTAATCGATTTTAGCATGTGGAAATCTGAGTAGTTAAACCTTTTATTTTTTGGGAAAAGTATAACTTGAACTGTTGCTACATACATTAAGGTAACTGGTTGGTAGTAGGCTACAAAGGTAATAATTACAGTTTAAATTTCTCTGAGGGTGACGAGTACGTTTAAATAGCTTTCAATAACTTAAACTTAAATAAATTAGTTAAAATACCTTAATTTGCTATATCACCAATCTTTGCCGACTTTGCCTTGATGTTTATAAATTTTACAAATCAGTTATATCGTAAATATATTTATCACCACGAAATTAAGAACAATTTTAAACTTTACGTCACCAACTCCTTGTTTGTTACAAGCAAGATAGTTGCACAGCGTTTGATCAATTTACAATTAGTAACATCTGGAAACGATTACTGAATCGTGAAGTGTTACGTAACAAAATCAGCAAGGAAAAGCCACAACAATTAGTGAGATAGTTAATGCAATATATTTAAACCCGACTTGACTCGTTCTAAGTGGCATTTAAACTGTAATTAACGTTGTAACCTAAGATGAATTTGGCTTGTACTCTTCAACCGTTCAATTTTAGCATTGATTATGCTTGGATTATGGTAAATTAATTGTAATATATATTTTTAAATAGGCCTATAAAAATCCAATATGCAAATTGTTCATATTTTGTTTTAGTATTCAGTGCTGGTCAGAATATATAAAGTACCCATCCGTGTTTAAACAATTTTAAAATATTTTTTACCCATGAGTTTTAAATGTGATTAAAATTGTCATATGGGAATATTAAATTTCAACTAAAATCCTGTTATTCAAAATTTTCAACTATAAATACATCAATAATCTTTGGTAGCATACATTTTAAGACTGATAACGATGATATTAATACATTGTTTTATTTTTTCGTTAACTATAATAGAAAAAATGAGCCGCTATTGCTGCTATCCGTAGTATTAAAATTCTTTGCTCAAAGTTTGGATGGTGACTCTCTTAATGTTATCAGAAAATGGAGCCTTGGGTGATTAATAGCGGTTCCAATTTCAGTGAAGCAAGAAATTGAATCAAACTTGTTACTTTATATCCAGAGTGGAAGTTTTGATGTGGAAATATGTTTCGGATTATGACAACATATTTTTTTAGATACATATACTTCTTTATGAACACAGGTAATAATAATTAAAAATATATTGTTGTTTTAACCAGGTTATGTGTTAGCGCCCTTCTTTCAGTTTGTTTGATTCATTCACAATTCCTTGTTTTAAACATAAAATAATAGATTATTCTTTCAATTTCGAAACGCAATTATTTAATTCATAAGTTTTTGGTAGTTAGTGTTGTATGTCAAATGTCGTAAATGGAAATTAAGTACACATTATTAAAATATTTAAAATAAATAAATGTATCTTATTATAAATAAAATACCACACATTTTGTTTACTTATCTTTATATATTAATTCTCAAGAGTGTTATTTTGTTGGCAGACCATATCTCCCTTAATATGTCATCAAAAATAATAATTGAGCCAAAATTTTGAAGATTACCTTCACCGCTAAATGAGAAAAATACCCCCGTCGCAGCAAACCTGCATACTCAGTGAATTTTCAATGGAGATATAAATTTCTTAATACTACATATAGCCACTTACCAAGTTTCATAAAAATATATTCACAAATAAGTGATATATACAATTTTAATTAATTTCCATAAGAATAACATTGGGGCTGAGTACGCGGGTTTGCTGCATCAACGAACACAAGAAATAGGTTTTTACGCTAATATCAATATAATTCAACTAGGTGAAGTCGTATACCAGTTTTTATTCATTTATGTTCATAATTGAGGGAGACATAGCATTTAATTATTATCCATAAGAATAACATGGGGCTGAGTACGCAGGTTTGCTGCTACGGGAGCCGTTGGCAAACATTTTTTTTAGCAAATATCAATAAACCACAAGCAGATGAAGCCGTATACCAAGTTTCGTCAGTATACGTTCATAAATAAGCGAGATATAACATTTTTCTTTTCCTCCATAAGAATAACATTAGACAACGTACTGTGTTTAGCACTTTGAATATCTCGGTAACCAATTGACGTAGAGAAATGATCAAAATACCAAATTGTGTGTTTTTTTAAGCTGAACTCTATGGTGAAAACTAAAATTTGACTATTTCAAAAAATATATGTAAAAAATTAAAAAAACCCATTTTGGGGTACAAAATCCCCCAAAATACCCCTTCGGATGGAGCGATCTGGCTGGTTTTCGAACTTAAAGTCATAAATGTTGCTCTACACGTTTATACAAAATTTCATCAAAATCGGATCATTTTTACGAGAGTTATCGTGCTCACGGACACACACACACACACACACACACACACACACACACACACACACACACACACACACACACACACACACACACACACACACACACACATACACACATACACACACATATATAAATATATATATATATATATATGTATACGTAGGTATACGTTTCCTTAATCCAAAGATCTATACTGGCATTTAAATGGACTGATAGGGCTGAAGTTCGGTAGGAAGGTGGCTAATTAACTCAAATCAGAATAGGCCTACGAAAATAATGTTTATGGCTCCACACCGCAGATCTTCATTATTTCCATGTTAACTATCACTAATCCAACTACTGAACCGATAAAACTAAAGTTTGGGAAATAGACCATGCTTTACTATCAAAAGTTGTGCTACTCCTTTTCCAAACCTAATTTGGGGCTCCACCCCACTGGCTTTTAAAATCAAGATTATCACCTTGCACCTTCAACTCGATTTATAGATCTGAAGCTTAGACGGAAGGTAGCTAATATACTTAAAGCAGACATAGGCATACTCCTGATCCTAAATATTATTTAGGGCTCCACTCCGCTTGCTTTTATTATTCCCATGTTAACTATCACAACCTACAACAGAACATATAATCCTGAAATTCCACTCAAACCATGTCCTTCTCCCATTCCGAAAGTTCTATGGGGTTCCACCCCAATGGAATTTATACGTAGTCATCACCATTGTTGCGGATTAGGAAACCCCAGCATAGCTGCTAGGCACATCTTCCACAAGCGGGAATATTGCACAGGTTACCGGAAGGACAGGGTATAGCAGGAAAGGAAAGGGTGGGATGGGACGGCAGCCAAATCGACCATTCAGAGGGCCAACTCCCGTGCCCCTGTGACAGCTGGGATGAGGCTCTCAAACTGGGGACCCGCATTCTGCCCTCCAACTGGTCAACTCAACTGACAGGGTATCCATGTCCAATAGCCAGGGACTATCCATTCTCAGGTTGGCAGGTTGAACACCAAACCCGGAGATGTTATCCCCCCTAGCCGCTGCAAATGGTGAAAGGGGAGAATGTCATAATGGACAGCCAAAAGATACCATATGTAATGACAACTTCATTTGCTGTACCCAATGTTAGCCTCAAAACTGGTATAGACCAGTTTTAAGGTAGTCCCGAGACTTTATACGTATTTATATTCAGTAACAAATGAATAGTTCTGGAATGATGGAGATAAAATTTTGTAGAAAGATAAGTAAGTAGTGTTGGAAGGGGACTTTTGGCTCACTTGATTTATGGCTTCCGGTCACGTGACCGGAAGCGCTGAGTCATTAAATACGTCATCTGAGGCTGAGCCAGTGACGTAGGCGGTTTTGTGACGTAATGAGGTAAAGTTCAAGGTCACGGGGAGGGTGTTTTAAAAAAGTACTACCTCGCACGCGTAAAATTCGATTGTGATTCGATAGTTAATCGATAAGAAATATCGAATGAAAATAATCGAATGAAACAATCGAATGATACGAGTGCGAGGTAGTACTATTACAAAAATAACTTTATTTTATTAACAATGTTTGTTCTTAATTACAATACGAAGCTTCCACCGATGTTGGTTAAAATCGAAGTTGATGATGCCGACGAGTCGCGATCATCGTGTTTTTTCCTGATGAAAGAAGGTAGATACTTCGATCCCTGCGCAGAGTCCATGTTGTTTTTTGTTGCGTAAAGTTCCAAAGATAAATCGTAACCGGACGCAATGAGAAGTCTTAACTCTTCATTAAAAACCTCGAGGTCTTGGAAAGTCGCCAGATGAATAGAGTCATAATGAATACACCTAATTTTGATGGACATTTCAACAGAGAGCTCGATGTACACTGGTCAAGAGCTGGAGGTGTACTGACTATTCGCTAGCTAGCGTTTTGGTATCAAACCAAATTGTGGGGGTAAAAGTGTTGTGGGGCGGAGCAGATGGCAGGCGGCAGGTGGTGCGAGGCAGATGGTTGCTACTACATCCACCATCATTAGTCAAACCCTATTAGAGATGACATTATTGCTTCTGCATCAGAAGATATTGTGCTATAAACTTCATGTACTTGTATTTCATCATTTGTATTGTCAGCTTGCTCAATATTAAAAGAAGAACATGTGGAAGAAACCGTAGTGCCTTGTATTGGCGAATCCATGTGAACTATGCAAGAGCCGCAGGTATACTGAAGTGATACAAGCATGTAGGATAGACACTCGTCTTTACCCCCCACCACACCAGTTTCCCCCACCAAGTTGTCACATCGCACAATAACTACGGGACATGCATTAGTTAGAGTCTAGCTCTGACTCTGTGAGGATCGGAGCTCCGTAACTAAAAACATTAACAATTCTTGCTCGACACTGTTTTTACGCAATCATAACAGTCACTGTGATCTAATTTATTGCATGTACTCATATGATGCATCTTGCGTAGCAGACAACTTGCTAAGAATGTTTCAGCCTGGAGTATTCTACGGCGAAATCGCTCACAATCCACTAACAGCGTAGACCTTCTATCTTCACAGTCGGAGAAGTAGAAGGTGGTGGCAGGCGGACTGTTGAAGGACACCTTCGTCATATTTCTGTAAAACTGTGACATCTTTAGAATAACACAAACTCTATAGGTAGATGTTAATCCTGCAAGGGTTGAAAGTATAATGATATAGCGCTAGCGTGTATGATACCCACCCAACGTTACCTCGATATACTTTAAACTACCATATAACACACAACTACCATATAACACTCAATATTAACTAAAACGTAGAACTGATCTTAAAGCATATTATATGACATTATAAAAAAGCATAAAGCATAAAGCATTATATGACTATTGTAACACAGTTTGTACAAATGCAAATTAAATTAAAATCGACGTCCAAAACATGAACTGTTATCTGACTTATTCTCGTGACGATCGGTAGATTTCTTGGAAACCGAGTGTCGGATATAAGTACAATACCCCGTCGCCCTACTTTTATTCATTGTTCAGAGATTTATAGGGAAAGTAATTGCCTCAATGGTTTAAATTTGGATTATAACGAGAAATAGTACTTTTATATCGCTGTTTATTTGAACTTTACTAGATTTGTAGATATTTTAGAGTTCAGACGTTTAGTACATCAAACAAAATCAAAATAACATCCAAGAACTCCATTTGCTAGCCTTACAATCAAAGAATCTAATCAAATTAGTTTTTAATATAAAAGGAAAAAAGCTATCGCCCTACACCTTTTTTAAAAATGTTCGTAATTTATTTTTCTTTAACACAGTGTTACAAGATTTATTGCAGTTTTACATGTTTTACCCGAGCGCCTTGATTTAATGTAACTAGTACAATGATTCGGCGTCAAGCGCTGTTAGAGCGGGCAAACAGCTTGTCAACTACGCGTGATGCTTATTGGTTTATTCAAGGTCACGCCGACTGCAGGCTCCGCCTCTAACGGAGTTCTCTGCCGCAGGGCACTGTACATTACTCACATCCTTAGACCTCAGCTTCGTAACTGAAAACTTCAATAATGTTTGCTCAACGCTGTATAATTATAACAGCTACTATGATCTAAACCAGTGCATGTATTCATGTGCTGCTTCTTGCGTACAAACAACTACTTGTTCGTCTGATCAATCCGCAAGTTGAGTATCCATTTGGTATATGTTAAACCATAACTTCGGGCCACCAGAGGAGAAGTCATCCCGGTGGTTCTGGGTGCTTACTACTTGAATTAAACCCATTGTTGATGCTGTTAACTTTGGAGAGGTTATTTCCATACAACTCGTTAAAAAAATAATTGAAACGTGGAGAGCTATCGACCGTAAATCACTTTACCGTTTTTCAAATAAGTTGACGATTAAATTTGTTTATAGCTTTTAGTTAGAAGCAAACCTGCGTAATCAGCAGCTATATTGTTATTCTTATGGGGAATAAGAAACTTGTGATGTCTTGCTTGTTTATGAACATAAATTGGTATGTTACTTTATCTAGCGGTAATACATTGGTATTTAAATAAATATCTGATTTTTGTGGTCCTTGATGTTTTTGTTATGGAGAATAAATAAAAATTAATATCTCGCTAGTTTATGAAGGTGCTTTGATGAAAGTTGGTAAGTGACTTTATGAGGTAGTGAAGTACCATTTGAAACTAGCTGAGTGTGCTGGTTTGCTGCAACGGGGGTATTTACAGTTTATACTTTTAACGTCCCACAAAACTCTTCATTTTTTACATATAAATTTGGAAATAGTCAAATTGTAGTTTTTTCCATTGGATTCAGTTTAAAAGAACACACAATTTGGTATTTTGATAATTTCTCTACGTCAATTGGTTTCCGAGATATTGAAAGTGCTAAACACAGTACGTTGTCTAATGTTATTCTTATGGAGGAAAAGTAAAATATAATATCTCGCTTATTTATGAACGTATACTGACGAAACTTGGTATAGGCCTCTTCACCCATTACGTATTAATACTTCGCCGACCACAGTGGGTCAAAACAGTAATCTAGCGGGACAAAAATCAGGGAGTGATAAAAAAATAAACAAATAGTCTTAAAACCACTTTTACTTATTTAAATACATAAAAACACACATTTTCAGCTATATACATTAATATACAGTTTCACGATATTTACAGGGACAAGTCGCTCAATGCCGTCAACACCTCAGAGTCACTGTAACTTGTTTCAGAAAATCCCTTCTGTGGGTGGCTGCGATTGCTCGAACATGTAGAGGTACTTGATGACGGAGAATAAAGAAAAAGTGCTGTTCTTTTTGTTAAAATGTCTCACAATCCTATGGCAGGAAATCCACTTTTTCTTAAGCACTTTTAAAAAACACTTGACTTTGAATCGAATTTCTTGTTTAAATTCATTTGACGGATCTCGAATTTGAAACTTGTTATGTAAGTATTCACATAATAAATCTTTTCCTTCAGAAAAGTTTTGGAAGGGTGGATCGATAGTTCGTAATTTCTCAAATAGTTCTCTCTTGGTTATGAACAGGGCTGCACCTAAAAAAAAGCACTACTTGTTAAACGGCCAACGTACTTAGGATTTTCTAACTTGTTAAACAAAAATAATCCATCGCTAAAAAGCCTTTTTATTACTGGTTTCCTAATCCATTGACATGTGCTTTAGCTTTGTATGGTTATTTAATTATTAAAGAGCTAGTACATATTTTTTACTGTGAATATTTAAATTATTTGCCTACTTTTACGGTAGCTTATTAAATATTAGTCTACTAAATAAATATTGAAGTAGAATATGTAAGCAACAATGTTTTTTTCTGTGCAGGATATGTGCATTTTCTCAATAACAATGGGGGCTTTTTCATGAGAGCTATTTTTATTACTGGTGAGTGAATTAAGTGTGGTTAACAATTGTAAAAATATATTCAATTAAGAAGAGTAAAACTAAAATCATTGTATAATGAATTATTTTTTTACAAAAGGTGATGTAGGTCTATGCAAGTTTAATTTGACATAACCTCATAGAGGTTTTTAGGAAAAGCTATAAATTTATTAAGTTTACCTACCTTGAAATCCTATATAGTTAACTTTTAAAGATAACAATCAACTTGTTTAATAAAAAAACATCCTGATACTTGTATTGCACTGTAGCGAAAATCAACCAATAATAGTTTACTATTGGGATTATAAATAAATTAAACATTTTAAAAACTTTAATACACCAGATTTTTATAAGGTTCTGATCATATAACCTGTCATATATGTAAATAAAAACGTGTATGAATTTAATGAGTAAATTAATGTAATCTAACATTTTTTGTTATTGAAATATCATTGGAGCCCACGATTTTGAATAAGTGCAAATGAAAAACATTTGATATCGATTGTTCTTTAATGAAACTAACAAATATTTTGAAAATCAAGTTTGCTATTAAAGTTTGTACGCCAACAAATCTACGTACAACTACTCCAAAATTTAGTATTGCAGGGTAATCCTATAGTATTTTTTCTTTACAAATTTAAAGTTGCAAAAAGTAGCAGCTAAAACACGAATTTTTGGATTGTGTACAATCCGCCCTTCATGGAAATATATAATATTCAAGGTTCTGGTAGGTTCCTTGAAACCTTTACTCTAAAACACTTTGTAACACATTTATTTTTAAAGATTAAGGAAAAAAATCTTCACATTAAAAAAAAATAATCAAAACAGGAACACTGACTTACCTTTGTGTTTCTTATCCATTGTATTAATAATAAAATAATAACCTATTTGAAGAACATCACATACTGGGGTCCTACACAGCGACTAATTGACAGCGACAACTTTAACTACTGACCGGCTCCCGCATTATCTGAGTATTTGGCCTTATCTGCACTCCGCCCAATGACAATGCAATTATAATAATCATTGTTTTGACTCTTTTGACTATTTGTTTATTTATATTTTATGTCCTTTTGTTAAATAACAATATTTCTGATAGGCATTTTTGTCTAGCCAGATTATTAAAATTGGCCCACTATGCGACGTTCGACGTCTTGGCCGTATTTCACAATGATATATAATGAGGGCAGCTCACACTAAAGTAATAATACGAATACGTAAATGCAAAATACCTCAACTAGCTACACAACATAATTATTTTAGTTACAACAAAAGGTACCTAAATTAAATATGAATAGAGATAGAGAATCCCAACCTGTACTAGCGTTCAGCAAAACAAAACGAGTGGGAGAGTTAATTACCTAGTAGAATGCAACCGGTGCGCAACCCATTAAATCAAGCTGTCAAGGGAACGCCCCGCGCCAGCTGTTACACGTGAAATTAAAAACCTCACTAAATCAGCCGAATTTTGTTTTTATGTCTAGAGCTGCATTGCACAACAAAATACCCAACCAAATTACCCTGTGTCGGGAAAATTACCCGCGCCCTCCCGCGGGCATATAAGCGAGTGCTCCGGACAGTTCCTTAGCAGTCGTCGATCTAAGTCGAGACTGCTCCCATGCAAGTGACCTGCGTATTAAAGTGCGAGGACAATTGCAGTAGCGGGGTAATGCGGGGGGAGGGCGCCCCCCTCGTAAGATCTCGCTACCTGGGTTCTCTTTCTCTCTCTTTTCCTTCTCTTTCACTCTGTCTTTTCCTGCATGTTATATTGCTGCTTTATTAGTCTGGCTATAGTAGTTAGTTTCTTCCTTGTCTTTCTTTTCTTGCATGCTAGGGTCGCTGCTTTTGCTTTCAGCTTTTGTATTTAAAATCTTCCGCATGTCTTTGCTTTTCTTAACTGTATTGTAGTATGCTGATAAAAGCGAAATTAAAACCTCATCAAACTCAGCCGAGGTAATTTCGCGTCTCCTATATAAGCGAACCATGCAGTAACTGACATCAGTTGCTTGCTGTACAGTGGAGTGTTAACATGGTACCATCTCCACTGTTCAGTGCAACTGTCTAGTTGTTCTTTTTATAAGAACAACTGGAGAAATAAGGGGCTAATACTAAGTATGCGCACACTTTTTATTAATCCCTTATACTTTTGCATGTTGCATGTTGTATGTTTGGTTGAACTTTGCTTGCTTGTTTGCTTATTTTGTATTGTAGATAGTACTAACTCCTTTCTTTAAATTACTTTAAAGTTTGGCTAGGTTATTTATACATTTTTTTAATTTATTAACATCTTACACACACACACACACACACACACACACACACACACACACACACACACACACACACACATATTAATGACACCCTTCAACTCCATCTCCTTTCCTTGCGAGTACGGCAAGAAAACCGGCTCTCCTTAGCTTTTAAGAGTACGGCCAGCAAACCGGCTCTTGCTTTGCAGTGTTTACGGCCCGCAAACCGATCACTGCACCTTCTTTGCATACCGGATGGGGTTTCGCATTTCCCCGGTTTTCGCTAGACCTCAGTGAGAGGGGTCCTAAGGCTCCTCACTGACTCCTTTATTTTAGATTAGTACAATTTACATTTATAACTCTTGTTAATTGAAATTAATTATTCATCATACAAATATGTAAGATACCCTTTAACTCCATCTCCTTTCCTTGCGAGTACGGCAAGAAAACCGGCTCTCCTTAGCTTTTAGGAGTACGGCCAGCAAACCGGCTCTTGCTTTGCAGTGTTTACGGCCCGCAAACCGATCACTGCACCTTCTTTGCATACCGGATGGGGTTTCGCATTTCCCCGGTTTTCGCTAGACTTCGGTGAGAGGGGTCCTAAGGCTCCTCACCGACTCCTTTATTTTAGATTCGTACAATTTACATATTTGTTTGACTTTATATTTGTAAAATAATAACTCTTCATTGTGACTTGAACTTTAGCCAGACTTTACTGTAAATTATATCTACTTCCCTTTAGGTTTCCGGGGTGTGAGATTCTGTCAAATCTCACACCCCACCCCCCATTTTGATCAGAAACGACCTTGACCCAGTTAGAAGATGTGGTAGAAGGGGTGATCACAGGCGGGGAATATATCAGTTTGTGGTTATAGTGAGAATCACTTACTGCTCTATTCCCCGTTTTGGTAATATAATCAGACGGCTTGACCCACTTGCATGATGGGTATTAAAGCGCGATGTTGCAGAGTCAATAATCACTTTGGTTGTGAACTGCATCAATAGAGCATCTACCATGGTATACCTCCACTATATTAACTCTACTACTAAAGCGGATATCTTTACCCAGCGTGTATACCAACTGCTTATGGAGTATCATGATGTTAAGGTCAAAGAATTGGGTATTCGTAAAACTGAAGAGGTAAAAATAGATGTGGAACCAATTCCTTTGAAGAGAGAAATTTACCGATTATTACAAGAGGCGTTTGTTTTGTGTCTTTATTACACTACACGTTAGGTTAGCGACTTTTTCCCGAACAAGACATTGAACCTGCTATATTCATTGTAAAAGGGTGGTGGTAAACATATATAAGGCAGTCGGCTTCGGAGTATAGTTATTGTTCAGCTATGGATAGCCCAGGAGGATCGTCTAACTTAGATGTTAAAGGCAATGTTGACTATTGAATATGTTAAAGATGAATCTACAACTGAAGATCCCTATTATTTTATGAAATTTTTAGTTGATCGAGATGCAATGTGTACAATCCGACTTCACATCCAAGTTTAAAAATCTATCAAATGTTCCTGTTGAAGAAAATTGTCCTTGTTAAATACAGAGCGGGGAATAGATCAATTTATGGTTTAAAATGAAATCATTTACTGCTTTATTCCCCGTTTTGGCAAATATGTTCAATGACCTTGAACTAAATACAAAGATTTTGTAGCCTCCAACTACAATAGTAAACAGAAAATGTAAAATATAGTAAACCTAACCTAATACTTACCCCCACCACTTCTTCTAGGGTATAAATAGAGGTGCATTTGCAGTGTTTTTTATTATTGCGTTGACCCTTGTGGAGAGCACACCTACATTATGAATCGCTGCAATATTTGTAAAGCTTCTTTCAGAGATGAATGGCTTTTAACCATTCATAAAGAATTGAAACATAACACCAATACAAATACAGAAGAGGAAGAACCAAATGAAGAAGAATTAGATTCAATCGACCAACAATTAGCAAAACATCAAGAAGAACAAAATGTAGAAGAAAAAGAAGAAAATGAAGAAAAAGAAGAAAATGAAGTTTCAAGACCAAGTGTCATTCATTATGCGCCTGGACCATCAATAAATGTGGAACTACACGCCCGAGCACTTCCGGGTAATGTTGTAACCCACTTTAAAATTGACAATACAAAATTGAAACTTGAAGAATTTTTAAATAACGCAAAAGGATTGGTTAGCAAAACTCTGAAAAATGAATTAAAAAGATTAAATTTTATTAAATTTGGACTATTACTGGATGCTTTATTTACAAACATTCAAAATGAAACCTCACCGAGAGGTTTCTTAACAAAAAACCGAACTATTATGTTTTCGTCAGATATTGATTCAATTGTATCTGAATGTTTTGAAGAGCTAATGACAAAAATACAAGAACATGAAGGAAGAGGCTCTGGATGGAGTTTGTTAAGCATCACAGGGCTAGACTTAAGAGTACACAAACACGGCTATGGAATTCGAGGAAGTAGCTACATCCCTCTACCAACAAAGATTAGAAATACCTTATCCTGCGTCAACGTACAAAATCAAGATACTGAATGTTTTAAATATGCCATGTTGGTCAAATATGTAACAGACAATCCGATAAGACCAAGCCGCAAATATGAAGAAGTACAACATAGATATAATTTTCAAGGGATGACTTATCCTGTTGCTATAACAGACATTTCAAAATTTGAAAAGCAAAATCCTTCAGCTTCTGTCAACATTTTCGGCTTAGATTCGTCAAACAATGCGTACCCCTTGCGCATAACACCTATTGAGCGCAGAGATCATACGGATTTGCTATTGATCACTAAAGGGGACATATCCCACTATGTCTACATAAGAAACTTTGGAGCTCTTGTATCTAAACAAATATCAAAAAAACACGGAGAGAAAACCATTTGTAAAAGATGTTTTCGTCATGTAGGCAAACCATTAAGAAGGGGAGGTTCAGAATGGTTAGTAGAACATCAAAGGTTATGTAATGGAAACTATGAGGTTAGAATTAAATTGCCACATTCCAGCAGAGCGCAGATAAAATTTGACAAAGTAATACAACAATACCGTGTACCTGTTGCTGTTTACGCTGATTTCGAGTCTTCTTTACATCCGCTTGAACAACAAGAAGAGAACGTTACAAGAAGAAGCAAATACCAACTTCATTCACCAAACAGTTATTGCATACTAATTAAATCCACGTTGACTGAAGACCATCTTCAAAAATATGGACTATCATCTTCTCCAAAGATTTATCGCGGTGAAGAAGCAGCCAAATACTTTGTCGATGATCTGTATGACATAGCTGCAAAGGTAGAAGAACTGTATAGAACAAAGGTACCCATGTCACCTATGGAAGAAGAAGAGCTTCAATATTATGATTCAACAACAACGTGTTATCTGTGTAATAACACCTTTACACTGGATAACGTTAAAGTTCGTGACCACGATCATCTTACGGGAGCGTACAGAGGTGCAGCCTGTAACGCTTGCAACTTGAACTACAAACTACCATATTTCATCCCCGTAGTTCTGCACAATCTGAGTGGTTATGATTCGCACTTCATAATCCCCGAACTAGGAAGAGATAATGGAGCAATAGACGTTTTGGCTACTACAATGGAAAAATTTATAAGCTTTTCAAAAAAGGTGGGAAAAATTAAATTAAGATTTGTTGATTCATTTAGATTTATGCCTTCAAGCCTCATGAAATTATCTGAAAATCTAAGAAGAACAGATTTGATAGAAACAAGCAAAATTGTACCCAATAGTAAAATGGATTTGGTTCTTCGAAAAGGAGTCTTCCCCTATGATTACATCGATGGACTGCATAGATTTGATGAAACATCACTACCTCCACCAGAACACTTCAAAAACAAACTTAATGAATCGGAAATATCACTTGAGGACTATCAACACGCACGTCGAGTATGGAACGAGTTAGATATGAAGACCTTAGGAGATTACTCGGACTTTTATGTCAAACTAGATGTAACTCTTCTTTGTGATGTAATGGAAGAATTCCGAAACACCTGTTTTGCTGCATACGGTTTGGACCCTCTACATTCGTATACTTCACCAGGATTAGCTTGGCAAGCCATGTTAAAAGAAACAAAATGCAAACTCCAACTTTTAACAGATATTGACATGGTTTTAATGGTTGAAGCTGGAGTAAGAGGCGGATTGACCCAAAGTGTTACCAGACATGTCAAAGCCAACAACAAATACCTTCCCGATTACGATGAAACCAAACCGTCAACCTATTTAGGATATTTCGATGCAAATAACCTGTACGGATGGGCAATGTCAAACCCACTTCCTTTTGATAACTTTAAATGGATTAATCCCGACTCTATTGGCGATATTTTACAAATTCCGAAACATGGTGACACTGGATATATTTTGGATTGCAATTTTGAATACCCAGAAAATTTACATGATCTTCATTATGACCTTCCACTTCTTGCTAAAACAGAAATTTCACCAATTGGAAAACACCCCAAATTAATGATGACATTAAATAATAAACAACGCTACGTGGCTCACTTTTGGGTGGTTCAACAAGCTATCGAATTAGGACTACGTCTAACAAAAATTAATAGAGTTTTGGAATTTTCTCAATCATGCTGGTTGAAACCCTACATTGATTCAAATACCATCAGAAGAGCAGCAGCTACATCAGACTTTCAAAAAGATTTCTTTAAATTAATGAATAATGCGATATTTGGAAAAATATTGGAAAACAAAAGAAGACATAAAAATGTTAAACTTGTTACCGACGCAAAAAAATTACAGAAACTAGTACAGCAGCCAAATTTTGGAACATCTATAATTATTAATGAAAAACTTGTAGCAGTGTCCATGAAGAAGACGAGTGTGAAGATGGATCGTCCTTTGTATATAGGCATGTCAATCTTGGACATCTCAAAAACACACATGTACGACTTTCACTACAACAAAATGGTGGCGTTCTACGGAAGAGAAAATATATCTATTACATATATGGACACTGACGCTTTCATATATCGCATAGTAACATTGGACATGTATAAAGACTTACGTACATTTATTTACAAGAACGACTTTGATTTCTCCGATTATCCAAAAGATCATCCAAACTACGACAATGGTAGAAACAAAAAAGTACTAGGCAAATTCAAGGATGAGGCTAATGGTGTTCTACTTGAAGAGATTGTTGCACTGATGTCTAAACTATATTCTTTGACACTCTATAATGAAAAAGAAGAAGAAGAAAAGAACAATAGCTATATTAAGAAAGCTAAAGGTGTAAAGAGTTTATATTTAAAGAAGAAAGTCCATTTTGAACACTACAAGCAATGCTTATTTGAGGATAACATCATTACAGCTAAATTCAACACCATCAGAAGTTTTAACCATCAGCTGTACAGCGTGACTGAAGTTAAAAAGGCGCTATCCTGTAATGACGACAAAAGACAAACCCTTCCAGACAACATCCACACTTTACCATTCGGTCACTATTCCCTCAACCCTATTGACTAATAACCCTTTCATCGTCCTAGATCCTCTATCCTTTTCCTTTCCGTAAAAAAGGGGAAACGCAGCATTGTTAAGCTGTGTTTCCCCTTTTTTTACACAAGTTTTGAATGACCTTGAACTATATGTATATATATAAGCAGATTTATACAAAAGAATATTTAATAACATATCAGCTGCCTTCGTGAAACCATCATGTCAGACCTGAAGGAGAAGATTATTAATGAACTACACAAACCTGCAAGAATAAAGTTTCCAAGAAGAAATACTGTTATAAAAGGGATAAATGATCTATATCAAGCGGATTTAATTGAAATGCGACCGCATAGCAGAATAAACAAAGGATTTAAATATATACTCACAATAATTAATTGTTTTACAAAAGTTGCAGACGCTTTGCCTCTAAAGGACAAGACTGGTAAAAGCGTAACAGAAGCCATGGAAATAGCCATAAAAAGAGATAAAAACAAAATTAAACATTTACAAACTGATGATGGAACAGAATACTTTAATACAAACTTTGCACAGTTAATGAATAAATATAAAATAAATCATTATTCTACAAATTCAGAGAAAAAAGCAGCTATTGTAGAAAGATTTAATAGAACCTTAAAAGGAGCACTGTATAAACAATTTTCAAAAAGAGGTTCTTACGTATGGTATGATGTTTTACCACAATTAATAAATGATTATAACAACAGGTTTCATAGAACTATTGGTATGAAACCTAACAAAGTAAATAGAAGAAATGCAAAAGATGTATTAAAACGCATAAAGAAAAATACAAAGCCTAAAGTAGAAAAAATGCAGCCAAGAAAATTTAATGTAAGTGATAAAGTACGGATTAGTAAATATAAGGGAGTGTTTACCAAGAAATACCTTCCCAATTGGACGAATGAAGTTTTTACAGTGTATAAAGTGCAACCGACTGTACCTGAAACGTATATCCTAAAAGATAACAAAGGAGATTTGTTGCAAGGTGCATTTTATGGACATGAAATGTTAAAGTCAACAGTAGGTGATGTATATCTTGTTGAAAAAGTGTTACAAAGAAAAAAGGACGCAGTTAAAGTGCGGTGGTTAGGGTTTAACAAAACTGAGGATTCATGGATACCTATAAAGGACTTGGTTTAATGCAAGCAACTCATTTCATCGTTAATCTTTGAGCAGGAAGGAGATTATTCACCATAAAGATCGATTCAATATTAATAACATAGATGATTTAACTGTGGATAACGTTAAAATCAACAATGGTAAACACGGTAGTTTACTTCCAAACACTGTTCGATGTATAGTAAGTGGCCCCTCAATCTGCGGAAAGACCAATGTTGTCTTTAATTTGATCACTAATCCGCAGGGATTAAGGTTTAATAACCTATATATTTTTTCAAAGTCTCTACATCAACCAAAGTATCAATTGCTGGATAAAATCCTATCTGATGTGTCTGATGTTAATTTTTACAAATTTAACGCTAGTGATAGTATTATGGAACCAAACGAAGCGAAACCGTATTCTGTATTTATATTTGACGATGTATCTTGTGAAAATCAGGATACTATTAGAAACTACTTTGCCATGGGAAGACATAATAACATCGACAGCATATATATAGGACAAACTTATAGCAAAATCCCAAAAAAACTTATCAGAGATAATGCAAATATTCTAATTGTATTCAAACAAGATGATACTAACCTAAAACATATATATAACGATCATGTGAATGCGGATATGCCATTTGAAAAGTTTAAAGAGCTTTGCGGAAAAGCATGGGCGGAAAAGTATGGATTTTTGGTTATTATGAAAGATCAAGCTATAAAAGATGGTCGTTATAGAATAGGTTTTGATAAATTCGTTTTAATACACTGATTAGCGGTATTACTGTACAAGTCGTCAAGGTGTGAAGATGGTTAACCAGGAAAAGCTATTAAAGGAAATAAAATCACTTAGTGATTCTATTAGACAAAAAAACCGAGCTTTAAAATCAGGTATAAATGAAAGAGAGCAATTTTTAGAAACAACATTCAAACCTGTTACTGAACCTTTAAAGCGATTAGCACAAAATATGGAAAAACCTTCAATTCGCTTCGAAGGAGACAAAATGCTACCAATTTCCAAATATGAAGAAGAATTTCAGAATGATGAAAGTTTTGGCCAGTTACATACATCTGAAGAAAGCGACGAGTATGAAGAAAGCGGAGATATAGAGGATTTAAAGGAAAAGGATATTGCAGAAGATACAAGTACAGAAGATACAAGTGTAGAAGATACAAGAGCAGAAGAAGAGGATATTAACCCATCCAACTTAAGCAAATTAGGCACGGATATTATGTTTAAAGGAACACTTGGAAGAACATATACGTTAAAAATGTTACACGCCGCACATGCTAATCGAAGTTATCATACCTATGGAGCTAGAATAGAGGATAAAGGATTAATGATTGGAGATAGCAAGTTATATATAAACGAAAATGATGATATAGTTATTGGAGATAAGAAATATAAAGGTACAAAAGGTTTGTTTGAACTTATCTTTAAAAATAATCCTGGTAAATATACTAAAAGGGATTTACAATTGTTTAAAAATATATTAGAGTATACAAATGCACATAGAAAAAAGTATTCCAAAGACCTACCTATTCATAGAAATCGGTCAATAAAATATACAAGTATTATATCTAGTCTTTTCCCCTCAAAATCAAAAAAAGCTCAAATTAAAAGAAGAGCTTTATCTTCTGCTGAATTAAATGTTTTGCATAAAAAGAGAAAAACAAGTGATCCTACCACATATGGAAGGGGATTATTGAAAAATTTGTATAAAACTAATATAATATATTACAACGATATAAATAAGTTAGTTGATCGAATGAGATTATTACATGAAGCCATGGAAGCCGGGCACACTGGTTTAGAAAACGAATGGGTAGCTTTGGTTGATGAACTGCGAAAACAAGGAATAATTGTTCAGTAGACGCATATATATATATATATATATATATATATATATATATATATATATATATATATATATATATAAATATATAAAATGAGAACCTAAACGATAGCGATTCAGTTACATCATGAGTGTGGACAAGTTTGGACGGTATTCCGAGTTTGGGGTAAAATCTGGATATAGTGAAAAAAGAGCTGGGTTTCCGTTAACATCTGACGGCAACTATAATTTTGAAGGAAAAGTAATTCAAAATGTTGGTGATCCGCTTATGTCGTCTGATGCGGTTACGGTACAGTACATGAAAAAAAGAACCCCAACTGTACACGAAGATCATTGGGGGTTTTCCGGTAAAAGGTTAAGCGATATACAATATCCCATTTATGATGGTGAAGCAGTAAATTTAGCTACTCTAAAATTGTTAACGATTTACAAAAGGAATAAAACTGACACAAGCTATGATGTAAAAGAATTAGAATTATCAAATGTAGGTGATTGTGAGCAGGATGGAGACGCTGTAAATAAGAAAATGTTTGATATTGTACACAAGAAATGGACTACGGAATATGAAAAACATTTGGAAAGGTTTGGTGCAGCTCTATTCCATTATATCCATCGGGCTTCAGGAAGAGATGCAGCTTCAGATGTTGACAGTCACAATTATTTAGACTGGAAAAATATACACAATCCAGAGAAACCTAATCAACGAGATAAACCGTCTAAGCCTTCTAAAGTCAAGACATTAGGAAAGGAGGATAAAGTGAATGTGATTAATGAACCAACAGAAAACAATGAAGATTACATAAGAGAAAAAAGAATTTAAAATACCCCCCATGATAAGGGATAAAGCATCAGTCATATTCGAGAGACGATACAGAGAGGATGATGGAATCCAATATTACTGCGTGGAGTTTAATATCTCAAGAGCCGAGATTTCCCCAAGGAGTGTTGACAGATGGTTTTGTTCAACGGTTTGATAGATATATGGATTGGGAACAACTTTCCATACATTACCTCTTTACAATGACTATGTTAAGAATTTATTTTCACAGAGTTAACTGGATCCATATTTTACAAAGACAACAGTTTTCAGAAGACTTCCTCGTAGAGATGACATCAAATTTTAATAACTGTTGGGAAGTAATAAGTAAATATCAAAATCTCTCTGAGAACTACATTGACAATTTTAAAGATAAACTAGACTGGGATGTGTTATTTAATTATCAACGATTAAGTGGCAAGTTTCTAAGGGAACATGACAACTATTTAAAGTTTATTCATTTTACCGAAGACAACGATACCATCACCAGCGGAGAAACATCTGGAACATCTTCAATTACACCTTATTTCTATTTTTACTACTTTTATTTAATATGTCTACATTTAATTAATAAATCCATTTCGATATAATAAATGGATTTTAAACAGTATATAATACAAGAAACCAAAACTGATATTACATTCATTGTAAAACATTTATAGAGTGCACCTACTGATTGTAAGTTTTGCTATAAATAGCCATGTCGAGGGTTAAACGCATCAGTCATAATCGAGAGAGATTACAGAGAGGAAGGGGAATAGCATCACCAGCATTTTCTCTATTGAGTAAACCGGTTGGAGCTATAGTTAACAAGGCGATTGATTTATTACCTGTGGAATTACATTTACCTGGAGGATATCAATATTGTGGTCCTGGAACCAAATTAGAGAAACGTCTTGCTAGAGGAGATCCTGGAATAAATAAGCTCGATCAGGCTTGTAAACAGCACGATATAGCGTATTCCAAATTTGGTGATACTAAAAATAGATCAATAGCGGATAAAGCACTTGCTGAGAAAGCTTGGCAAAGAGTAAAATCTAGTGACGCGAGTATTGGTGAAAAAGCAGCGTCTTTAGCAGTAACAGCAGCAATGAAAGCAAAAACTACGTTTGGAGGAGGAAAGAGAAGAAGGCGTGGGAAAAAACCCGCTAAAAAACAAGGAGGTAATATCAGAAGAAAACGTCGATCTACCAGTGGTAAAGCTAAAAAGAAACCAACAATATGGTCGATGATAAAAAAGGGAGGAGGATTATACCTAAGACCGTATCGTGTGTATTAAATAAGAAAGAGCAATTAATAATTAAAAACAAAGAATTGACCAATGAAGAACTGATTACATATGCTTCTTGTTTGAAAATCCCATTTTTTAGAGGAGTATTTATGAAAGATGAGTTACCGGTTAAAATGTGGAAAAATGAGACTGGTATTGTAAATTTGGATAATAGTGAAGGATTAGGCACTCATTGGGTGTGTTACAAGAAACTTGGTAAAACCATTTATTATTTCGACAGTTTTGGAGACCTTCCACCACCGAAAGAACTTCAACAATACTTTCGTGCGGCAGAAAATGTTTTTTACAATCATACAAGAAAACAACCTGATGATACATCCATTTGCGGTCATTTATGTTTAGACTTTTTAGCTAAAAGTGTTAGTCAACTTTAAGATGTCCTCGTATACAGTGTCATTAACCGGTAACTCATGTACTTTGCGCAGTATTCTGTTTCCAGCGCTACGTTTGCAAAAAGGAAGACTATGGGAAGCCGCATTATTGGATTTAACAACATATAACTCTATTCCAAACGTTAGTGAAGGAATTAATAACAAAATACATTATTACAAGACAAAAGATGATAAAGGAAAGTATTCAGCTTTGGAAGAATTCAGTTTACCAACAGGAGCTTATGAAATTGATAATATAAATGAAGTTATACAAAAACATATGGGAAAAGAAAATATAACGATAAAAGGCAATAACAATACAATGAAAGCCGAAATTAGTCTAAGTATTATATTGATTTTAGTCAAGAACATTCAATTGGTAGTTTATTGGGGTTTTCTAAGGAAACAAAAGTATTAGAACCTAATAAAACTCATTCTGGGAATAAAACTGTGACGATCATCAAAGTTAATAGCATAGACATTACATGTAACATTATACAAGGATCCTACAGAGATGGAGAGAATCGTCATATATTACACACATTCTACCCATCAGTTGCACCGGGTTTCAAGATAGTAGAAAAGCCTCAAAACCTTGTGTACCTACCGTTAAACACCAGTTTCATTTCAGACATCGTGCTGAACATAGTGGATCAAGACGGAAACCTTATTGACTTTATAGGAGAAGCTATTACTGTAAGAATACATATAAAATCATCCGCTTAGACAATGGGGTTATCATTTAAAAAGAGAGAGCCAACAAGCAAAGAGGTCAGTAGCTCATCAGCTGTAGAAGGGTTAACAAGTGACAACATTCGTTTTCTAGAAGAAATTGGATTAAAACTCATTAACAATGGATATACTGGATATAGCGCAGGGTCCAACATTCGACGAGACCTTATGGGAAAAGGAATATCACACGCACAACCCTTACGCTTCGTCCAAATTAAACAATAACGATGAAATTAGGATTCCTATACAACAACAAGACATTTATACTCTTCCATGCGAAAGTTATTTATATATTGAAGGAAAAGTAACAAAAAATGATGGTACTGCTGGAACCACTGTTCCGTTCATAAATAATCCTATGGCATTTTTGTTTGACGAGATTAGATATGAAATTTCAGGAGTTACAGTCGATTCAACAAAAAAGGTTGGAATTTCCAGTGCATTGAAAGGATTAGCGTCTTTAACACCAAATGAGAAGAATCTGTTAGCTGTTGCAGGATGGGTTGCACCAGACAAAAGTACAATCGCTCCTGACTCTTCGGGAAACTTTGATTTCTACGTACCTTTAAGATTACTCCTAGGATTTGCTGAAGACTACAGAAGAATAATAATAAATGTAAAACAAGAACTAGTTTTATTAAGATCATCAAACGATAAAGATATTATTAAAGCAGCTACTGGAACAACTGATGCCAATTTAGACTGGAAATTAACATTAGACAAGATTGTTTGGAGAGTACCACATGTGCGACTAAATGATGAACACAGGATTACATTATTAAGAAAGTTAAAATCAGATCGAGACATTGTAATGCCATTCAGAAGCTGGGAGTTTCATAAATACCCCTTTTACCTACAACACAACGGCATACATGGACTGTAAAAACTTCTACTCATTTGGAAAAAGTGAGATATGTAATATTTGGATTACAAACGAAGAAGAAAAGTATAATAACTGAAAATGCTGGTGAATTTGACCATTGTAAATTAACAAACTGTAAAGTGTTCCTGAATTCACAATTCTTTCCCTACGACAACTTTAATATTTCTTTTGATAAGAAAAGATACAGTGTTTTATACGACATGTACGCTAGGTTCCAAAATTCATATTACGGCAAAACAAATACACCTCTACTATCTCCCGTTCAGTTTGAATCGAAAGCTCCGATTGTTGTAATTGATTGTTCCAAACAAAATGAATCTGTAAAATCATCTAGTGTTGATATAAAAATAGAAATGGAATTTCAAGAAAACGTACCTGCGAATACATCTGCGTATTGTTTAATTTTGCACGATAAAATTGTTACATACACACCGTTGACCGGTATTGTAAAGACAGTATTGTAAATCGTTGTACCACCACCGGCACCGCCACTGTCGCTAACCTATAAATAGCGGAGCAACAATGCAGGTCTTCAGTTGATCGTCTATCGTCGCATGGGTAACATCTTCTACAAAATGAGTTCTCCATCTGTTGTACAAGGTGATGCAGAGGTAGCACCGTTATTGGAACGTGATAATACTAGTGAAGCAGAAATCATCAAGGAAATAACTGCATTTTTAAAGTTTGGTAAAAGAGATAGAGAGGAGGAAAGTAATGCAGACCCACCAAAGGTAGTACCAAAGAGGAAGAAGAAAGTTGAAGAAAATATTCCTCCTCACATTTTAACTGAAGTTTTTTTGCAAATCTTTTACCCCATCTCAGCATGCATCAGTAAAAGTGTATCAGTTGGATTGATGAAGTCATTGGATTATTCCCCTACAGTAATAATACACCATGTAACAAAAAAGGTTTTATTTTCGCAAAATGCTTCGGAGTCATTTTTGAAACATGTACATTTAATAGAATGTTATTTAACTAACAGTTTGTGTGGAAGGAAAACACATATTCGACTTTTGGATTGTGACAATGAAATCGATATTGTTAAACATCGCGGACAACTACAAGTGCGAATTAGAGACTTGACTCAACATGAAAATAAGATTCTACTCTCACGTGAAGAATTCTACGTTTTAAACTACGCAACAGAACCTATTACAAGGTACATGAGACAGTTGGTATTTGCAAGCGCTATTATTAAAGAATATTTGGTCGATACTTTGGAAAAACAACCTGATAGCACCATCGTGTACGGACCTGTGGATACATCTATTTTTAATAGAATACCTCATGAAGTTTGCATGTGGAGAAAGTTAAAGGATTTTGAACCACTTGTAGAAATCGCTACAGAAGAAACAACACAGGAAGAAGAAACGGAGAAACAAGAAGAAGAAGAAAACGAAACACAAGAAGAAGAAGTTAAAAAAGACTAAAGTTTGACTTAGTAAAGAAGAATACACGTGGGGTAGGCCTATTGGGGACGGTGCCCACGTTAAATATACACCAACGCGCCAGCAACTGTACGGCCTGGTATTTAACCTACCGTGGTGTGGAAAACAGTTTAGTTGATCGCTAGGTGCCATGATGAGCGGAGGGGATGAAGAAGTGAGTGTAAAGCCTTGTGTAATAGAATTTCAAGCATTTCGAAATAATGATGATAGGTTTATTATCAAGGAATTAGTAATTTTAGACTTGCTTACATTTGTAGCCTACCCATTCACGTTTGAAGCTCCTTTTTCTTTTAACAAACTTAACACCAAAGCAAAAAATACAAACAAATGGATAACAAACTACTTTCATCACATACATTGGTATGAAGGATTTATAAGCTACAGTAATCTGCACAGTATTATGTTTAACTTTTGAAAACAATATTCGCATATATACACAAAAGGATTAGAAAAAAAGAATTGGATAGAAAAGTACACGCACGGTTATGTTTTCGATATAACTATCAGTAAGGATTTTAACATTAATCTCGGAAATATTTGCGTCGCTGCAAAAGATCTTAAACACGGTCAAACAAACTGTGCATTGTACAACGCATATCGTTTGGCTGCTTACTTGAAACAAACGCAGGAATGTGGTGGGGGTAGCGGGGCCTATAAATACGAGGAGGCAACACCGCCCCAGCACGAGTATTATTCGAGACTCCGAAGAGGCAACATCACAGAAGACACCATAACTACTGCTGACGAAGATGGCATCACAACAGTTTCTACAAACACTGGTTGATCAATTCAACACTCATTCAAAATCCGACCTTCTGCTAACTAAAAAGTGTTCAGAACTAAAAGAACAAAAACACTACATTATTCATAACATCAAGAAAGTGGAAACCACACATGGAGAAGCAATTCTAGTTTCATTGAGCGAAGGACCTTTCACTCCAGGAGATGAGCCGAAGTTTCAAGTATTTCTTCCAAAACGATTTGTTCAACTACTACAAAATGAAGATTTGCGAGATATTCAACCGGGGACGTTGTATTTGGTATCACACGGTGTAAGCGGCAACAACTCGACGGAACTCACTCTGCACATCACGCATCCTTGTACATAATGTCTCTGTTTGTATTTCTAGTCATTAATGTTAGACTTAAGCTTATTGTATTGTAAGATGTTTGTTTAGTAAAGAAAAGAAAAAAAGAAAAAAAGAAAAACAGCAACACAGCAGTATATTATTTTATATACTGCTGTGTTGCTTTTTTTAAAAATTCAAACGGATGACCTTGAACTTTTATTCAGGGTTAACTTATGAAGAGGTATAAAAGAGAGGGGAGCAGTGAAGTTAGTCTCAGTCTTGTCTAACACACGCTGCAGCTAACATGTCGGTGCCACCGATGAACAATTTATCATTCGATAACCATTTGAATACATATTGTTGCGAGTCACAATGTTTTAAAATACCAGGCGATCAAGTTGACGGGAAAGCTTGTCGTAAGTGTAGGTGTTTCAGCTATTGCATATGTAGATGTAAAACGTATCAAATGAACCGACAAGATAAATTACAAGAATTACGCCGACGGATTGCATTACTGTGGCGGCGAATGTAGTAGCAACCATCTGCCTCGAACCAGCTGCCAACTGCCATCTGCCGTCCGCCATCTGCTCCGCCCCACCACACTTTTACCCCCACCATTTTGTTTGATACCAACACGCTAGCTAGCGAATAGTCAGTACACCTCCGGCTCTTGACCAGTGTACATCTAGCTCTCTGTTGAAATGTCCATCAAAATTAGGTGTATTCATTATGACTCTATTCATCTGGCGACTTTCCAAGACCTCGAGGTTTTTAATGAAGAGTTAAGACTTCTCATTGCGTCCGGTTACGATTTATCTTTGGAACTTTACGCATCAAAAAACAACATGGACTCTGCGCAGGAATCGAAGTATCTACCGTCTTTCATCAGAAAGCGAAGTGATGGCCGCAACTCGTCCGGATCAACAACATCGATGACAACGAACAACGGGAAACTATTGTAAACATGAATTATTGTAAATAAAATAAAGTAATATTTGTAATATGAATTATTGTAAATAAAATAAAGTAATATCTGTAATTGTACTACCTCGCATTCGTATCATTCGATTGCTTCATTCGATATTTCATTCGATATTTCTTATCGATTAACTATCGAATCACAATCGAATTTTACGAGTGCGAGGTAGATTTTTTTTTAAAAATTCACCGTGACCTTGAACTTTGAACTTTCCCTCATTACGTCACAAAACCGCCTACGTCACTGGCTCAGCCTCAGATGACGTATTTAATGACTCAGCGCTTCCGGTCACGTGACCGGAAGCCATAAATCAAGTGAGCCAAAAGTCCCCTTCCAACACTACTTAAGTACATGAGAATATAACCTTAACTGACCCATACTGAACATCAAATTAATGTTAAGATCAACATCAATGAAAATTAAATGCATATTATAAGTACAAATGTGATGGTGGCTGGCTGTGGGCTATACACAGTTTAATATTAACACCAAGCCACACTATACATATACATGTACAATCCAAAATAGTTACTGCCTGGATAAAGTTGAAATCAAAAATAATACTAATGCCTAGTAAACTCCCGTACTAAAGAAAATAGTTAAAATATCTGTAATTTAATCTCAATAATACGATTTCCAGGGAAATCAGCAAATGGTTGGTGGTTAAATTGGTTGTGTATTTTCATTATGTGATGTTTATTTACTAAACAAGATTCTTTAAAGGTTTACCATGCATTTTTCACATGAACTTTATTGCCACAAGATTTAATTTTTATGCATAGTTTATTATGACCCAAGGATTTACGATTTATGATTACACGACCACTCCAAGTAAAATTACATCACTAATGACATCAATTATAAACGAGTTCGCACGCAGCACGCTGACGTGAGGGAAGTTAATTTCCACATAAAAACTTGTAAAACTTAAAATAAGTGTAAAAACATACATTTGTCAAATTTTTAATGAAATCTGAAAACATTGATTTGTTGGCTGTTCTGATATTCCTGGTTTCATTTACTTGCAAAGCTGGGAATACCAATTTGCGCATTATAAGGTTAGGAGAAGGTCCAGACAGGCTGGAAAGTAGGCGTGAGGTTGCTGGGGATGATAAAAGTACTCTAACAAAGGAATAACAGGCTTTTCTAGTGTAAAACCCTCATAAGACAACGTACTGTGTTTAGTCGAGACACATTTTCTTTAATAACTCGATAAATATTTATGCTAGAATGACGAGAGAGGGCTTAAAACTTTCGCCTCACTAATTCCCATCTTTTTCCGTGCATTAATTTTACATTTGGGGCTTTTATGACCCTTTTTGGGCCCAAAAACTCGAAATTTGAAGGATTAATCCCCAAAAAATGGGGTTTAGAGTTTTCCGATTGTTCTGCCCAACGAACTTGTCCAATTGATTACAGAAAGGAACGTCCCTACCAAATATGAAGTAAATCGGACAAAAAATGCGACCGCTAGAGTGCAAACACACACACACACACACACACACACACACACACACACATATATATATATAAAATTTTGAACGACCCCCCAAAACGTGTTCAGGGGGTCACGTTAGGAACTTCTATGGTGGTCCCGGGCTTAAGTTTCACCGGGTCATGCTAATAATTCACTTTCCAAAGGAAATTGACTAACAAACTAATAAAGTTGATTATAAGGTATGTGAATTGTACGTCAAACATTTGGACGTGTAAAAGGTTTTCTCTAGCGATCTCGATTACATTAAACGATTGAATAAATCTTTGATACATTATTGCTTTTTGTATAATATGAGAGTACCTGGTTTTCGAAAACAAAAATAAAACTGTTGTGAGACATAGGGAGGTTATAAAAATGACTGATACAAATGAGAATAATTAATAAGAGATCTTTATATATAATAAAAAAACACGTTCTATATGTTAATGACAATTTAAATTAGTTCCCTTGATTTATCGACAAGAGGAGAGCAAAACTATGTTGTTCGGGCTTCCCGCTTAAACCAATTCCAAGTGGGTGGCAGTGGCCCGAAAGGGCATTTACATCAAACTGTTAATAAAATATTGCTTGATTTCAGGAGTAAATTAATCCAACTTTTAATCCGTACACTAAAAGAATTACAGATCTTCTTTATATATAATTAATTCTGCAAGCGAAATTTTTAAGTCAAAATGTTGGGAGTTTGGCAAATTGCAGAATGATGGGAGACAGTTCAAATTAAAGGACTTGATCCCAGGGATTCGGGAAAAATAGCAGTATTTCTGAAAAAGTTACCAACAAACGAGAAATAACGTAAAACATCCCTCATTAGAAAACTATGCGGATTTAAAAACGTCTGCTTTGTTTACATTAAAACATGTGATTAAGTATCTACTTTGTTTCTGAACTGACATGTGTTCCTTCTTAAAAAATGAGATAAGGCAGAGTATTGGAGCAAGGTTAGGGGCTGTGGCCCCTTTAAGCCACTGGCGCTCTTATAAAATCATATGTAAATATATTATTTTGTAGTTGAAAAACTAATACTACTCTTATCGATTAACTTCAGGAATAATGATAATATGTTTTTTTTATCAATTCAAAATCTTACTTCGTTTGAGATTACATAAAAAATTTCATTTAGCGTAAGCTGTTATTTGCAGCCTTTATACCACTTTTGGTGTTGAATTTAGTGTTCAGGCCAAACAGCATTAACACATAAGTAGGGGGCATTAGATGGGCGTGAACCAGCAGCAACAGCAGTTATCCACTGTGGATCAACCCCCCCCCCCCCGTCACGTGACCTGGCGGAAACCTAACATAGGCTGGCGAGCACAGGCGAAGTGAGGATGCGAGGATGCCCCCCCCTCCCCCCCCCGTCACGTGACCTGGCGGAAACCTAACATAGGCTGGCGAGCACAGGCGTGTGAGGAGGAATGAGGACCTCCCCCCCCCCCGTCACGTGACCTGGCGGAAACCTAACATAGGCTGGCGAGCACAGGCGTGTGAGGAGGAATGAGGACCTCCCTCCCCCCCCCGGTCGTCTGCAGCACTTTTCGTGATGAGGAAAAAACTTCCGAAAATGAATAACTAGCCTATTTACCCACCGATTCCCACGGGACTTTTTCCAGAGTGTAGACCTATCCTAGAGGAAGCGAATGACGTAAGAACCCCATAGATCCGCCATTAAACAAGGCCGCTATTAATTTTTAAACGCGTTTTCCTTATGGGATCTCAGCTGTTTACCGACCGATTTTGATGAAATTTCACCACATGTCAGGCGGCAGCCTAAGTAAACCATCCCTTAAAGAAAATTGAAAATCCACCGTTAAACGGGCTCGCTATTAATTTTTAAACGTGTTTTCCTTATGGGATCTCAGCTGTTTACCGTCCGATTTTGATGAAACTTAACCACATATCAGGCGGCGGTCTAAGTAAACCATCGCTTAAAGAAAATTGAAAATCCACCGTTAAACGGGCTCGCTATTAATTTTTAAACGTGTTTTCCTTATGGGATCTCAGCTGTTTACCAACCGATTTTGACGAAACCTCACCACATGTCGAGCCATGACCTAAGTAAACTATTGCTTAAAGAAAATTGAAAATCCACCGTTAAACGGGCTTGCTATTAATTTTTAAACGTGTTTTCCTTATGGGATCTCAGCTGTTTACCGACCGATTTTGACGAAACCTCACCACGTGTTGGACCATGGCCTAAGTAAACCATCGCTGAAAGAAAATTGAAAATACACCGTTAAACGGGCCCGCTAGTAATTTTCGAACGCGTTTTCCTTATAGGATCTCGGCTGTTCGCTGACCGAATTTGATGTGACTTCGTTACACGTTGTATGCCGGCTTGACTAAACCAAAACTGCGAGCGGTTCCGCGGCGTCACGTGTCGAGGTGCGTGCTAGGGCCTACGTGACTGTCCCAGCCTGTTTACTCCTCCTCCACTCCACTATCCCTCCACTCCGCTACCCCTTCACTCCGCTACCCCTGATGCGCGACGTTCATGCATCCCCAAACCTAACTTAAACCTGCGTCGCGACGTTCATGCATCCTCAAACCTAACTTAAACCTGCGTCTGTAAACCTAACCTAAACCTGCGTCTGTAAACCTAACGCACGCATTGGCCTACCTTAAGTAGTGAAGTCGTGGACCGCGGTTACGTCATCACCCCGTGCCTACGTGACTGCCCCAGGCTGTTTACTCATTAGCGATAATTGCCGCGATTTCGAGAATTGTCCACCGCCTTCTACTGTACGGTACGTAGCTATGTTACTTAAGTGATTGTCATCGCTTCCTTCATTCAGTTTGTGTTTGAAGCTCAGTGTGCGTAGACGTTCTACTTCAGTGCTGTGCTAGTCCTTACCGCACCATACTCCGAGATCTGTTAAACGTAAGTATATGTAGTCTTATAAGTTGTAGTGTGAACCACCTCAGGCTGTTTACTCATTAGCGATAATTGCCGCGATTTCGAGAATTGTTCACCGCCTTCTACTGTACGGTACGTAGCTATGTTACTTAAGTGATTGTCATCGCTTCACGCGACGTTCATGCATCCTTAAACCTAACTTAAACCTGCGTGCACTTGTCTGCTGACTCTTGACCTACCCTAGATAGTGTAAGCAAATGCGGGTACTGTGATTGGTGAAAATATCCTGCCCTCTTAGTGGCTAAAATTAGACGTTCTGCCCTATGATTGGTCGAATTAAAGAAACACTTCTTGAGATGGATTTTGTGAATATAAATGCAGACGCGCACCTTCAGTTTGTCTAGTGATGTTGCAGAGTAAACACCACTCAGCGACTACGTGCAGCTCTTCGACCCGGTCGCTCCCACCATCAACGACGCACTGGTCTGCAGGCTCTTCGACTCCATCTTCGCTTAAGACTACTTTTGTGTTTCAATAATTTTTTTTTTTGCTGTTTCTCGTTAACTGTTGTTTTCACTTGTCCTTCTCTTTAGTGTTTAAGAACGAATATCGAATTTTTAACAATTTTGAAAGTTTTGTTTTGAAAACATGATAGTTTTACAATTTCATAAAAGGTTAATTTTGAATGTAGTTTCGACAAATTCGGTTTGCATTAGAGGCGTCTTTTGAAAGTAAATGTCAGGGAAATGCAAGGGGTAGTAACAACACAGATGTATGCTGTAAACTAAACTGTTTGACTATATTTGCTTACGAATACTATTTACAAAATATTTACAAAGTTAACCTAGTTCTATTTACACTTAAATCTACACCGGGAACTCTTCGTCCATGTCCTCCTCCTCGTCCATGTCCTCCTCGTCCACCTCCATAGGCCCGCCTTGCTGCTCCTCCTCGGGATTGCCTCGCCTTCTTGCTGCGGACAGTGGTGGGATGTCCTTATGCCCCCAAGGTAAGGTGTTGATACCATCGGCCAGGATGTAGCGTTTATCATCGGCTGGGCTCAAGGATAGCTTTTCTACTTGTACGGTGAAGACACGGTGCAGGTACGACTGGAAACGGGTGTTGACGGTGGTTTTCAACACCCCGTCGAACAGACATTCCCTGTAGTCGTCGGGGGTTAGGACGTTTTTAACAACCCCCTTAGCGACTCCCTTGGCTCGCTTGATCGCCTTGGATCCGTTGTCTTCGTCCTCAACGTCCATGAAGTAGAGCTTTGAGCGCAGGCCGAGGTACTCGAACAAGGATCGGCCGTTACACTCGTCCTTGAACTTGCCAATCACCTTGGCGTTGGCGGGGCTGTAGCAGGGGTGGGACCTCGGGTAGGCGCTGGTATCGAAGTCGTCAAAGTGCTCCATCATCTCCCTGTAGATGTTCCGGGATAGGATGTCGAACACGAAGCTGTCAGTGTCCATGTAGTCTACGTTCAAGCGGTCACCGTAGCGGTCCTTCATCTTCCGCAGACACTCGTACATGAGCCACTTGCTCAGCTCCAGGACAGACATGCCGACGTAGATGGGCTTTTCCAGGACGATGTTTACCCTGGCGAGGTGCACGAGAGCTACGTCCTCCGTGTAATACGTGCGGTCCAGGAAATTGGACTTGGCCACGTACTTGGAGAACTTCTCCGGAGTGCAGACCAGCTTGACGTTCAGGCGCTTGCGGACGTTCTCGATGGTTTTGCCAAAGACCGCGTTATTCATTAACTTGAAAAAGTCTTGCTCGAACTTGGTCCTGGCCTTCTTCCGCAGCTCGGTGTTCATGAGGATGTAGGGCTCTAGCCACCGAGACTGGCGAAACGAGATCGCCCTGTGCACAGCCGCAAGCTCCAGTCCGTTGTTCAGCGCCTGCTGCAAGACCCTGTAATGGCAGACGTAATGCATCTTGTCGTCCAGGGTGGTCATCAGTTTGGGGTATTTCCCTGTTGGCGGACGCTTGGTCTCGCAGCAGTAAGGGAGGTCCTTGTGCAGGTCGTGGAGGTGGGTGGGGTAGCGGAGGTCCACTTCAAGGATGTAACCCCGTTCCGCTTCGGCATCCAGCGCGCCAATGTCCAAGGAGTCGATCTCCTCACGGCTGAGCCACTGGAAGTCTCCGGTGGGCAGGTACTGGGACATGGCCCAGCCGTAGAGGTTGTTGGCGTCCAGGTACAGTAGGTGGCGTGTCGGTTCGTCTGGGCAATAGTCCGGGCACCTGTCGTGGTTGGCCTTGGCGTAGCGGGTGACGGCCTGGGAGATCCCTCCTCGGATCCCCTGCTCCACGAACAGGTACATGTCGAAATCCTGCAGCGTGTCCAGCTCCACGTCGCAGGTCTTCAACATGACGTCCCAAGCGTAGGACGGTAGGGTGTAGTAGTGGGCGGGGTCCAGTCCGTACTCGGCCAAAGAGGTGTCACGGAACTGCTCGAAGACGTCGGTGAGGAGGGCGATGTCGCAGCGCAGGTACGTGTCGGCGTAGTCCTTGAGGTGGCGACACTCGAAGGCTCGCCACACGTTGAGGGCGTGTTGGTAGTCCTCGTCCTTGACGTCCTCCAGGGTCATGGTGTTCCTAAACGCCTCCTTGGGCGGCAGCTCCCTGGTCCTGTACAGCGTTTCGTACGATGTGACAAAGTCGTAGGGGAACACGCCCTTCCTGCGCACCAGGTCGAACAGCCGGTCGTCGGGGAACCGCTTCCTGGTCTCGCGCATCTTGTCGGTGGGCAGTCCCGCTGTCAGGCTGGCCAGGCTCATGGACAAGAACCTGTAGGTGTCGAGGAACCGCACCGCGAAACTGCTCTGTCGTGGGTTGTCCCCGGGCTGGCCAAAATGAAACCGCTTGGTGAAGGCGATGTAACGCTCTTCGGTGTGCGCCAGCACGTCCACATCGCCGGGGTCGATGGCCAGCTCCCGCACTACGAAGTGGGCATCGTAGTTGGACAGGTTATGGAAGTAGCAGTTGATGACCCGCTGCTCCCTGTACCGCAGATTGCACGAGCGGTGCGCCGCTCCTCGGAACTCGTAAGGCGGAGCGTGGTTGTGGTCCCGCACCTTGACGTCCAGCTCGGTGAACTCCTTGCCGCAGAGGTAGCAGCGGGTCGCTGCGAGATACTCGTCCATTTCCTGCCGGGTCAGAGAAGGGTGCAGAGCTCTTGTGCTGAACAGGAACTCCCACAGGCTCAGCACGTCCATCTTGAGCCGTTCCATAAAGACCTTGGACGCGTCAGCTCCGAAGTATACACGCGGTTCAAACTCCTCCAGGCCGAGCGAATCCACGATCTGGTAGGCGAAGGCGTACGGGACGTGCATTTGCAGGGGCGTCGTGCCGGGTGGCGGCGCTTCCACCGGGTCAACAGCGACAGGCTGCAGAGCACACTCAAAGTCCGCGTAGATGCAGAACCTCTCCCGCCTAGTGTACTCTGGATGGGTGAAGCGGATCTGCTGCTTCTTCGGCAAGTCCAGGCGAAGGGGAGCCTTGGCGTAGCAGTAACGCCTGTGCTCCTCCAGACGCTGAGCGCCCGTCAACCCTAGCTTGTTGTGTTGATTGTCGAAGTAAGCGAAGCACCGCTTACAGATGTAAATCCTATTTTCACGTTTGGTGAGCTGGGGCCGGACCAGTCGACCCAGGTCCTTGATGTATGCGTAGTGGCTGTCCCCATCGATGGTCATGTACAGCAGGTCTCTGTGGTCTTCGCGCTCCCGCTTGCATATCTTCAGCGGGAACACGCGGTCCTTGAACTCTGGCGTCCCATCGGGGCGTCTCCCCACCATCGCTCGCTCGATCCCGTAGACGTTTACACTGATGTTGTTCTTGCCCTCAAAGATCTTGATGTCCTTGAGCGTCACGGGGAAACGCAGGCCGGTCCAGTCGTAGCGGGCGATGACATCCGGTGTATACGCTGCAGGTCTCTCTGCGTGTTGTGCAACGAACTTGGCCAGGATGGCGTACATGAAACACATGTCATCAGCGTTTTGCACATTGACAACAGCGTGTATATCTGCGATAGCCTTTGGCAGCTGCATAAAGGCTCTGCCTCCGAGCGGCGTATACTGGTTCACGCGGATCTCTAAGTCGCGTATACGCAGGTAGGTCCAGCCGCTACCTACCAGTTCACACTGCTCCTTCTTCTTCACGATCGTCTCGAACGTCGCGGAGAGGAAAGCCTCCAAGTCGGAGGCCTCGGTCAGTGGGACGTTCTTTGTGTTGAAGGAGCGCAGGCAGGTGGCCCCGTGAATGTTGGAGAACTCACATTCCAGGACCATGTTCGCCTTGATGCTCGGATGTTGGGTCATGACGTTCTCCATCAGGTCCAGAACCTCGTCAAACAACAGGGTCAGCGCATCCTCAACGGTCAGCAAGGCGTCTAACGGCCGGGCCAGGCGGTAGGTGAGGAGGCGACTCCGGAAGGCCCGATGCACGAGCTGGAACATGGGGCGGCCGCCACCCTCCATCTCGTCATCGATGGTCTGAGGCTCGGCGCTAGGTCCTGGGCGGGGCTGGGGCTCGGTGCTGGGCCCTGGCTGTGGCTCGGTGCTCGGTCCTGGTCGTGGCTCGGCGCTAGGCATCTGGTGCGATCGGGGCTCGGCGCTGGCTCCTTGGCGCAGCGACTGGTTGTTGTGAGGAAGAGGAGGAGAGGACAACCTAGACAGTCGGTCTTGGGTCAGGTCCCTCACAACAGGGCAGTTGTGAGACTGGTGATGGTCACGGTTGAAGCGGCGAGTAAACCCCTTGTCGCAGTACGCGCAGCGGAACTTGGATGGTTCTTGAACCAGGTTCCTCACAACAGGGCAGTTGTGAGACTCGTGCTGGTCGCGGTTGAAGCGACGGGTAAACCCGCGGTCGCAGTAGGCACAACGGAACGTGGGAGGATGGACGGTCCGGACGTGTCGTCTCAGTTCCAGGTCGCGGTCGAAGCGTCTACCGCATCGCTCGCACTCCACGTGGCGATCGGGACTCGAGGAGGAAGGAGCTGCTGCTGGCATCGCGGAGTGAGCCGCTTGCATGTGGCGGCGCACGTCCTCCAGGCTGGCGAAGATGGTCGGGCACAGTCGGCAGGGATGGTCCACTCGTTGCGGTTGGGGCTCTGCCGCGGCGTGTGGTCCGTGAACCGTAGCGACGTGGCGGCGGAGGCTGTCACCTCTTGTGAAGCGCCTACCGCAGACGTGGCAGTCGTGACGTCTGGCGTTGTGGGCGGACTCCACGTGTCGCCTCAGGTTTCCGAGCAGGCTGAAGGCTCGGTCGCAGACCTCGCACAGGTGTTGGTTGTTCATCTGCAACAACGGATATGATAAGTCTCTTGCATTTACAAATTAGTCGCAACGAGAACACTTCATTGGTAACATAACACATACTTTATGCTTGGTAGACAAGAGTCAAGGCCATGACAAATTTAATGTTAGTGCACGGGTTTCCTCCTTTATTAAAATTAGTTTATATAAAACGAAAGAAAAGATAGTAAGTTAGAGAATGAAAGCTTTACATTGATGCGTGATAGACATGATTTAGAAACCATGACACGTCTAACATTAGTACACAGGTTTCCTCGTTTTATGTTAGTACACTGGTTTCCTCCAAGAAATTTGGAATGACGTGTAAATTGTTCTATAGCAATAACGAATAGTTTTCCCTAAAACATAATGAAAATTATTCAACTTCTATTAACAAGCCAGACCTCTCTTTGCACATTATGACTTGAAAGTTGCTGAACGATCATACCTTAAATGAGAATCTTACTATAAAGGGGAATGTAATAGTCTTCCACACTACAACTTCAACACTGAAGTAGAACGTCTACACACACTGAGCTCCAAACGCAAACTGAATGAAGGAAGCGATGACAATCACTTAAGAAACATAGCTACGTACCGTACAGTAGAAGGCGGTGAACAATTCTCAAAATCGCGGTAATTATCGCTAATGAGTAAACAGCCTGAGGTGGTCCACACTACAACTTATAAGACTACATATACTTACGTTTAACAGATCTCGGAATATGGTGTAGTAAAGACTAGCACAGCACTGAAGTAGAACGTCTACACACACTGGGCTCCAAACACAAACTGAATGAAGGAAGCGATGACAATCACTGAAGTAACATTGCTACGTACCGTACAGTAGACGGTGAGAGCAGTAAACAGTTCTCGGAACCGCTAATGAGTAAACAGCTCTCGGAACCGCTAATGAGTAAACAGGCCCGGACGGTCACGTAGGCATGGAGATGATGTCACCACGGTCCACAACAGGGGTAGCGGAGTGAAGGGGTAGCGGAGTGGAGGGATAGTGGAGTGGAGGAGGAGTAAACAGGCTGGGACAGTCACGTAGGCCCTAGCACGCACCTCGACACGTGACGCCGCGGAACCGCTCGCAGTTTTGGTTTAGTCAAGCCGGCATACAACGTGTAACGAAGTCACATCAAATTCGGTCAGCGAACAGCCGAGATCCTATAAGGAAAACGCGTTCGAAAATTACTAGCGGGCCCGTTTAACGGTGTATTTTCAATTTTCTTTCAGCGATGGTTTACTTAGGCCATGGTCCAACACGTGGTGAGGTTTCGTCAAAATCGGTCGGTAAACAGCTGAGATCCCATAAGGAAAACACGTTTAAAAATTAATAGCAAGCCCGTTTAACGGTGGATTTTCAATTTTCTTTAAGCAATAGTTTACTTAGGTCATGGCTCGACATGTGGTGAGGTTTCGTCAAAATCGGTTGGTAAACAGCTGAGATCCCATAAGGAAAACACGTTTAAAAATTAATAGCGAGCCCGTTTAACGGTGGATTTTCAATTTTCTTTAAGCGATGGTTTACTTAGACCGCCGCCTGATATGTGGTTAAGTTTCATCAAAATCGGACGGTAAACAGCTGAGATCCCATAAGGAAAACACGTTTAAAAATTAATAGCGAGCCCGTTTAACGGTGGATTTTCAATTTTCTTTAAGGGATGGTTTACTTAGGCTGCCGCCTGACATGTGGTGAAATTTCATCAAAATCGGTCGGTAAACAGCTGAGATCCCATAAGGAAAACGCGTTTAAAAATTAATAGCGGCCTTGTTTAATGGCGGATCTATGGGGTTCTTACGTCATTCGCTTCCTCTAGGATAGGTCTACACTCTGGAAAAAGTCCCGTGGGAATCGGTGGGTAAATAGGCTAGTTATTCATTTTCGGAAGTTTTTTCCTCATCACGAAAAGTGCTGCAGACGACCGGGGGGGGGGAGGGAGGTCCTCATTCCTCCTCACACGCCTGTGCTCGCCAGCCTATGTTAGGTTTCCGCCAGGTCACGTGACGGGGGGGGGGGAGGTCCTCATTCCTCCTCACACGCCTGTGCTCGCCAGCCTATGTTAGGTTTCCGCCAGGTCACGTGACGGGGGGGGGAGGGGGGGGCATCCTCGCATCCTCACTTTGCCTGTGCTCGCCAGCCTATGTTAGGTTTCCGCCAGGTCACGTGACGGGGGGGGGGGGGGTTGATCCACAGTGGATAACTGCTGTTGCTGCTGGTTCACGCCCATCTAATGCCCCCTACTTATGTGTTAATGCTGTTTGGCCTGAACACTAAATTCAACACCAAAAGTGGTATAAAGGCTGCAAATAACAGCTTACGCTAAATGAAATTTTTTATGTAATCTCAAACGAAGTAAGATTTTGAATTGATAAAAAAAACATATTATCATTATTCCTGAAGTTACGGTACGTAGCTATGTTACTTAAGTGATTGTCATCGCTTCACGCGACGTTCATGCATCCTTAAACCTAACTTAAACCTGCGTGCACTTGTCTGCTGACTCTTGACCTACCCTAGATAGTGTAAGCAAATGCGGGTACTGTGATTGGTGAAAATATCCTGCCCTCTTAGTGGCTAAAATTAGACGTTCTGCCCTATGATTGGTCGAATTAAAGAAACACTTCTTGAGATGGATTTTGTGAATATAAATGCAGACGCGCACCTTCAGTTTGTCTAGTGATGTTGCAGAGTAAACACCACTCAGCGACTACGTGCAGCTCTTCGACCCGGTCGCTCCCACCATCAACGACGCACTGGTCTGCAGGCTCTTCGACTCCATCTTCGCTTAAGACTACTTTTGTGTTTCAATAATTTTTTTTTTTTTGCTGTTTCTCGTTAACTGTTGTTTTCACTTGTCCTTCTCTTTAGTGTTTAAGAACGAATATCGAATTTTTAACAATTTTGAAAGTTTTGTTTTGAAAACATGATAGTTTTACAATTTCATAAAAGGTTAATTTTGAATGTAGTTTCGACAAATTCGGTTTGCATTAGAGGCGTCTTTTGAAAGTAAATGTCAGGGAAATGCAAGGGGTAGTAACAACACAGATGTATGCTGTAAACTAAACTGTTTGACTATATTTGCTTACGAATACTATTTACAAAATATTTACAAAGTTAACCTAGTTCTATTTACACTTAAATCTACACCGGGAACTCTTCGTCCATGTCCTCCTCCTCGTCCATGTCCTCCTCGTCCACCTCCATAGGCCCGCCTTGCTGCTCCTCCTCGGGATTGCCTCGCCTTCTTGCTGCGGACAGTGGTGGGATGTCCTTATGCCCCCAAGGTAAGGTGTTGATACCATCGGCCAGGATGTAGCGTTTATCATCGGCTGGGCTCAAGGATAGCTTTTCTACTTGTACGGTGAAGACACGGTGCAGGTACGACTGGAAACGGGTGTTGACGGTGGTTTTCAACACCCCGTCGAACAGACATTCCCTGTAGTCGTCGGGGGTTAGGACGTTTTTAACAACCCCCTTAGCGACTCCCTTGGCTCGCTTGATCGCCTTGGATCCGTTGTCTTCGTCCTCAACGTCCATGAAGTAGAGCTTTGAGCGCAGGCCGAGGTACTCGAACAAGGATCGGCCGTTACACTCGTCCTTGAACTTGCCAATCACCTTGGCGTTGGCGGGGCTGTAGCAGGGGTGGGACCTCGGGTAGGCGCTGGTATCGAAGTCGTCCAAGTGCTCCATCATCTCCCTGTAGATGTTCCGGGATAGGATGTCGAACACGAAGCTGTCAGTGTCCATGTAGTCTACGTTCAAGCGGTCACCGTAGCGGTCCTTCATCTTCCGCAGAAACTCGTACATGAGCCACTTGCTCAGCTCCAGGACAGACATGCCGACGTAGATGGGCTTTTCCAGGACGATGTTTACCCTGGCGAGGTGCACGAGAGCTACGTCCTCCGTGTAATACGTGCGGTCCAGGAAATTGGACTTGGCCACGTACTTGGAGAACTTCTCCGGAGTGCAGACCAGCTTGACGTTCAGGCGCTTGCGGACGTTCTCGATGGTTTTGCCAAAGACCGCGTTATTCATTAACTTGAAAAAGTCTTGCTCGAACTTGGTCCTGGCCTTCTTCCGCAGCTCGGTGTTCATGAGGATGTAGGGCTCTAGCCACCGAGACTGGCGAAACGAGATCGCCCTGTGCACAGCCGCAAGCTCCAGTCCGTTGTTCAGCGCCTGCTGCAAGACCCTGTAATGGCAGACGTAATGCATCTTGTCGTCCAGGGTGGTCATCAGTTTGGGGTATTTCCCTGTTGGCGGACGCTTGGTCTCGCAGCAGTAAGGGAGGTCCTTGTGCAGGTCGTGGAGGTGGGTGGGGTAGCGGAGGTCCACTTCGAGGATGTAACCCCGTTCCGCTTCGGCATCCAGCGCGCCAATGTCCAAGGAGTCGATCTCCTCACGGCTGAGCCACTGGAAGTCTCCGGTGGGCAGGTACTGGGACATGGCCCAGCCGTAGAGGTTGTTGGCGTCCAGGTACAGTAGGTGGCGTGTCGGTTCGTCTGGGCAATAGTCCGGGCACCTGTCGTGGTTGGCCTTGGCGTAGCGGGTGACGGCCTGGGAGATCCCTCCTCGGATCCCCTGCTCCACGAACAGGTACATGTCGAAATCCTGCAGCGTGTCCAGCTCCACGTCGCAGGTCTTCAACATGACGTCCCAAGCGTAGGACGGTAGGGTGTAGTAGTGGGCGGGGTCCAGTCCGTACTCGGCCAAAGAGGTGTCACGGAACTGCTCGAAGACGTCGGTGAGGAGGGCGATGTCGCAGCGCAGGTACGTGTCGGCGTAGTCCTTGAGGTGGCGACACTCGAAGGCTCGCCACACGTTGAGGGCGTGTTGGTAGTCCTCGTCCTTGACGTCCTCCAGGGTCATGGTGTTCCTAAACGCCTCCTTGGGCGGCAGCTCCCTGGTCCTGTACAGCGTTTCGTACGATGTGACAAAGTCGTAGGGGAACACGCCCTTCCTGCGCACCAGGTCGAACAGCCGGTCGTCGGGGAACCGCTTCCTGGTCTCGCGCATCTTGTCGGTGGGCAGTCCCGCTGTCAGGCTGGCCAGGCTCATGGACAAGAACCTGTAGGTGTCGAGGAACCGCACCGCGAAACTGCTCTGTCGTGGGTTGTCCCCGGGCTGGCCAAAATGAAACCGCTTGGTGAAGGCGATGTAACGCTCTTCGGTGTGCGCCAGCACGTCCACATCGCCGGGGTCGATGGCCAGCTCCCGCACTACGAAGTGGGCATCGTAGTTGGACAGGTTATGGAAGTAGCAGTTGATGACCCGCTGCTCCCTGTACCGCAGATTGCACGAGCGGTGCGCCGCTCCTCGGAACTCGTAAGGCGGAGCGTGGTTGTGGTCCCGCACCTTGACGTCCAGCTCGGTGAACTCCTTGCCGCAGAGGTAGCAGCGGGTCGCTGCGAGATACTCGTCCATTTCCTGCCGGGTCAGAGAAGGGTGCAGAGCTCTTGTGCTGAACAGGAACTCCCACAGGCTCAGCACGTCCATCTTGAGCCGTTCCATAAAGACCTTGGACGCGTCAGCTCCGAAGTATACACGCGGTTCAAACTCCTCCAGGCCGAGCGAATCCACGATCTGGTAGGCGAAGGCGTACGGGACGTGCATTTGCAGGGGCGTCGTGCCGGGTGGCGGCGCTTCCACCGGGTCAACAGCGACAGGCTGCAGAGCACACTCAAAGTCCGCGTAGATGCAGAACCTCTCCCGCCTAGTGTACTCTGGATGGGTGAAGCGGATCTGCTGCTTCTTCGGCAAGTCCAGGCGAAGGGGAGCCTTGGCGTAGCAGTAACGCCTGTGCTCCTCCAGACGCTGAGCGCCCGTCAACCCTAGCTTGTTGTGTTGATTGTCGAAGTAAGCGAAGCACCGCTTACAGATGTAAATCCTATTTTCACGTTTGGTGAGCTGGGGCCGGACCAGTCGACCCAGGTCCTTGATGTATGCGTAGTGGCTGTCCCCATCGATGGTCATGTACAGCAGGTCTCTGTGGTCTTCGCGCTCCCGCTTGCATATCTTCAGCGGGAACACGCGGTCCTTGAACTCTGGCGTCCCATCGGGGCGTCTCCCCACCATCGCTCGCTCGATCCCGTAGACGTTTACACTGATGTTGTTCTTGCCCTCAAAGATCTTGATGTCCTTGAGCGTCACGGGGAAACGCAGGCCGGTCCAGTCGTAGCGGGCGATGACATCCGGTGTATACGCTGCAGGTCTCTCTGCGTGTTGTGCAACGAACTTGGCCAGGATGGCGTACATGAAACACATGTCATCAGCGTTTTGCACATTGACAACAGCGTGTATATCTGCGATAGCCTTTGGCAGCTGCATAAAGGCTCTGCCTCCGAGCGGCGTATACTGGTTCACGCGGATCTCTAAGTCGCGTATACGCAGGTAGGTCCAGCCGCTACCTACCAGTTCACACTGCTCCTTCTTCTTCACGATCGTCTCGAACGTCGCGGAGAGGAAAGCCTCCAAGTCGGAGGCCTCGGTCAGTGGGACGTTCTTTGTGTTGAAGGAGCGCAGGCAGGTGGCCCCGTGAATGTTGGAGAACTCACATTCCAGGACCATGTTCGCCTTGATGCTCGGATGTTGGGTCATGACGTTCTCCATCAGGTCCAGAACCTCGTCAAACAACAGGGTCAGCGCATCCTCAACGGTCAGCAAGGCGTCTAACGGCCGGGCCAGGCGGTAGGTGAGGAGGCGACTCCGGAAGGCCCGATGCACGAGCTGGAACATGGGGCGGCCGCCACCCTCCATCTCGTCATCGATGGTCTGAGGCTCGGCGCTAGGTCCTGGGCGGGGCTGGGGCTCGGTGCTGGGCCCTGGCTGTGGCTCGGTGCTCGGTCCTGGTCGTGGCTCGGCGCTAGGCATCTGGTGCGATCGGGGCTCGGCGCTGGCTCCTTGGCGCAGCGACTGGTTGTTGTGAGGAAGAGGAGGAGAGGACAACCTAGACAGTCGGTCTTGGGTCAGGTCCCTCACAACAGGGCAGTTGTGAGACTGGTGATGGTCACGGTTGAAGCGGCGAGTAAACCCCTTGTCGCAGTACGCGCAGCGGAACTTGGATGGTTCTTGAACCAGGTTCCTCACAACAGGGCAGTTGTGAGACTCGTGCTGGTCGCGGTTGAAGCGACGGGTAAACCCGCGGTCGCAGTAGGCACAACGGAACGTGGGAGGATGGACGGTCCGGACGTGTCGTCTCAGTTCCAGGTCGCGGTCGAAGCGTCTACCGCATCGCTCGCACTCCACGTGGCGATCGGGACTCGAGGAGGAAGGAGCTGCTGCTGGCATCGCGGAGTGAGCCGCTTGCATGTGGCGGCGCACGTCCTCCAGGCTGGCGAAGATGGTCGGGCACAGTCGGCAGGGATGGTCCACTCGTTGCGGTTGGGGCTCTGCCGCGGCGTGTGGTCCGTGAACCGTAGCGACGTGGCGGCGGAGGCTGTCACCTCTTGTGAAGCGCCTACCGCAGACGTGGCAGTCGTGACGTCTGGCGTTGTGGGCGGACTCCACGTGTCGCCTCAGGTTTCCGAGCAGGCTGAAGGCTCGGTCGCAGACCTCGCACAGGTGTTGGTTGTTCATCTGCAACAACGGATATGATAAGTCTCTTGCATTTACAAATTAGTCGCAACGAGAACACTTCATTGGTAACATAACACATACTTTATGCTTGGTAGACAAGAGTCAAGGCCATGACAAATTTAATGTTAGTGCACGGGTTTCCTCCTTTATTAAAATTAGTTTATATAAAACGAAAGAAAAGATAGTAAGTTAGAGAATGAAAGCTTTACATTGATGCGTGATAGACATGATTTAGAAACCATGACACGTCTAACATTAGTACACAGGTTTCCTCGTTTTATGTTAGTACACTGGTTTCCTCCAAGAAATTTGGAATGACGTGTAAATTGTTCTATAGCAATAACGAATAGTTTTCCCTAAAACATAATGAAAATTATTCAACTTCTATTAACAAGCCAGACCTCTCTTTGCACATTATGACTTGAAAGTTGCTGAACGATCATACCTTAAATGAGAATCTTACTATAAAGGGGAATGTAATAGTCTTCCACACTACAACTTCAACACTGAAGTAGAACGTCTACACACACTGAGCTCCAAACGCAAACTGAATGAAGGAAGCGATGACAATCACTTAAGAAACATAGCTACGTACCGTACAGTAGAAGGCGGTGAACAATTCTCAAAATCGCGGTAATTATCGCTAATGAGTAAACAGCCTGAGGTGGTCCACACTACAACTTATAAGACTACATATACTTACGTTTAACAGATCTCGGAATATGGTGTAGTAAAGACTAGCACAGCACTGAAGTAGAACGTCTACACACACTGGGCTCCAAACACAAACTGAATGAAGGAAGCGATGACAATCACTGAAGTAACATTGCTACGTACCGTACAGTAGACGGTGAGAGCAGTAAACAGTTCTCGGAACCGCTAATGAGTAAACAGCTCTCGGAACCGCTAATGAGTAAACAGGCCCGGACGGTCACGTAGGCATGGAGATGATGTCACCACGGTCCACAACAGGGGTAGCGGAGTGAAGGGGTAGCGGAGTGGAGGGATAGTGGAGTGGAGGAGGAGTAAACAGGCTGGGACAGTCACGTAGGCCCTAGCACGCACCTCGACACGTGACGCCGCGGAACCGCTCGCAGTTTTGGTTTAGTCAAGCCGGCATACAACGTGTAACGAAGTCACATCAAATTCGGTAAGCGAACAGCCGAGATCCTATAAGGAAAACGCGTTCGAAAATTACTAGCGGGCCCGTTTAACGGTGTATTTTCAATTTTCTTTCAGCGATGGTTTACTTAGGCCATGGTCCAACACGTGGTGAGGTTTCGTCAAAATCGGTCGGTAAACAGCTGAGATCCCATAAGGAAAACACGTTTAAAAATTAATAGCAAGCCCGTTTAACGGTGGATTTTCAATTTTCTTTAAGCAATAGTTTACTTAGGTCATGGCTCGACATGTGGTGAGGTTTCGTCAAAATCGGTTGGTAAACAGCTGAGATCCCATAAGGAAAACACGTTTAAAAATTAATAGCGAGCCCGTTTAACGGTGGATTTTCAATTTTCTTTAAGCGATGGTTTACTTAGACCGCCGCCTGATATGTGGTTAAGTTTCATCAAAATCGGACGGTAAACAGCTGAGATCCCATAAGGAAAACACGTTTAAAAATTAATAGCGAGCCCGTTTAACGGTGGATTTTCAATTTTCTTTAAGGGATGGTTTACTTAGGCTGCCGCCTGACATGTGGTGAAATTTCATCAAAATCGGTCGGTAAACAGCTGAGATCCCATAAGGAAAACGCGTTTAAAAATTAATAGCGGCCTTGTTTAATGGCGGATCTATGGGGTTCTTACGTCATTCGCTTCCTCTAGGATAGGTCTACACTCTGGAAAAAGTCCCGTGGGAATCGGTGGGTAAATAGGCTAGTTATTCATTTTCGGAAGTTTTTTCCTCATCACGAAAAGTGCTGCAGACGACCGGGGGGGGGGAGGTCCTCATTCCTCCTCACACGCCTGTGCTCGCCAGCCTATGTTAGGTTTCCGCCAGGTCACGTGACGGGGGGGGGGAAGGTCCTCATTCCTCCTCACACGCCTGTGCTCGCCAGCCTATGTTAGGTTTCCGCCAGGTCACGTGACGGGGGGGGGAGGGGGGGGGCATCCTCGCATCCTCACTTCGCCTGTGCTCGCCAGCCTATGTTAGGTTTCCGCCAGGTCACGTGACGGGGGGGGGGGGTTGATCCACAGTGGATAACTGCTGTTGCTGCTGGTTCACGCCCATCTAATGCCCCCTACTCACATAATCACCACCCATCAGCATTGTTTATGATGTCAGTGCATAACTATTGCTTGTCTCTTGTTATCAGCTATGGACTTACACGTGATATTGGATTGATAATTTGAGATATTGGATATTATAGTTTCTATAGAAATGGCGACAAAAAATCTTGATACTCGTAACCAACGAGGCGGCAGATTTTCCCCGCCAACGAGGGGGAAACACACTCCATTCTGTGTTTACCACACAGGAAAGGAGTGAAAGCTTTTTGGAGTTAATTCTTGATATAGGCAAAACCGAAGGACGATGAGGATGGGCAGGAAATGCACCTCAGTCAATGGAATGAGGACTAATTCCTACGTAACGATCGTGGCCATCAGTACACCCCTGCCCATCTGCCGTCTAGACCAACCCCCTGGTTGGAAACCGAAGTTGTTCACGGATCAGTGTGTAAGCGCCGTCGATCAGTGAATCACTGATTAGGGAACAAACGATCGCCCATGCGACGGACGCGGACGGACCGGAAAACGTATAGTAAGTAGGAACCTTAGCAGCCGGATAATAGTGTAAAATAAAATTCGTTCCTCGATAAATTACTTTTACTTATATACAAAAATAAACAATTAACGCATTGAAATTATAATATTGTAATTGAAATATATTATTAATATGAGAAAGGAACTCCCAAACTGTGCAGTGGCAGTATTCCAGAGATGCTTGTTGACTCTCTTAGCAAACTTTACCGAATCCTTTTGAATCTTTAGGGTAGCTGGCAATACATTTAAAAGCTTGAGGGAGTTATAAGAAGTTGGTTGAAAAAATACGTCTTTTGTGTCAAGGATTCCTATGTAAAACCGGCGTCTCAGACTGTAAGAGTGGGTCGTTATGGTGTCATTAAAAATACAGAAGAGTGTCCTAACGAAAACTACACAGCTCAATAAAAAGACACAATTTTATTTTTCGAAAAAAAGAGGGGTTTTACAGGAAAATACGCCACGTTTCTTGAACTATTTTCTTTTGCAATGTAATCTTACTTTGGTTTCAGAACACTCGTGCCCCCAAACTTCTACAACATAAGAAAGAGAAAGTAAACTAACATGTAATAAATACCCCTGTCGCAGCAAACCTGCGTACTCAGCGAATTTATAATGCAAGTATACGTTTCTCACTACCACATAAAGCCACTTACCAAGTTTCATAAAAGTGCATTTATAAACAAGTGATACATAGCATTTTATTTATTCTCAATTAGAATAACATTAGGGTTGAGTACGCAGGTTTGCTGCAACAAGAAATATAAAAATTTTTTAAGCAATTATCAATATAACTCAACCAGGTGAAGTTAAATACCAAGTTTTAATAATTTATGTTCATAATCAAGGGAGATATAAAACTTTACTTATTCGCCTAAGAATGACATAATAATTTTTTATTTTCAATAAATAATTGCAATACATTTACAAAGAAATTATTTAAAAATACTAAAACCATCTTTAGCCAGTTGCAATTCTTTATCTAAACATAAAAATACAAAACATTAACAGAATAACGTTATGACTGAGTATGCAGGTATTCTGCTACGAGGATTATCAACAAAAAAATCAATTTGTTGTGCAAATATCAATATACCAGTACTAGGTGTACCCACATACCAAGTTTCATCAATATGCATTCATAAATAATCGAGAAATCAAATTTTATTTATTCTCGATAAGGATAGCATTGGACAACGTACTGTGTTTAGCACTTTGAATATCTCTGCAACAGTTGGACGTGGAATCACAATTTAATCACCGAAATGAGTGTTTTGTAGGGCTGAATTGATTGGTAAAAGTAAATGTAATGTTAACAGTAAAATTAACTGAGGAAAAGATAAAAACCTTTTTCCCATAAGATTAACATGGGATATTTCATGAACACGATTTTTGGATTTTCTCCGGAACCACTTAACCTAGGTTAATGATTTAAAATATTATAAATTATTTGTTTTTTTAAGCTCTATAAAATGGTCAAAACAAAAATTTAGTGTTTTAAAAACGTTAGGGTGAAAAATGCAAAAAACCGATTTTTAGGAAATTTTGAAAATTTGGATCCCATAAACCACCCTTCCCATGGTCCAATCTTTATAGTTTTTGAACTTAAAGTCTTGAATGTCACATTAAACATTTGAGCCAAATTTCCTCGAAATCGGACGTTTTTTACTCAAGTTATCGCATTCACGGACACATATACATAAATTTTATCGAATAGTGTTTTTGGCATCTGGGGACCTCAAAACAAAAAGTTATCATGATCTCGGGCTTAAGTCTTACCATGAAACCTGCGGTAATAGCTACTTCCCTATAGGGGAATTCGCTAAAAAGTAGCTAAACCTTTTTTCAAGAAGACTACTAATTATCTCAGTAAAAAGTTGCTTGAGCTTAATTTCTTACAAACGGACGTGGTGTGTAAACTTTAATTGGCTGTCAAAATGTTGTGTACGAACAAGAGTGAAGAATACCTTGGTGGAATAACAATTACTTAAAGGACTTGCAACCTCTGGCGGATCATCCATTCTATGATATTGACTTCCAATTTACAATAAATTTAGAGATAAAATGTATTCAATTAGTTTAAAGTACGTGATACTATGATTTTCTGATTTGTTATACACTCATTGAATGACAGATCACATATTTATTTATGTAGATACGCATAATATATGATGATATAAGCACATTTTGATTCGGTGAGTCCCAACATTACATCGTTCATATGAGATCAAAAGTATAAAAACCCCAAAACTCACTACAGCCGTCCGAAGAGACTTATGGAGACTTTGATCCCATCGACCTCAGTAGTAATAAGCCTTGTTAAATGTTCAAAGGCGGATGGTTCCGAAAATTGTCCTAAGAGTAATATAAACGAAAAATATATGTTTGCATGCTTCCCTTTATGAACTACAAATCTTGTCAGAAAAATGTATATTTATTTAATGGTAAGGCAAATTTAATCCAGCGTGTAAACACTAACACTAAGACGCTAAGGTAAACTTAGTTTAAATGTACCATTGCTTACAGACAAAAGTAAAATAATACATTTACAGTAAATGATTTGTTAGTTCCCACATTTTGTATAAGCTAAGAATAAGCCGTTATAAGCTATAAGCCTGTTTATAATCTCATAATAAGGAAACTACTACGAAGCTATAAACACACGGGTAAATTCGATTGTGTTAGCTTGAGAAAAGTTTAGAAAGTTGAGGTTCGACAAAAAAGCATTTTACGAGACATCACCAGTTAATAGTTCTTTTGCAATAGTTTAGTTAATACTAAACAAAAGGAAATTGTTGTTAATTTTTTACTTTTTGTTTGAGTTAAGTTGTTTACGGTAGGGATGTAATCAATCAAAAATCCGTATTTTATCAATGCTTATTTAAGCATTTGTTTATTAACCGTATAAGTTTATTAGATTCACTACCTAATGAAGCACAAACTAATGTTTCCACTCTCCTTGAATCTCCCGGGGTTGCAGTTGAGTAGTATGGTCAGCAGGTGCTTTAACTGTATCCGACGTTTTCAAAAATGGTGCCTAACGAACAAGCTCATAAAACCTTCGTAAAATATCACATCACGTAACGAAAAGTTATTCTGCTTACGATATTGTTATACAGTGGCGATTTCTACAGCCTACATGGCGCCGGCGCCGTGTTTGGAACAGTGACACAATGATACTGCGCCCCCTTCTCAACCTGGGATTAGCACAACTCGAATAGGATCCAGCCCATTTATATAATTAATTTAACATATTGTTAATATCGTTTATGAAAATAGAGTTTTGTTGCGTATGAAAACGCTAAATAGAACCAATGGATGCAACATGTTTAGTTACGATCAGCATTTCATTAAATTTAAGGAGAAATATTGCTTTCTAAATATATAATATAAAATACTCTTACATAACCACATATTTGTCTAGAGAGAAATAAAGTGCCATACTCTACAATGCTTTGGCTTGAGCTTTAGCTTAATCTTGTCAACTTGCTATTGACTTTTATGACCAAGGTTATTCCTTCGCCACAGTCTGGTATGTAATGATAAGCCCTATCGGAATATTACTGCAAACAGCATTTTGTTTATTATTAAACTGTTTATGACTTATCTTAATTAGGGATAGGATAGATCTATTAATAAAATCAAGACCTTTAATATAAAAAATGTCTAATTCTATCCTATGAGAATAATTATAAAATATAAACATATACAGCATTTTAAAACTGAATATTAAACACTGAATTAAACAACACCGCAGTGCTCTTGGACTGATTTTACGAAACATTTCTTAGACACTTAATATCAACAAAATCAAACACCAACATAGGCATGGCATGGTTTAGGCATGGTTTTTTGTGCCTATTTTTACGATTGCCTTTTTAAGGCTTGATTAATACATCAAAGGCTAAAAAAAGGTTTCGAAATAATTAAGTAAAATGGTGAAAGTTAATAACCTGTTCTGAATATTGAAACAACTGGATGTACTGTTTTATGTAGTTTATTTTTAACTATCGCGAAATAAAAATTTTGGTTAAATTTCGAGATAAATCTTATCCAATAAAGGAACATTTTCATAAATTATTGAATTTTCAAACGGATGGGCGGTCATCCCAAAGAACCTTCGAAACAGGGGTTGGGATATGTGTCCTTTAAGAGTTGTAATTGTCTTCCTAAACATTGCCAGACAGTAATTTCATACCAATAGGTCCTGCAGTTCAGTAGTTGTTGGTGCGTTGTAGAACAACACACAAAAGAATATTAGTTATATCCAAGTAAGATTGGACTGTCGGATATCAAAACAATCGTTTACTTGATATTTGATGTTAAAATAGGGTATTGACATTAGTTGTCATAATTTAAATAGTCTACAATCTACTATAAAAGTATACATAACTTAACCCAGTTGCTTAGCATAATCATTTAATCTACTTACAAACAGACATTGTATCTGTCTATGGCCTTACATTGGTATAATGTTACTTTATTTTAATAAATAAATGTAAATCTACCAGATTATTCAAACATCACGATGAAATATAAAAAACACAATAGCAGAAAAAGCAACAAATATAACAGATAATATAAATCCATATTGAATTAAGATAATAGCATTGACTATAAATACTGAAGTATTAATAGTCAATGATAATAGCAAACAAGGTAAAATTAGAATCTATAATAAATAGTTTAAAATGTATGAACTGTCGGCCATGAAAGTGCAAGACATAAAATTAATCTTTATAAGCTAGACATAAACGTTTTTTAAACAGTAAACATCTATTAGTATTTATCCTATTTAATATGAAATATCCAGGCGATTAACTACCTCAAAAACGCCTCATAAGCTATATATATAAGTATAAAAACATGAAAATAACCATGAGTACCCTGTTGAATACATGGTTATTCTCATGTTTTTATACTTATATTATAGTAGCCCTTTACTGTGAATTTGATTCTCTAATATATATATATATATATATATGTTACCAGTGATGATATTTTTCTAATAATAATAATAAGGAATATGACATATTTTTATTGCTGTAATAACAAAGTCGAATACATGAGGGAAATAATTAAAAATATGGAAATTGTTTTAAAATGAGTTATCAACTTTTGCGAAGTCAAAGTGAAACTAGACTGTAAAGGGTAAACAAACATGTTTACCGTTGTTGCTTTGTAAAATATAATATAACCATTGGAATAAATCACTGATGTATAGAACACTGCTTTAAGGGCATTCGTGAGATATAATAATCGGTTCTATTGACGCCCAAGCAATTGTTCAAACGAGGTTATACGTCACGGGAATTTACTCTTGATGAAACATACTTTTGAAATAAGACATCATTGGTTTAAGCATTTACACAGAAAAAGAAAAAAATATCTGCAGTTGTGTATTATTTAGAAAACCAACGACAATGAATTGGCATGATATTAATTTGCTCCATTTGGGATGGCATTGGGAGAAAAACATTATTATTTTTAAAAACTTGAATCTCCTCCACGTCCAAAGTAAAAAGTATAAGTAGTAAAATAAGTGGAGTATTTGCCCCATTTATTGAGTTACTGTAAATTATACTACGATTTTTTATTTAAAATATTTCACATCCATGAAGCTTAAGAACAAATTTAAATTTTCTTACCCATTTTATATTAAACCTTTACTCTCTTATATTTTTAGACCACTTACAAGTCGTTGTATCCTCAATAATTAAATGTGGCTTGCTTTTTGATAGAACTACTTAAGCTTTTCCACTGCATTATACTACATCAGGTTTTATAATATGTATTCAGATAAGTACAATCACTATACAATTATATTTAATTATTATTTACATAGCACAGAAGTAGTAACACAATAATATAAGCAACAAATATGCTGTTATAAACTTTACTATATTTGCTTGATATTAGGCCAACATCAGAGTAAGTTTCTTGATAAGGCAGGCGATGGTGAGGAGTTTTTGGTGCTTTTGAAAATGTGTCACCAAACCAATTCTACGTGACTTTTGGCTCGTTTGATTCTTTACATCTTAGCTTTTTACTTTACCAAACATTCTAGAAAATACAAAGTAAGTATATTGTGTCGAATATATATTGTGAAATTAGGCACTTACGTAATTATACCAAGATAATTAATTTTACCACGGCTATTATAGTAATTGTCGATTAAAACTAACACACTATGGGCCCGAATAAACTGGACCCTTCAAGGGCATATACCTGTAGTATGTTGTAGCAATGGTTATGTCACCCTGTCATATATAAACAAATGCAATGTCAGTAAAATGTAATACTTTCGTATGCTAAATAGTCTTCGTAGCAAACTTGAGTTTTAATTTATAAAACTGCTTTGTTTTTAACACCTCTTGCCAGTGTTTTACAAAGGAAGAGTGAGTTTAAGTGTTCTTCCTCTTCTTAATCAAATTCTAGTCCAGTCGAGTCTAATACAAAACTTATTTTAATAACCACAGCCTTTGGTGGACATCTAACACGGTCTGTTTGAGCAGGTAGAACCCTCACCCTATGTCCTTTTATCGCTAGGACAAGTAACACAACCTTTACTCTAGTATTAAAATTCACGCTTGTAAGTACATGTCTTTAAAATCATTGACACATGTTTTTCCTTGCAATGGCTGATGTCTATCGCAGGGTCCAGATATTGAGACGGTGACGTTGTCGCTCGGCCGCGGAACGTGGTCTTCTACGCTTCTCTTTCCGCTCCACTACCCTAATTGCTTGTGTTTCTAATAGGACCTCGTTATAAGATGAAAAGTTGATTGTTTATTTCTTATCTTAACAGTTAATGGTGATATAAATTTTATATATATTTGGTCGTTAGCAAGTCATTTAGTTACATTGTCCAATATTAGAGTCGTTAATATAATTTTATAAATACGATATAATTGTTGTAATAATTTTCCCGTCTTGACTAAAGAATTACTAACGTAAAAAATGTCTTTTATGGCAATGTAATTGTAATATGTCAAAAGTTGTTTGCATTATTGTTCGTGTCAAAAGTACTACTACATTCAACTATCACCTTAAAATATATATATAATAGTTAAGTTAGTTAGTACAGTTTGTAATATTGTTGTTGTTTGTGTGGGTTTGGTTGCTTGTGTTTGTTTGTATACCAGATAGCAAGTTTAGTGATTTAAAAATTAATTTAACTATTATCAAGAATAAAATATTATATGAATGAACTATTAACCGGAATTGGATACATCGTGGATTTAAAGAGCTCTAGAATTTGTATTATTAAAGAACATCTAATAAAGGTTATCCATTTTATCGAGTCAAAATAATGTGGAGTAAAATATTTGTATTAAAGGGTAAGAAATATATATATATAATACCCCCGTCGCAGCAATCCTGCGTACTCAGCGAATTTCCAATGCATAATATATGTCTTAATACCACATAAAGCCGCATACCAACTTTCATAAAAATATATTCACATATAAGCGATTTTAATTATTCTCCATTAGAATAACATTGGTAATGAGTACGTAAGTTTGCTGAAACAAGGAACACAAACAATTGTTTTTTATGTAAATATAAATAGAATTTAACCAGGCGAAGCCACATACCAAGTTTCATCAATATTCAATCATAAATAAGCGCTATATAACATTCTAGTTATTCTCCATAAGAACAACATGGGGGCTGAGTACGCAGGTTTGCTGCTATGGGAATAATCAACAAAAAATCAATTTTTTGTGCAAATATCAATATACCAGTACTACATGAAGGCACATACCAAGTTTCATCAACATACATCCATAAATAATCGAGATATCAAATTTTATTTATTCTCCATAAGGATAACATTGGACAACGTACTGTGTTTAGTACTTTGAATATCTCTGCAACGGTTGGACGTAGAATCACAATTTAAACATCAAAATGATTGTTTTGTGGAGCTGAAGAGATTGGTAAAAGCAAATGTGAAGTTTACATTAAAATGAACTGAGGAAAAACCAAAAACCGTTTTCCCATAAGATTAACATGGGAGATTTTATGAGTAGGTTTTTTTGGATTTTTTCCGCAACCACTCAACCTAGGTTAATAGTTAAAAAAAACAATATTATTTGTTTTTTTAAGCTCTATAACATGGTCAAAACCAAAATTAAGTTTTTTTTAATTTTTAGGGTAAAAAATGAAAAAACTGATTTTTGGAAAATTTAAAACCCCCATAAACCCCCCTTCCCATGATCCGATTGTTCTGGTTTTCGATCTTAGAGTCATGGATGTCTTTTTACACATTTGAGCCAAATTTCATCAAAATCGGACGTTTTTTACTCAAGTTATCGTGTTAACGGACACACACACACACACACACACACACACACACACATATATATATAAATTTGAACGAATAGTGTTTTCGGCATCTGGGGACCTCAAAATGAAAAGTTATCATGGTCTCGGGCTTAAGTCTTACCATGAGACCTTCGGTAATAGCTTCTTCCCTATAGGGGAAATTCGCTAAAAGAAACCGAATGTATGTGGTTACTATTAAGTCTTAGAAAATAATATTAAGGTTAATTTTAAAGTTAAATAAACATGATGTTTTAATGTAAAGCTATAACATTATAAACTTATTAACAAACAAAACACAATAAAAAATTCTGAAAACGTTGTTTTACAATTAAACAATTTAAACAAAGTACCTTCTCTAGTTTATACACAACAAATTGCGATAATGCTCATTACACCATAAATGTATTTGTGAAGTTCCACTAGAGTTATCATACAAATATTCTAACATAACAGCGAGTGATATGCATTGATATTTATTAGAACTGTCGTAAATCTACTGAATGTTGGAAATATGAGTGTGCACCCTTAAAATGATCGTAGGATCACATCATTGGCACTGTTTGTTCTAAAGACAACTTATCTCTAGTCATATGTCACATGAAACGTAGTCAACGCAGTGGTTTATAAGCAGCACAGGATTAATAAAATGTGCCGTTACGGCTTGCAACTTGTACCATACTTGACATACTTGTACCATACTTTGATTTGTTTTACACTTATTAACACGTCATATAAAACCTCAGGATCTCTAATTTGAAAGTGTTATGATTAGCTTACAGTTGTTGATTTTCTTCCATATCGGGAATATATTCTCCGATTATGAACGTTATTAAGGTAGGAAATAAATATTGTACATTAAAATGCAGTACAAATAAGTTTATAATCACTTTACTTTAAAAAGAGTTTGATAAAATATTTTAAATTGTCCGTATATGTATTTATAAAAAGTAGTTTATAGCAGAATATAACTATTCACAGTAGAAGTTGTCACAATAAAAGTTGGTCGGTGAAAATTCTTTAGAAATGACAAAACGTAATCGACAGGAGACGGTGGTCGATATTTATTCTTTTAACTTAATATTCTATCAGCATCTTGGTTGTACTTAACAGTAATTAATGCTTCGGATAAGACAGACTGGAGTAAAGTGTTGTAATTAAGAAAGCTCTAACAAAGGAGTGGAAAACAAGGAATAAACAACCAGGATGAAAGTTGTAAAAGGGATTTATGGCTGGAAATTTTGGGCTAAGTAATGTTTTTTTTATGAATAAATTAATACAATCATAATATAATGAAATAACTTCTCACAACAGATTAAATTAGATATTAGTATATTATATAGTATATGGTAAAGGGTAATATAGACTGCACCTAGTCTAAACAACCATTACAAGTTGTTTAGGGGTTGTATAATCAAGGCGCATGAATTTAATGTCCGTAAACCCCATCAATGGTTGACATCTTCCATTTTGTTAATAGCAGTTAATAAATCAAGAAATACACTGTTAATTTAGTATTTTTCACCTCGATTTAGTGGTAAACAATTAAAACTACTTGTAATTTTATCGAAATACTTTTTTATATTTAGTTTAAGTTTTATATATATCACACATCTTTGTGCATGATCTACACATCGTGTATGACGTTTTACGTTAATGTAAGAATATAATTTTAACACTAGTGTGAAATGCTGGTGATGATGTTTGAAGACAATTCCTAATACTTGCCATTGTTTAGACAATTCCTAATATACCAACATGTTGTACGAACATTTTACCTGCTGGATCATCCGGCGTTTTATATAACAACTTGACAGCGGTTTGAGAAAAATCAACAAATTAGTTACTATAGACTAAAACGAGCATGACAGTATGTTGTAGCTTGTGACAAATTCCTAGGCCTATACGGTGAGCTGCAGTAAGACTCTGAAAGTTCTTCCTGTCACAAAGTTAGGATCCATATGTTTATTCTGTCCTTCAATGTTTGCTCGATGAGCATTTACAAAGTTTGACTATCCTTAGTGAAACTTATTACTTTATTAATATTAATTTTCTTGTAAACGTTTCTTCTAAAATGTAGGTACAATAAAACTGACCACAATTACACTTACTGTACTCTTTGGATTTTATTCAAGCACGTATGGCAAAAATATATATTATATTTGAGCCTATACTCTGGTAAACATAAGATAAGAAGAAAATATAAAATTATAAAATGATGCAGCTGCTCTTGGAAAAAAACAGAAAATTGATAAAATGTGAATATATTTCAGATGTAAGAATTTAAAAAAGAATGTTTCATTCATGCACGGTGTCTCAAACAGATTACAGACGAGTAGCTTGATTTAGATGGATGAAACAAAATTGTTTCCTATAAAACTGATATTAAGGAATACGGTAAAAGGAGTTTTCAATGCTGTATACAGTGACCTTCGAAAACTTAAGGCCACTAGGAAGTACCTTGTGCCTTACACACAACATCAAAATATTGAAAAATATACATACAGAATTTTGTAAATCTTTTTAAAGCCCTATTCCTATTGTAGGTACTTTTAAGCCCAAGAGGTGCACACCAATTCTTCCCGTAAGAGGATGAACGTATATTCAATGTTTCACATATATTTTATAATAGTCTCGATTATATTGTATAATATACACTATTTTATATGTTCATAACAGCGTTTAAAAGAAGAAAGCGCAACACGAATATTACTGGGTTATTTGTATTTCAAAATACAGCAATCATACTACCTAAAGTTATGGTCAAGCGCCTACAACTCTATACTCTATTGATAACGTAGCGACTGCAGAAAAGTTATATTTAATCTTATTAGCTGTGCAGTTACAGGGTGTGATATAAGAGTAGTTTAAATGATAATCTTATATAACATTTTTCAAGGAATCCGAGGGCTTAACCAGATTTTCAACCGGTTCCACGGTAATGAAGTTACACTGTTTTAGGGATAGCAAAGGGCCGTCACACGGAAAGAGTGTAAGTGAATAGGCCAGTTTACGAACGGGATTTTTTAATCATGGATAGGGATTTCTGTGCCAAATCCCATTGAAATAGACAAGAGCGTCAAGTTAATCCACCAAGACACAAATGGAAAGATAATATTTTGTTGTTTTATGTGTGAGGACTATTTTCGCTTATCCAATAGAAAATAAATTGAAGAGGAAATGCAACTATTTTTTTCTCAATTGATTTAAAGTTGGGACAAATATATATATTTAAAATAATTCAAGGAAACAGTTGTATCCTTAAGGGTGCGCCCTACCTGCCTTCCGCACGCTAAAGTAAGTGTTTTGCATCCCCACATTACAGGCTAAATTTTATCCAATTAAAAATAATTTGTTGTTATTTCATTCACTAAATGTTCATCTGTATATCATACGATTTAAAAATCGTGATTTTAATTCAAAATAAGTGGTGGGCCATTAGTAAAGTGTTCAAATTAAGCGTTTTTCTAAAGCTTCCTAACGTAAGGAGAAAAATTATTTTGGAAAAAAGGAACTGTACAATACGTAGATTGGAATCTGAAAAGTGTGGAACTGCAAATCGTTTGGTAGAAATCTTTAAATTAACCGTGCGATTGAGGAGAACAAAAAGGTCTTCAAGCGTAAATATGCATGGCCCTGCTTGGTGGCAGAGCGGCGTGAAACAACATCGTGCGGATCATTCAATCTGGGGTAGGACGCACCCATAACCACAACGCCAGGTAGCGTTGTGTCTTGTTTATTGTTATTTTGTCCATTTTAAATATCTTATTCCTAATAAATTAAACCCTACTTTTATATTCCTATTGACAGTATTTTTCTAATATACTTAAGTACTTAGACTATTTGACTATTGTGAGAGTGCACTAGTGACTCTCTTTTGTTGAACTACTCCAAATGTGAAAATAATTATAAATAGTTTCACGTGGCTCCGAGCAAATTTAAATGGTGTTCAACATTGTTTTATCCTCCAAGATCACACTTGTTTCTGTAATGGTTGAAACTCTTTACTTGAGACACCGTTTTTAGTTAGTATAATTATTATTGCATTAATGAGAAGCAAACAATAATTTTTCTCGCAAAATTAATATTGTTATGCATCCAAGTGCGAAATCTATCCTTCAGTTTTAACAACTTATAATACTAATAGATGTTAATCAATAGACGAAAAGATGTACTGTATTAGCAATTAAAAAAATAATTAATCATACTTCAAAACTGATAGCAGCCTTGACCTCTGACTACAACCTTTAATCCTGTCAATGATTTTTTCGAGTTTAATTTGTTCGCGTTTTAGGAAAATCAGTGTTTGTTAAGTGCAACTTATTTTTCATATTTATAATACATCATTAAAAATATTTGTGGGAGAAACTTGAATTTAGAATATGTGTACTTAATTTATTTATAAATTATTCTTTCAGCTGATGAATTTGATTATCTTTTTTATAACGAAAACAAACAGATATAGTAATGGTATTTAATATTTAATATGCTTTAATTAGCTAATTAGAAATATTTGGTGCCCTACTGATTGTGCTACGAGCTCAAAGATTACTCTTCTAACGTTCTATTATTAGCAACTATCGAATGTCATAATTTTTAGTGTCTTAAATTTTATAAGATGCAAAATTATATTAGGCTGAACTAGAATTTACACTTTTGGGTTTAAGTCAACTTATCACAACAACAAGAACAAATAACATTTTTAAATGGTTACCTATGTTAGTTTATACTTGGAATATGTTAAGAGTAGGTGTGTGCGAGTAATGATTTTTTGAATCGAGTCGAGTCGAGCCGAGTAGTGCCAATTATTTTCGAGTTTCGAGTATTTTCGAGCGAGTATTTGCCATAAGTTGGAAGTTTAAAATAGAGTAATGGGATTTGAATACCACCCTATATTTGATAATCTAAACATGGTTTCTAACTAATACATGAGAGCAATACGAAGTTTTAGCCAGTACAATCAAACTGGATTACGTAATGTCAAACAAAATGCGGTTTGACATTCGTTTCCGGCCGATAAACCAGGGTCATGTTGTCATTTGGCCAATATCACCTGGTACATACATCTCCTATAATCAATATTAGATGACGAAATACGGTCGATATTAACACGTTCAGTGCGGCGCGCCGGATTTCCCGCGGTTGCCTAAAAAGGAAACAAATGCCATTATCCTGAATATACACGATTAACGCAGTGAATGCGTTAAGTGGTTCGGTCGCCACTTTTGCCAGTATTATGTTTTCTGTCGTCATTTACGGTCGAAATTACGTGGTCCGATCCTCATTTTCGGCAGATTTTAGGTGATTCGATCGCCTTTTGCGGCCGTTACTACGCGTTTTGGCCGGTCGCAATCGTAAGCGATCGTAATTTTCGGCCGATTTCACGTGATGAGATCGCTTTTTGCGGCCGTTACTACGCGTTTTGGCCGGTCGCAATCGTTAGCAATAGTCCAGAAATTGTCGGGAAATACTCGCTCGAACTTTCGAGTACTTTTCAAAACTTTGAGTCGTGTTCGAGTAATAAAATACTTGTATCGAGTAATAAAGTTTCGAGTACTCGCACACCCCTAGTTAAGAGTAATGATATTCGGTTTTAATTTTTCACTTTACATCAAGATTACAAATTCTTACCACCGCAACATCAAAGATCCATAATTACTCCTTCATTTACCTTTTGTAGCGGGGTAATTTATCTTAAACAGAGGTCTTAATCTCTGGAATCCTGATGAGGAGCAGTAAGAGTTTATGCTTCCACTAATAATTTTATAACCTTCAATAATTTGTTTTTAATAATTTTGTTATAATATCAAAGATTTTTGTTTTCAAAACAAAATTAAAACTTTTGATAGCAAATTAATATTTAAGTGTATACCTAAGTATTCGTAATATAATGGGTAAATTATCTTTAAAAAACACATTGTTTTGATATTAAAATAACTGAATATTAAACTAAAATAAATTTTGGATTTAACTAAATAAATTATTACGGTACCGGCATTTTTACTTGACACCCGGTTAAGGCACAAAACTCTCAACGAAGAAAGAAAATTGCGTTTCAAAACTTACCCTCACTTTGCATGCGAGTGGTATTCTTACGGGAAAAAATGTACAGGTTTTTGTTTGACGAAAAATGGAAATATTTAATTATATTTAGAACTCCTGAGATTTAAATATCTATTTTAAACTTTATCTATTCACATAATGCATTACAACTGAAAAAAGTTACTTAGGTTTAAATAACGTAAAATGAACTTATATCAATGTTAAATGATAAATACCTTATAGCTTTTTACAGATCGATTTGTATTAATTTTATTGATCCTTTTTATTTTTAATTGCATACATCGTAATCATAGCAAATAGCTCCTACTGCAATGACTTTTGTTACTCTCATTACGAAGCTATGAATGACAATCCGAGTCTCTGGTTTGTTTTTAGATTAGCACAGTAGAATTCTAATTTCACAGTTATGAAGACAAACAAACATTGTTTATATCATGCAGGTTAAGCAGAATATGAGTATTGAATACAACTAGATTAAAGTTTAATTCTTCCCATGTGTATGCTCGACAATTTAGTGCCTGTTTTTGGATAAAGTATAATTAATAGGATTAAAAACTAGTTCATAAATGTATTTTTGTCAAAGCGTCGGTGGTAATACGATTTGAAATGCTGAAGTGGTTTAAATTTATTTGTATTTAGATTAAAACACCTAAATTACAAATAAGACCTCGTGTTATACAACATTTAATGCTAGATCTTGGGCGACCAAACTAACTAAGCGGGCTGGATTAGAGGAATGACGCCCGAGGGGCTCATTACAGCAACTGTTAACCAGGTTCAGTATTAATTATATATGAGGTTTGGTGGCCCTACGTTGAAGCCTACAGAACTGCCTCTCAAACCACATCACCACTACCATCACAGTTATTTACAATCACCTATTACTTTTAAGACAATTATTGTAACTCACGCCTTGAACTAAATATCGATATTTAGTCACGAATCTCTAGGCAAGAGATATAAGGAGTAAGTAAATGTATCTAAATGTTGGTCAACTAAGAGTTTAGGATGATAATAAAAGGTTTGGGTATATAAGGAGAGTTAAAATCAAAGTTAAAATCAAAAGATAAGGATAAAATTTACTACGTTATTGGGTCTGTTCAAATTCTTGTCATGAAAGCAAAGAAATCCAATTACCTGTTGTTGACCTTGTTAGGAGCATTGAGGAGATCAAAGCAATTACAACGATGCGTTTCTGTTGGAGTTTCTCTTTATAACACAAAGTCTAAACATTGAATGTCATACTAATAACTAACTGTGAAATTATGAGTTGGAATTCTACTGTGTAAGAACAACCTAGAGACTCGGAATGGCTTGAATGGCATCCATAGGTTTGTGATGAGAGCGGAAAACGTGTTACCACTAACTTTACGGCAGAAGTTACGTTAGGTCAGGAATTTAAGATTTTATTACTGAAGTAAAGTCAATGTATATCAATTAATCTAACCAAATAATTATCTATTTTATTTAGTTTCATATTTCTCTCAATATTTACACTATTGCCATATACGATTACTTTGATAATTTAGAAACACTACTGATCCAGTACTACATCTTATAACAAAAATTTGTGAAACAAAATTAGAAAAATCCACAGTTTTCAAGCATCAACAATAAATGTTTTAACCCCATTTGTATGGTAAAAAACTCCAGTTTTATTATTTCATTTATTTTACTTTATTATTTGGGTTTAAAAATAATTAGTTTAATTGAATGACAGGTCATGTCCCGCTTGACGGAGTTTTTTTGTTGTATATTCCTACTGGTACAGTGTCACCTAAGGGTGAAATGATTTTTTATGATACAGTATTTAGATTTGTAATCATATATTTAACAAGCTTGTTACATCATTATTACATTGTAAAATTAACGGGGCAAAGAAACGAAAACTTTAAATTGAATGTACTCAATGTGAAAGTACTGTATTGATTTTAATATGGTTTCTGAGGTAGGAATACAGTGAATAACATAGATGGCATGAGATAACAGTATAAGTTATTTAAAAGTACATTTTGAATTTGTTCAATGTAAAATTTGGTTTCTACAAGATTATGCTTCAGGTAGTTATCATCATCATCATTGTTGTGGATTAGGAAACCACAGCATAGCTGCATCTTCCACAAGCAGGAATATTGCGCAGGTTGCCGGAAGGATAGGGGATATAGCAGGAAAGGAAAGGGTAGGATAGGACGGCAGCCAAATCGACCCTTCAGAGGGCCAACTCCCGTGCCCCTGTGACAGCTGGGGTGAGGCTTTCAAACAAGGGACCCGCATTCTGCCCTCCAACTGGTCATCTCAACTGACAGGACAACAACCATCCATGTACAACATCCATGGACCATCCATTCTCAGGGTGGCAGGTTGGGGATCAAACCCGGAGATTCTGTCCCTAGTCGCTGCAAATGGAGGGACCAAAGGTGAAAGGGAAGTTTGTCATAATGGACAGCCAAAAGACTTATTATATGTAATGACAACTTCATTTGCTGTACCCAATGTCATTTGCTGTACTTGTAGTCCTGAGACCTCAGGTAATTATTAAGTCAATTACACGTTAGCAATACATTGCATATAATAATTTCTCCCATTTCATTTATCATTGGACTACACAAACCAATTAGCCAAGTGAAACCAATGTTAAGGTTAAAAAAACATAGCAATAAAATATGTTCTGTAATCACAGGATGTATCTTCAAAGTTACCGTAGTAAACGATTTAGCTAAGATGCAGAATATTAGTTGTTACATTTTTATTGTACTAGTAAATATAATTGTCTTATAAATATATATACATATATATATATATAAGTATATATATAATATTTAGCTTCAGTAATATCCCTGTGATCCTGTTCTTAGCACGGCATTATTTGTGATATACTGATACCATATTATAAACCAGTTATTGTGATTCTAGTATATGTAAATGAAATAACTAACAAATCTATAAGATGATGTACTTTTTAAGAAAAGAAGGGAAACTGTAAATCTCTTAAATGTACATCATGATTTGACTAATTAAAGCTTAAAGGGAAAAGAAACGTTTAACGCAGAACAGTTTTCCTTACAGGTAAAACACTAATACAACGTGAAATCCTCACACAACAAACCCCCACTCCATTCATCTTCTCAGAGTTCCTAATATATAGTGTTAATAACAATTTAAGTTTTTTAAAATTATATAAATATTTAAGAAATATTGTTTAAGCCTTCTAAACGAGTATCATTATTCATTTACCATAACAATCATCCTATATTTATATAATGTAATAAGTATGAACTATGGAAACAGTGTCTTACTTAGTCTCATTATTTTCAAGCCTTGTTTTATTATTCTCGTTTTATTACTTAGTCTCCGGAATGTTTAAAGTTTAAACATTGATTATAACTATTTTAAAACAGTAGTTCTATAATAAAAGTATCTATTGATAACATTGTTATGTGACCTTAACCGGGTATTTCAAGAAGAAGTGTACACCTTTATAACATACTTTGTTTAAAATTCATTGTTGATGATGGCAAGTTTATGCTAATCAAGGATTTTTGCGGACATTTTCAATCACTTATTAGTAAAAACAAAGTTTCACAACTTTTCGGGTTCTGGAATCTGATCCCGTCTTCATATGGAAAGAATGCCAAGAACATGACAAAATTAGTGGCACAATCCAGGCAAGCTGGAAAAAACACTGAACAACTAATAGAGAGAACTCTAAAAGCTTTGTGTTTTGACAACATTTCTGTCGTCAGTTTTGTAGAGCTAGGAATCTACATCCTGTGTTAGGATTGAAGTTTTCAAATCAGGTTATTCACAACTTTGGTGGTTATTATGTCGCCTATCTTGCTAGGAGGACAGTTTGCCAATTTATACTAATAAACCAACAATAATAGAGACAATAGAGTAATTTAACTTATTAAGTTGATATTAATATGTTTATTTTACCACTCTGTTACTTTCTTGAAAATTATTGTTCATCAGTGTTTAGTATGTACAATGTGGATGAGTAACAATTAATAAACATGAACGTTGAAGTAGTGCAAGTGTATCATACAAGTGCGGGAAAGGAAGCATAGCTTCAGGTCCACCCTAGATCGTGTTTTAATCTGCTATTGGAATGTTGTTAGCACTGCTAATGGCTGTGTGTTTACAACAGGGCATGACAAATGGCCAATCCTTGTTCCTATCATCGTCACGCACGTAAATTAACGACAATTAACCATATTCAAAATTAAATCTAAAATAAAATTTGTCTGACCTTCATTAAATAGATTGTTAGAACTATAAATTGATTGTTTAAAATATAAAGAGAGAAGTAAAAGTAATTGGTTAAAGGAACATAATATTATTTTATTTTATCCTTTTAATACCATGCTTCTATAATTAAGAACTAAGTTCCTCTTACACCGGCACTAAAGTACACTTACGCTTTTTTTGTTAAAAAGAGAACCAGAAGCACCTAGTTTCATCAATCTAAATTCATAAATAAGCGATGTAGACCATATTTTAATTAATCTCCATAAGAATAACAAGGGGGATGTGTACTCAGGTTTGCTGTAACCAGGAGTACAAAAAATGGGGTTTTATGCAAATATCAGTATAACTTAACAAGAGGTGAAACTGCATACCAAATTTGATTAATTTATGTTCATAATTAAGGGAGACATAAGATTTAGCTACGGAAGTATCGGTAAAAATTGCTTTTTTGTGCAAATGAAAATAGATCACAACTAGATGAAGCCACACACCAAGTTTCATTAATATTTGTTCATTAATAAGCGAGATATAAAATTTTACCTTTTCCCAATAAGATTAACATTAGACAACGTACTTTGTTTAGCACTTATCTCGGTAAGCAGTTAACGTAGAGCGATGATCAAAATAAAAAAATTGTTTGATTTGTTAAGCTAAATTCAATGGTCTAAACAAAATTTTGGGTTTAAAAAGAATTACATGTTAAAGGTTAAAAAAACATGTTTGGGGTACAAAACCCACTTTAAAATAGAGTGACCTGTCTGGTTCTTGAACTCATGAAAATAGATCCTGCCTTACATGTTTGTACAAAATTTCATAAAGATCGGACCTTTTTTAAGAAAGTTATCGTGCCTACGGACACACACACACACACACACACACACATATATATATATATATATATATATATATATATATATTTGAATTTGAACGAATGGTGTTTTTGGCTTCTGGGGGCCTCAAAACGAAAAGTTATCATGGTCCCGGGCCTAGGTTTTACCATGCCGACTACGGTAATATCGTCTTCCCTTTAGGGGAAATTCGAAAAAAAGGTGTGAATAATTTAAAATTTACATTACTTATAGTAATGGAACATAATTACTTATAGTACGGATTATAGTACTGTGATTTAACAATATAAATTATCAGATGAGGTTTGACTCCATTAAGCAGTCATGTCCTGCTTGAAGAAGGTTTGTTTTGCATATTAAAACGACCGGGATTAACCACCCGTGCTTCACTGAATATCATCATCCCCCTCAAACGTTAGTGACCAGCCCATTGCCTTCACAAACAGACTGTCTTGGCATTTGGCCTCAGGCCAACCTCAGTATTCAGTCCTCTCGCCAGTCGCCAGTCATCGGGAAACCACATCTACAATCTCCTTCCTTGCCTCACAACGAGGGTGGATTCTAAAAAACCTACCAGTCACTATATCACTTTGTTTTTATTAATTCCAAGTAATTTGAGATTGCTGCTGGAGTAATAATGTAAGTTGCTTGGAATGGGTGGTACAAATATTTTAACGAAAATTTAAACCCTTTTATAGAAACAAAACTTGATCAAAGAAATACGATGACAACAGGAAAACCAGCTTCGCCTGTCAACCGGCACCCATTGTGCTGGGAGTTGATACAGTGGCAACTTGGTGATAAATAATGATGTAGACTTATTAACCGCTATAATATCGCTACTTGTCCTGGGTACTGGTAAAAATATACATTTTCAGAGTTTGTATTACAGTTGTATTCAAAAATGTTAATTCAACGAAAAATGAACTATTAACAAGAAAATATTATAAAGCAGCTGTTAACTATATATACTAGGAGTACGCTCTAATATCGCGTATAAGGATTGAGCTCACAGTTAAAAATACAAAAAAAAGTTTCAATTGACAATATACCTCATGTGGGCCCTCCATTATAACTGCAGCTTGACAATGACATACAAATCCAGAACATGACAAACAATGAGGCCTGAAATCTGTCAATCAGTCAGACAAAATGCATATGAAGTAGTTACTCACCCCTCAGTCTCACTGAGGGCTGTATCATCTAGGCCCTCATAATAATATTAGCTGAAGATTTTGATAAAATATAATATGTTGGTGGCAATAAAGGCCCCCAATCAGCGAGAGCACGTGGTTTAAAAGTAGTTAAGTTTATTTACACTTTGGTTCCACTGGAGGACCCATCAGGATATTTATTTTATTGTAGCTTAATATTGCTGTAAAAATCTATAAGTATAAATACAGACCTTGATGAACAATACGTTTTAAAATCAGTCAATTGGTTTTGAATGCCTAAATGTTTTAAACTCTAACCCAGAGGTTTTAATGTAACACATTAACCTTACGGGGGGGAGGGGGCTGTGCCCCCCAGGCCTCCCATTGCTATTATAGCTTGATACGGTTGTTCAAATACATAGGTAACCTATAAATGCAGAACTTAATAAACGGTATCAGGAAACTGACACATACTTTCTCCCTTTTAGCCAAATTTCAATGAAAATTTTTTTATTTACTAAATATAGAATATGAAGTACAGATAAATGTACAGAAAATTGTCTAAAATAGTTGTTTTCAGAAATATCCACCCAAATCCCTTTTTGGGAGGCACTATAGAGTCCGTTGCCACACACAGTGGTTTTGAGAGGGGAAATGCCCCCTTGCCCCCCCCCAGGGTTAAATAGCAACACATTTCGAACATCATCTGTTGGTCAATGCTAACTTGACCTGCATATCAAATTTTAATGAAATTGATCAGTAAATAAGAGAGAAATAGTTATATTTGTATTCCCCATAAGAATAACATTGGACAACGTACTGTGTTTACCGCTAAATGAAAATTTCAATTTTCTCCGTAACTAGCTATCGTAGAATAGTAATTTAAAATACTAATTTATTTAGGTTTTTGAGCTCTTTTTAATGGTGAATAGTAATCTTTTTTAACATTTATGATTTTTTATGAAAAATCCAAAAAATTGAATTTTGGATGTTTTAAGTCCTGTAATTTCTGAACCCGAATTTTTACAGAAATGCGGGTGGTGTCATTTTGTTGCAAACCTAAAGTTCTACAAACCACGAAAGTTTAATCAAAATCGTTAGAGCCGTTTTTGAGAAATTTGGATTTTTCATGTTTTTTGGCGGTTTTTGGGGGATAATTACCCTTAAAAATCAAAAATCCAAAAAAATGAAAAAAACGCCTGGAGATATCGTGGATTAGTACCTACATACCAAATTTCATAAAATTCGGCCCATAGGTTAGGGCTCTAGCTCTGTACACATCCACACAGACACACACACACACACACGGACACACACACACACAGACAGACAGACATCACGTAAAAACCACTTTTTTGGGTTCAGGGAGCACCAAAACGAATATTTCCACTAACAACTCAAATTCAAAAATTTTTACGAAAACAATACTTTCTCCATATACTATGTATAGGGGGAGAAAGTAAAAAACAATAAGGCTTAAATCATTCAATTTGTTTTTAAGAAGAATAAATTGCCTCATTTCAAAAAGAAACGAAAAGTAGTATCTTATGTTAAATATAATCTAGGAAGAAATTAAAACTCTTTGACCCACTTCTTAGAATCCACGAGTCATTGTGTCAAGGTCCAAGATTTTATATACATCTTAATATATAAATACCCCCGTAGCAGCAAACCTGCATACTCATCAAATTTCCAATGCATATATATGTATCTTAATGCCACGTAAAGCCACATATCAAGTTTCATCAATATACATTAAAACATAAACAATTTATGACATTTTAATTATTCTCCATAAGAATAACATGGCGGCTGAGTGTGCAGGTTTACTGAAGCAAGGAACTCCAAAAATGGGGTTTTATACAAATATCAGTATAACTCAAGTAGGTAAAGCCACATACCAAATCTGAATAATTTATGTTCATAATTAAGGGAGATAACATATTACTTATTCTCCCTAAGAATAACATGGGACTGAGTACACAGGTTTGCTGCTACGGGAACTATCGGCCGAAAAATGATTTTTAGTGCAAATATCAATAGACCACAACGATACGAAGTAATATACCAAGTTTCATCAGCAAAAGTATATAAATAAGCGAGATATACAAATTATCTTATTCTCCGTAAGAATAACATTGGACAACATACTGGGTTTAGCACTTTCGATATCTCTGTAACCATTTGACGTAGAGCAATGATAAAAAAACTAAATTGTGCGTCTTTCTAAGCTGATACCAATGGAAAAAACTAAAATTTGACTTTTTCAACAATTATATGTAAAAAGCTCAAAAAACCCACTTTTGGGATAAAAAATCCCCCCCAAAATACCTCTTCGGATAGGTCGATCCGTCCGGTTTTCGAACTTAAAGTCATAAATGCTGCTTTACACGTTTATGCCAAATTTTGTCAAAATCGGATGAATTTTACGACAGTTATCGTGCTCACGGACACACACACACACACACGGACACACACACACACACACACACACACACACACACACACACACACACACACATATATATATATATATAGAGTTTTTGAACGAATGGTGTTTTTGGCATCTGGGGACCTCAATATGAAAAGTTATCATGGTCATGGGCCTAGGTCTTGCCATGCCGACTACGGTAATAGCTTCTACCCTATATGGGAAATTCGCTCAAATGGATCCCTATTTCCCTTGGTCACGCCATTACTTGAGAATTAGTGGACCAAATTGAATAATTATTTCTTGTTGAGTTCGTTTATGTCAGGACAAGGTTCTAATAAAAGACAATTTTTAATCCGACCTAAGAGCTCTGCCCCACAGGCCTTCAAAGTTCCTATTGATTTGATCTAAATTCAGTTAGTTACACCAAGCAGCTGTAAACATACTTGAAAGGCATATACATATGTTGATTACAGAAATAAAAAGCTACTTGAATGGAAACTCTCATTTTGGAAATAAAAAGAGTACTTGAATGGCAACTCAAACTCTTTTTTTTATATTCAAGTGAGCATAGCGCATAAGCTAATCCGGGAAGCGAGTGAGCGAAGCGAACATGCTTATCTTGAAAATGAACGAGTATTTGAAATAAAACAAATCCAATGACATTAGGACAGGACTGTCTGGCCAGCTAGTTATATATATTAATGATTACAGACACTGTGTAGCATTTAAGTATCCAAAAACATTGTGATCACATCCTTTTTAAGTAACGGTGTATTATAATCCCACTTATGTTTTATATTATTGACTATCTCAAGTTTAAGTTATGCAAAATTTCTTTGCAGTACAAAATAATACGGGGACTTCTGCTTGAAACAATAGTTATTTGTGTATTAAGGGAGTAAAGTGCAACTTTGTTCCCTAAGGGAAATTGTTGGCGCCCGACGCCGTAGGCCAGGGCGATAAATTTACACACAACATTTTTCCCACACCTCAAAAGCCACAAGTATTGATAAGTATTCACATTCACAATCGCTTTCCATTTTGGTTGCGTAATGCGTAATAACTAAACTCGGAACGTTAATTGCAGCTGGAGCAAAATATCAATCAGCTTATCCGATTCCCTTATAGCTGAAGCATTAATGATTGCAGCGAAATGTCAGCTGATTCTGTTCCGGGAGACAAAGTAGCACTATACTCCTTCAATACAAGGAGTAAAATTTGACTTTACTAAGTAGGTGGGGGGAAACAAAATTTATTATACAAGATAGGAACGACGTTTCCTTCCATTTTTAAAATGTATTGTATTAGTTCACACATACGCAAAAAGTAAGGGAAAACTTAGTAAACAAATTTCTGAATCAGCCTGGAAGGACAAGTCCTGCACAGTCCATTAACACATATATAATTCCAATTTCTGGTAAATAGTTCAACTAAATTTTATCAAAATGTTAAACAGGAGCATCTCTTTTACTTGTTAAACATTAAAAGTAATTTTTCACTGAGAAAAACATGTTTTCTGGAAATCTCTGTAGGACAGGAGCTTCAATTTCAGATCAAAACTGTTTAAATCGGTCCTTTAGTTTTTGTTAGTGTATTTACAAAAGGAATGTTGTTGATATTTGAACATGTGCTCTTATGAGAGCCAAAAAAATAAATAAATTTATCATTAGAAACAACACATCTAAACTAAACAAAGATATTGATGACATTAGAGTATGTAAAACCTATTATAAGTTATATAGGTTAAGCTATTATAACCTATATAAGTATTATATTTAATAGATTTTGCTAGTAATGTACCGTAAGAGATTTATTCAAAGTTGAACAATATTTTTTATGGGAATAATAAACGCAAACATTGTGCGTTAAAACACGTAAAAAAAATAAATGTAATTATGACAAACTGCAGGCCAAAACCTTTAATTTAATTCTAAAAACAGTTAAAATTGGCACAGTAGTTTTTGCTAATAGATTTACGTAAAGAATAAAAAAAAAAAGTTAATCGGGATGTTTCGGGAGCTAAAAGTATTTTGTATTGAGAAAAATCTATACTTATAATGTAATGGTTGTGCATTTGCATGTATGTCCTAGGGGATTTTGAAAATGCCAACTCAAAACTGCTCCGGACCATAATGTTGTAGAGGATCAACAAATTGCAGATAGGTAATTTTTTGTTTTTCCTCAAGACCTCAGGACTCTGCCCCAGTGGCATAAAAAGCCGCCATGTTATTCTTATTGAGAAAATGTTTTGTTCTAACTGCTCCTCAAACTTGCTCAAACCTTAACACATTGTTGGGTGACTAAAAGACTGGATATTCTTATCAGTGCTTAGTGTGATTTCCATAAATCCCTTACGATGGTTGTTCCCGGCAAAACATGTTTAAGATGAAAAACATGATTAGTGGAATCAACATTTGTTAGCTGGACAAATTCTAGACAATATCTTTTGAGATCGAATTATAACTGAAATCTAAAAAACCGAAACCAGGGTAGACTTTCATAAGTGGAACGATATAAAAAACCGAATGAAATTGTTCCATAGGGTATAACGATTGTTTAGGTTATTCGGTTATGGTTTCAGTTAGGCCTATTAAGGTTTTGGTTATTTAGTTTCAGTTAGGCCTACCGTAAAACAGGCTTGACCCGGACACTTTTTTACTATTTTTAGATTATAGTGCCTTCCCATTAACATGTCACCATAAAAACCAGACCATTTTAAAGAGTGTGTACTATTTAAAATATCCATTTACCTTTAGCCTAACTTATATATTATTATGTTGGATGTTATTATAACAAAAATAAATACCCCCGTAGCAGCCAACCTGCGTACTCAGAGAATTTCCAATGCATATATATATATGTACCTTAATACCACATAAAGCCAAATACCAAGTTTCAGCAATATACATTTTTAAATAAACGATTTATGACATTTTAATTATTCTCCATAAGAATAACATGGCGGCTGAGTATGCAGGGTTGCTGAAGCAAGTAACACAAAAAATGGGGTTTTATACAAATATCAATATAACTCAAGGAGGTAAAGCCACATACCAAATTTAATTAATTTATGTTCATAATTAAGGGAGATAACACGTTACTTATTCTCTATAAGAATAACATGGAAACTGAGTATGTAGGTTTGCTGCTACGGGAACTATCAGCTGAAAAATTTTTTTTAGTGCAAATATCAATATACCACAACGATATGAAGCAATATACCAAGTTTCATCAGGAAAGTTCATAAATAAGCGAGAAATACAATTTTTCTTATTCTCCATAAGAATAACATCAGATAACGTACTGTCTTTAGCACTTTCAATATCTCTGTAACCATTAGACGTAGAGCAATTGTAAAAACACCAAATTGTGCGTATTTTTAAGCTGATTCAAATGGGAAAAACTAAAATTTGACTTTTTCCATGATTATTTGTAAAAACCTAAAAAAACTTATTTTTAGGGAACAAACCCCCCCCCCCAAAAAAATACCCCTTCGTATAGGTCGGTCTGTCTGGTTTTTGAACTTAAAGTCATAAATGCTGCTTTAAACAATTATCCCAAATTTTGTCAAAAATCGTACGAGAGTTATTTTTACGAGAGTTATCGTGCTCATGGACAAATATATATAGGTTTTGAACGAATGGTGTTTTTTGGCATCTGGGGACCTCAAAATGAAAAGTTATCATGGTCCCGGGCCTAGGTCTTACCATGCCGACTACAGTAATAGCTTCTTCCCTATAGGAGAAATTCGCTAATCCCTAAAGGGTAAATTCGCAAAAACTAAATAAAAGTGTCCGGCAAAAAAATCAATAAGTTATAAAATATAGACAAAACAGCTAGGATAAACTGAAAAATACCTGAAACTCATTCCGTTGTAATATTAAAATAAAATTACGGCGACTGTATAGTCCCGACACAGACTTGCTTGCTACGTTGAGAAATACACTCGCTATTGGCTAAATACAATGGCTAATTCATGTACTTCAGAACTTGCCATTAAATTAAAACATGTTGACAATATTGGCAAAATATGTACGTACCACTAACTGTTTGTACGTTGTATTCAGCTGTTCAATTTTTAATCATCAAAAGTTCACATTTCTGATCCCATTCATGGTCACGACGCCTCTACCTTCCACAAAAAAAAACCCTCAAGTGCGAGGCCTTCGTAAGCGCGAGGCCTTTGTGCGTCTGCACCTGTCGCACCGCCCTAAAGACGGCACTGGGTGCTTATCACGGGTAGACTTTCATAACTGGAACAATATAAATAACCAAATGAAATTGTTTGATACAGTATATGGATTAGTTTGATATTTTTATCGATTGCAAAATATTTTATCGTTTGTATCTTGGTTATTAAACATCATGTTTGGTTTGTTTTTCAACTAACATTTGCTATCCAGACAAATTCCAAGATACCTAAACTGAAACATAACATAACCGAAACCTAAATAACCGAATAACCTACATAATCAAAATACCGTATCGAACAATTTCATTCGGTTGTCATATCGTTCCGCTTATGAAAGTCTACCCCTTATCACATTAAGTAGATACCTTGGGTTAGGTAAGGCTTATTAACGGTTTGGTCTGTTGGATTCATTTTAGTATGTTTGTCCATTCTAAGTAGGCTTACAGTTTGCCTCAGCGAACTTAAGTTTCTCACGGAAAACAAGTGGACATTTAGTAACTCGCAAATATAAATATAAGCTAGGACTATCATAAAATTCCCCCTGTATAGACTACCAAGACCGACTTATGGTTAGAATACATTTACAGAAAGGCGAAAATTAAAATATGATGACTGACCAACTTGGGATGGTTGAGAAACAACAAAAGCGATGGCCTACTTAAATTAGCCTAATGAAAGGTAAATAGTCAAAGGATACTGTTTGTTATGGTGATTAAAACTTTGTAGACAATATTTCAAGTTTATTAATAACACAAAAAGTTAGTTTTTAGTCCCACCTTGTGTTATAATCATCTATGTTATGGCTACAACTGTAGGCTAATATACAAAACCTGAGTATTATTCGAACACAAACTATCTGCACAACAAAACAACACAAATACAAAACCACCAAGATGTATGGTTGTTTTTTAGTAGTGCTGTATAATGTTGGTATTCTCGCCAATAACACTTTTATCGTATTAAATCTAACTTGAACCACAGTGCTTCACATAAGTTACGTGTGTGGAACTCACAAGGAAACATCGGTTACAGAAGGTTTACATTTGATTATTGCTACGGTATAACATAAATTAAATTGTTATTGAACTCAAAATAAAGTCACTTTTCAAATTTCTAACAGAAAGGTGTAGGTACGTGGAGCCATTAGAACAAATTAAATAAATAAACTGGTCGTAACTTAACCTCTAAGCTTAACACAAACTTCAAACAACAAAACAAAATGACATGACAGCAGCTGTGCTTATGTATTTTGACAGTTCAAACAACACGGTACTACAAAGCTAAAACATGTACTGAAATAATGTTCAATGAAAAAACTAATAATTATTAAAATGTAATACTAATTCGTCAATTATAGTTTATTTAAAGCATTAAACCATCAAAACGTTACCCTAAAAATTTCATGACAATCCATCAAACCGTTAAAAAGTAGATAGCGTCATACTACTTCGAATTCCAAACTGATTATAAGGACTCACTACGTTCATCCAATTACAAATATTTTACAGAGTGAACGTATAGTATTTAAGTTTTTATGACAGTCTTGATAAAAACGAGGATGGTATTTAAACCATAATTGACAATACACTCTTTATCTTATTGAGTGTTGTATTTAAAATTATGTCTTAACAAATTGTAAATGATTACATTAGGCTTCTTGAGTTTTTTTGTCACATGGAATCGTCAACACAAGCCGTTGAACTGTTTCCCTGGTGTAGGCAGTATATTTCTTGAACGATAAGCTGTTTTTTAGTCTTAAAAAAGTTTATTGCTGTTGCTGATTGTTTAATTGTAATTTTAATATTTTTCCTACCGAACTAATGTTTAAACATATGGACGCAGCAGTGAACTCGCTAGGTGAAGGCAAATGAAAATGATTTTTATTAGGCCAAATCAATAAATGCCGTCCCGTACTTCTCGCGAATACGCCCGAACACATATACGGCCGAACTCCGAATGTTCGGAGTAATCCCGAGAAGTGTGGGAGCTGCACAAACTCTTTGGCAACAGTACACTATCGCCGAATGATTCGCTCAAATGCTCCACCGAGTAATCGGAACGAGTCCTGACAACCAATTTTGTACCAAATTAAACGAATGTGCACAATGAAGTAACCAGTACACGCTCGCCCAATACCATGCAATACCATGTTCGCCCATTCGCTTCCGCTTGTCACATTTGATTCAAGCCAAAAACCAGACAAAAACGGAGCACAGGCAAACACGAATCATGGCGAGGTGAACTGTCCCGAACATAAACGAGCACACTGAGTAAACTATCACGCTCGCTTTTGTTGGGTCATTGTGTACTGGTAGCAAGAATATGGGACGGAATGTTCAGTGAACATTCGGGAGGATGTCCGGTTGAATGTTTAGGCCTTGTCGCGAGATGTGTGGGACAGACTTAACCTATATACGATCTTTGCTTAACAATAACTTCGCGTTTGCAATTAGGCCTGGTCGCGAGATGTGTGGGACAGACTTAACCTATATACGATCTTTGCTTGACAATCACTTCGCGTTTGCAATGTTTTGGTTTGGCACGTAACAGATGATTCTCACAAGTGTTTTTTTTAGTCAATAATCTAAGAATAGATATCAATCGCTTCCCCCCCCCCCTTTAAAAAACCGGTTTAAACCACTTTTACCAATAACACCCAGGCTTCACGAAGATCCGCACAAGGTCTAGGGTAGTTCTGGTAATGCAATTATCATTTTTGTAGGAAAACAAATTTATATTAAACTTCAGTTTTCAATCTGACAAAAAGGAAATAGGCTAGTAATAATAATTGTTACTACAACTAATAATTGTTTTAACAAATTAAGACTTTCTACTGTTAATGAGTGGAAATTATAATGTATATAATTACATATATTAGCGTTTAATCACTTTAATCACATATTTCCTTTTCGGTTATAATTTTGTCGTCTGGAGTCTGGACTGGCCAAAGTCCCATAGTGCACCGCTCGGCCTGTATTTTTTTACATAGAGTACGGTACCAATAAAGTTATTTATTATAATAGTATTTAAAATAATAATGCATCTTTTAATTAGTAAAAAATAAAATACACGTACAACTTTTAAAAACTAATAATATTTATACCTTAGTTTTTGTGTTTCAAGGTACGAAAAGAAGTATTTTTTCCTAGTCAACATGAACATGAATAACTATAGTTCTGTAGTGAATCTATGGCAATACTTACGTTACTCTATAGTTGAAACAAAGACGTTGGCTAAATATCAACGATTCAAGTACCACTGAAATGGCTCCCAATGTTAATCTTATGGGATAAAAAATAGTTTTGTTTTAAAGATAATTTTATTATCACTTAACCAAATATTCCCAATAACGAACTCGACCGAGATTTCGTACTATAGAATCTATCTCTAAAGTTTGAAGTGGATCTGTAGAGGCGTTTTTGAGTTATTTATGTCACAGACACGCCAGTTCGAGTTGATTCTCTTACCAGTGTATGCAGTAAAGTTATGTATAAGGATTTCGTTTCACTCAATCCAATTACAGCCAAAGTAACGTACTTGTTTATACGTTTGGTACGTTATAAATTGTGAGGGATGTGAGGTGTTTTACGTTTGTGTTACGGCCACTATCTTGAAAATTGGTGGCCAATTTTATTTTTTTATGTACAAAATATTGGAGACACAGAAAACTGTTATGAACAGAAAATGTAGATAATTTAATAATACACAATTTTGGCAATTATCATGTTTCCTTCTCTAAACTCTTCACGATTTTGTAAGTGAATAATTATTGATTGCTATATATGTGTTTGGGTGTTTGGGTGTTTGGGTTTCAACCCTGCCTCTTGCAATGGAGTTATCGTAATCGTTACATTTATACACGTCTTATAGATTATATATGACATGAAGCTTTCAGTTTCTGAAAAATGTTACATCCGCACACTGATGTAATGCAGTCAATTAACTGGAGAACACACAATCAACATAAAAAATACATTTTTAAAAACGTTTACAACACCGAAACACTTGATTTTCTTTGTGAATTGTTTTTAGTTTATTCACTTTCTTTAAAATTTGGGTATACGATATTGAAGTTCCTGATGTTAGCTCAATTTAAGCTGCCCGTAATGTCATGAATGGACTACTACGTTAACAGGACATGCTTGGGTCGAAAGAGTTGTTTAGTTTAAATAAAAAATAACCAGTTTGTTTCACTAATGGGTTGGTGGTTTGTAAAACCGGTTTTAACTAGGTAGTATTATATCTAATACTGTAACTTGTAAAATTATAACATTCAAGAAAAAGTCTTCAACAATTAAAAATATTATTATAATTGAAATAATGTAAATGTTGCTTTAAAGCTATGTTATAAAACATCCAGTTTCCAGACAACTGTTTGTAAAGTATCTCGTTTATTTTATAACGAGTGATTAATATTATGATTTCACTAAAACACATAGTATGTTGTCCTTGTTATAATGGTGGTCGAATAAAAAATAAGTTTTTAAATTCTAGTTCAAAGACTCTGACGTTGAAATTTAATGTAATAGCACAAAAACCGTTAATATTGACATGTCTCGTACACAAAACTGTTCGGATTCACAACTAGCTAATGCCAATCTACACTCTCTGAGTATTGATTCATACATTTTAGCATGGCCGACATTATTCCTCCTTTGTTTTCAACCTATCTTTTAAATTGAACGGTTTGGATACGTTATGAGGACCAACAAAGTTATTTATGTATTTTTTGTTGACCGTTAGTTTTATGTTACCTTTGGATTTTAAGATTTTCAATGACCACCACTACAAAAAAAATATATTTTTGAATTATTATTTGACTGCCGTCTTTATCAGACCATGTGCGAGGTGTTATCTGTGTATTGTTTGTAGTTTTGGAATCATTTGTTTTTATTTAAAAACTATTTACGGACGTATAAATAGAAAAATAATTTTGTATTTTTACCAGAATTGTTGTTATTATTCTGCGCATCGATATTCTAGATTTGTTAATATTTTTTTATCGGAATTCCTCTATGAGAAAATAGCTATTACCGTGGGTCGTGGGAAGGTAAAATTTTAGTATAGCGTACCGTTGGCAAACCGATAGATTTTTTATTACAACCGATATCTTTTATCAGAGATAAAAGGGTTTAAACACATTTTTTCTGTCGGAAACTCATCTGTAATGTACTAAACACTATTTTGTTCCAACATTTTATACTTGACTATACTTGGCTATGGGAAACTGAAATTTCTTCTTTTATCGTGTTGTTGGGTGTTATAACTTTCGTAAAATGGTCTGAATTTGATTGAATGTGGTACAAACATCCAGAGCAACATTTAAAACTGTAAGTTCAAACGTCTGACCAACCAGATTGCCTCGTCCTAAGGAGTTTTTTTTGGGGGAGGGGCAGGGGTTTGTACCCCAAAAACATGTTTTTTGAGTTTGTTATATATGATCTTTTTAAAACACTTTATTGTTACCATTTTAAATTTCACCATTGGCTTCAGCTTAAAAAAAATTAGTGGCCTACTTGAAATAATCGATCAACTTCAATTGGTTACCGAGATATTGTAATTGCTAAACACAATACGTTGTTCAATGTTATTCTTATGGAGATTAAGTAAAAATGAATGTCTTGCTTATTGTATATTGCTTAATGTATATTGATAAAACTTGTTATGTCGTTTGACCTGGTTCATTGAAATTTGCACAAAAATCAAATTTTTTGTCAACGCGACGGTTCTCGTATCAGAAAGCCTGTATTCTCAGCCTTAATGTTATTATTATTATGGAGAATAAGTTTAATATCATGTCTCACTAATTATGAATATAATAAGTAATATATGAATTAATACAACTCATATGTGGATTCAGTTAGTTGGGTTATAGTTTATTTGCATATAGTATTTGCATAAACACCCATTTGTCATGTTATTTGTTGGAGAAAACCTGCGTACTCAGCCCCGATGGAGAATATGGAGAATAACTAAAATGTTATTTATCGCTGATTTATGAACGGATTTAATGGATATTGATGAAACTTGGTATGTAGTTTCACCTGATTATGTTATATTGATATTTTCACAGAAGCTAAATTTTTCCGACGGTTCCTGTAGCATCAAACCTTTGTACTCAGCTCCCATGTTATTCTTATGGATTATTCATGAACATAAATTAATACAACTTTTTTTGCGGCTTCAACTAGGTGAGTTTTATTGATATTTGCACAAACACAAATTATTTTTGTGTTTCTTGATGCAACAAACCTGCGTACTGAGACCATGTTATTCGTATGGATAATAATTAAGTTATATTTTGATTATTTGTGAATATATTTTATAAAACTTGGTAAATGGTCTTACGTCGTATTAAGATATGTGCATATATGCATTGGAAATTCGCTGAGGACACAAGTTTTCTGCGACGGGGGTATCTGAGAATCATGTATTATATAGATTCGTTTTAATGTACTTTGCTTCATTAAACGAATATTTAATAAGGTTACTTAAGATATAAAAACTTTCTTGTTTAAGTTCACAAGAGAGCTTTCAAGATAATTTAATTAATGAAGCTTATAATTTGTAAAATCTACAATATCATATGTAAATAGATTTATGTAGACTGCTAAAATATTAATAGTGTTAAATTTATCTCTTAAATGTAAGAGATTATTTTAATAAGTTAATCAGAATCATTCCGGGACAACAACAATGATGTTAGTTTGTAAACGGTAGGTATCTGAGTATATTTTGCTAACTCAAAGCCCGCGATGGCGTTTCATTACATATTCGGACCGAGAAACAGTTCGTGTTTGTGTTTGTTTCGTTGCAGGATTGTTACAATCTTATTGTTTCGGGACTATATTTCCACACGTCTCGTCAGAATGAAAATTTTAAACGATGAAATCGTTTTCAACTAATACTATAGACCTACAAAAAAATCAATTACGCCGTCATTCCAAGTTATTGTTTTAATTTTAATTGTTTCTCTTACGAATACACGAGTGATGATGGAAGGTGTTTGCAGCATCTTCTTGCAAGACTAGTCTCGGATTAAGTGACACTTTTAACAATAACAATTTAACTCTTTTGAGTAAGGCACATTTAGATTACTGATTACAAATCAAAATGTAATAACCAATTTTTTGTAAATACATCGAGTTATTAAGTTATCAAAAATATAAAGCAGAATAGTTAACTAAAATAAAAATTACTGCGTGCAGTTTCCGATACAACTAAACAAGGGAAACTGTAAGTAACTATTGCGATTACAGTATCAGTTTGATAACCAAATAAACCCATTGTTTGTATTAAATGTAGGATGTTAAATTGTTTAGTGGGAAAAATGGCAAAAACTTATGATAACTCATAATGATTACATATAATTGTGTCAATTGAAATACATCGAGTGTATGGTGAACGGTATACTTTATTTTATTAACAATTCTTGTGAATGAACAATATCTGTAATTATGTTTTTGATTTATATCATTGAACAAATTTAAAATAATTTATACTAATACTAACATCTAGCGTAATGCGAGTGGTTAAAAAATGTTTTTAGTTTTTTATTTCATGTATAAATATTCTACTGTATGTAGTCTCTACTCTAGAGCAAGCAAAGTATAGTTGACCATGCAAAAACATGGATTTTAAACGTTTAATCCGGCAACGCATGCAACTGCCCTTGTGCTTTGTTGATCGCCATAGCGAAAGCAAGACGCCGAGGAAACTGTAGTCGTTTGAATATGAAAGGATCATTCGGAATCATTGGAATGCGCGAAATAACATATCTTATCCTTTACATTTGCCATATAAAATTGTTCCTTCAATCACCTTCGACATTCCTTTTTTTTAAATGAAAAGTCTTGTTCCATTGCATAATTTAGGCGTGTTCAGATTCTTAAGTAGCAGTGTTGATTAACAAACTTTTAATGTTAGTTAAAATGGCTGTTGTATGTGGTGGCATTCCAGGGAGCTCAAGTGAATTGAGAAATTCTGCTAGATAGTTAATAGCTAATCCTCTTCTGAAATACTATCAATGAGTTTATACCTTCTGCAAACGCACCAGGATTTGTCAATTGCGTAATATTATTGATTTTATTGACATCATCAATTTTGAAGCTAAGATTACTCGCTCGCAAAGTCCATTGCGGATCCTGAATTGGTTTGCGATGTTTGGATGTTTGTATTATAATAATTTAGCTCCGTTTTAAGATGTTCAATTGATGACTGTAGTTGGCAGACGTTTTTTGTTGCAGGATCAACCGGAAGTTTGCTGTTGCCTAAATCCAAAAAGTTGTTTACCAAATAATTATCCACGAATATTGCTCGATAGTGTAATTTCCTTCGCATATGTCCAGATTTGTTTCTTCATTAGGCAAGCATTCAACTCGTCTGCTAGTTAGAATTTGGAATGACAGTTAAAATTTAGCAGAATTCACCGGCGAGCAGTATTGTAAGTTCGCTTATTAGATTTTGATTGCACCGGAAATCTCATAGAGTACGATCAAGTGCCACAAAACAAACTGCTGTTGTGGTTAGTAAAATTTGTAGTGTGTGTTTTGGGATACCTTTTTAATGGTCCATGAGACATTTATCCCAAATAATGTTTTAGGATGTTTGGGATATGTTTAGTGCAGTTGGCATGTCAGATGGTTGTCCAATGTTACAAATGGGATATGCAGCTAGATTTAAATTCCATGGCAGCTTGAGGGCTAAATGCGACGTACGTCCTCTATCAATTACCATTTGCTGAATACCCAGATGATGCAACAGCCAGAGCCAGTTCTTTTAGTTCCCCGGTGTTTCATTAGCTGACAGCTGACGCTCATTTGTGGTTGATTTTCAAACGGTCAAGTTTTTGGGTGGCACTTCAGATTATGTTTAATTTAATGCTGATTTGTTTAAACTTAAAAGCAATATCCATACGATTTGCTTTACGGCTACATAAATAGATAGTTTACAATATTTTCTAAATTTCTTAACCGAAAAAAACAAAGCTGATCGTACTTCCATATGAGTAATATCGTATCTTTGAAGTCCAGAGGGACGAAGCCCTAAAGTCCTAGAACTTTGATTAATTACTTTAAATTATCTTATGACTAATCTGAATAACCATGCAGAGTTTCATCACAATCAGATTGATGGAGTAGGAGTGCTTAAACATCAAACAGAAATACTAACATCCACTAATATTCATGTTGTGGATTGGTTATAACAAAACAGAACTTGGACGATCAGTGTCACCTACACCTAATAGGCGGTGTTACAATTTGAAGATAAATTTATCCAATTAAAATAATGTATCGACCTTCAAGGACTCAAATAGGGAATTGAAGGATGGCTAGAGATTAAACGAGTTCGCACGCAGCACTCGTGAGAGAAGTGAATTTCCACATAACAAACTTTTAAAACTCAAGCTCAGTGTAAAAACATACAGTTATTCCAATTTTTAATGAAATCTGAAAACATTGTTTTTTTGGCTGTTCTGATACTCCTGGTTTCATTTACCTGCAATGCTGGGAATACAATTTTGCGCATTATAAGGTTAGGAGAAAGTCCAGTCAGGCTTGAAAGTAGGCGTGAGGTTGCTGGGGATGATAAAAGTATACCAACAAATCAATAACAGGCTTTTCTGATGTAAATCCTCCATATGACAACGTACTGTGCTTGGTCGATACACATTTTCTTTAATAACTCAATAAATATTTATGCTATGATGACGAGAGAGAGAACTTAAAAGTTTCGCCTCACTAATTCCTATCTTTTTACAGGAATGAAGTTTACATACGGGGATTTCTGACCATTTTTGGCCCCAAAAACTCGAAATTGTAAAGATTAAGCCCAGAAAAGGGGTTTAGAGTTTTCCGATTGTTTTGCACAACGAACTTGTCCAACTGATTATAAAGGAACGTTCCTACCAAATATTTTAAGTAAATCGGAAAAAATTAGACCGCTATAGTGAAAACACACACACACACACACACACACACACACACACACACACACACACACACACACACACACACACACGCACACACACACACACACACACAAACGCCATCATTTGATTGACTGTGGCACAGGCACACAAAAAGTCGATTGGAACACATGGTGTTCGGTCGAAGAGCTAGTGTAATATGAGATTTAAATTATTTTCTACATACACACCAAAATACCGTACAAACACGGCCTTTTAGTTTGTGGCACTTGGTGCCACAACATGTGTGTTTCTTAAATATGCCATAACTTGTATGTTTGGTCTTATTGAGTGAACTCCCGGCTCAGCGCTGGTGCCAGATCGCGCGCTCTATCTTTATTATTGCGAGTTTTTAGCGAATTTCCCCTATACGGAAGAAACTGTTACATGGTAAGACTTAAGCCCGAGACCATGATAATTTTTCATTTTGAGGCCACCAGATGCCAAAAACACCATTCGTTCATTCGTTCAATTCAATATATATATATATATATATATATATATATATATATATATATATATATATACTAACACATTATGGCAGATAAATATAAATGATGAGAACGAAATTTTTTGCGAATTTCCGTTTATAGTACAAACGTGTTCAAGCAATAAAGGAGAAAGAATGGAATTTGAACGGTAAATAAATAAAAATAAACAAATATTTTACATCTGAATTTTAAAAACTAAAACATGTGATTTTAGTTACATGTAGAAAAATAAAATCTAAATTAATTTAAGAAATTATGAATTAGCACATCAGTTGGTATTGAAGACAGAGGTTCCTTCTGGGTAAATCTCAGGTAATTTTTCTTAAGTCTAAAATGATTCAGCTCAGCTGACTTTAATTTAAATTTGATTTTTTTACCTGTACCTAAAATCACATGTTTTAGTTTTTAAAAGTCGTAGTATAAACTACGTGACATTTATGCTGTTACATGAACTCTTCGAATGTTGAATGCATTTTATGCAAGGTGGTTTTTTTCAGAAAACATTAATAACGTAAAGTTTTATTTACTTTTATTTTTCTTTTAATCTCAAATACAGAAGTAACCCTTCTCGGACCAAGTTAATTTATGCCATTAAATAATATTATTTTTACCATGAGAAAAATAAATTGTGATTTGACATTTGTTTTGTTACCGGTGTATGTAAAAATATATAAAACGTTAATAAATTATATTTGTTGATGAAATAAAATATTTGTTCAGCATTTATGTAAAAGAATTTAAGAAATTTACAGATATATCCGTCCATGGTTATGTAACAAAGAAAGGAAAGATGGATTTATCTAATAATAACCCCGTAGCAGCAAACCCGCGTACTCAGCGAATTTCCAATGCATATACATGTATCTTAATACTACATAAAGCCACATACCAAGTTTCATCAACATAGTTCATAAATAAACGATTCATGACATTTGAATTATTCTCCATAAGAACAACATGGCGGCTGAGTATACAGGGTTGCTGAAGCAAGGAACACAAAAAATGGGGTTTTATGCAAATATCAATATAACTCAAGAAGGTAAAGCCACATACCAAATTTTATTAATTTATGTTCATAATTAAGGGAGATAACACCGTTACTTATTCTCCATAAGAATAACATGGGAGCTGAGTACGCAGGTTTGCTGCTACAAGAACTATCAGCCAAAAAATTTTGTTAGTGCAAATATCAATAGACCACGATATGAAGCAATATACCAAGTTTCAATAGGATAAGTTGATAAATAAGCGAGCTATACAATTTGTCTTATTCCCCATAAGAATAACACTGGACAACGTACTGTGTTTAGCACTTTCAATATCTCTGTAACCATTTGACATAGAGCAATGATCAAACACCAAATTGTGCGTCTTTTTAAGCTGATTCCAATAGACAAAAGTATAACATTGGACCTTTTCAAAAATTATATGTAAACAACTCAAAAACCCATTTTTGGGGTACAACCCCCCCCAAAATACCCCTTCGGGTAGGTCGATCTGTCTGGTTTTCGAACTTAAAGTCATAAATGCTGCTTTACACGTTATACCGATTGTTTTATATTGTGATACAAAAAATAAAATAAATAATGTATTACCTATATATGAGTCGCCAGTAATTGAAGATTTAGTTTTGTTGTGTTGGCAGGCCGCCTAATTTAAAGTTGTGTCGCGACCGTTAAATTATAATCATTTGGGGACGACACCTTCATCGTTACACACTCGTAGAAATTGTAAGTTAATTTAGAAGTTGTATAAAACCTATAATTTGCCATCAATGTATAATTTCACAGTTATTTGTTATATTGTTCTTTTCTCATGATAAATCCTAGTCAAACCTGTGAATGTAAATTCAATAATTTCACTGATATAAGTTAGGTAATTATTGCTTTTGCAGAACTGAACATGTTAATTTGCTATCAGATTTCTTCACTTGTATTAAATATATTTTGGCTCTGTAAAGTTTTAAAATGAAAGTAATCTGTATTATTTAATAACTAACCTTAAGTATGATATGATGTCCGCAGACGAGTTGCTGTGTCTTGGCGTTCCCAAAGCCTGTAGGTGTCTCCCATCAAAGAGTAAGATCATTCCAATACTTTGTTTAAATAATTATGGTGTTGGACTTTTAAATAATAAATTGATATAATTTACATTATCCACCCAACTATTTAAAGGATATATATATCGCATGTAAATGGAAGAAATGATTATTTAATTATAGAAGAATATGTACATTTATTTGATAATTTGGAAGACTCACAATATATAATGTTACACAAAGGTGCTGTTTTTTATTTAAAATATCCAAGTGCCCACAACATATGCTAAGCTTAGCCCGTTTTCTTGATAACGTGGTCTTGCCCACAAGGTAAAATCAAAATTTATTAAAATGTTACCCTAATCGGATCTAATTTGGGTATACAAATTGCGCAACTCTGCTAGTTTACCAAATCAAGAAAAAACAATATATTGGCTATGGGCAAGCATTCTGGAAAATGGCACTTGAGATAAATAGGGTGTTTTAAACAAAAAAAAAAGTGTTGGTAGTAGTGATAAACTACAGGAAAACGCAACATTTTGGGGTTAAGATTAATAAATCGGCAAAATGGTTAATTTTAATTTGAACTATTTAACTAAAGAAGAATTAATATATGAGTTAACGATAAGAAATCAAGACCTAAAGGACAATAGTGTTGAACTACTCAGGAAGCAACTTAGATCTTGTTATGATACACCAGGTCAAGTAAATTACTTAAGTGGTAAAGTAACTGTGGATGAAGAATTCGACACCATTAAAAATAAAATATCTACCTTAGAATTATTGGTGGAGGGATGTAAGGATGATTCTAGTCATCTACAGATTGTAAAAATAAATGCCAAGCTAACTCACTTGAAAGTAAGGGTTACCAATTTATTACAATGTAGGCTAGATGCTACACTTAAGGACCAGTTGGTGAACATTTCCTCTAAACTTGATAATTTATGTTCCACATTTGATGCAATTAAAGGTACAATACCTAGTGACGACCTAACCAATTTTGAAATGCAAGTAAATAAATCCCTTATGGAAGAAGAAGAAATCGATTTGAACCTCAACCAAGCTCTTGGGTCAGACCCTTCTAAAACGTCATCCCCAATCAGACCTGATTTGCGTAACTTCAAAACAACCGAAACAGGGTTACAGTCCAAATCAGATGCAATTCAACTGCATGGGCCTATGGATATTGCAAATTTATCAACGGCTCCTCCAATGAATCTATGTTCCTTCAATAAACTGCCTAACCCATTGGAACCCTACCTAAATGCCTTTCCAATCTGTGATGGTTTAGAAATTGGACGATTACTTGAATTTTTAAGAAACTTGGTCAAAATTCAAAATGAAACTAGGCTAACCTCCTTTGAATTATATGAACTTTTGCCAAACTACACAAGAGCTCCACTTTTAAATATCATCCTGGAGTGTAGAAATTACTCTAAATCTATGGACGATATGCACCTTGACATCCTAAACACATTTGTTCCCATTACTCTCCGGGAGAAACTTAAACAGGATTTTATTTTTAGGCCACAACAGCCACAAGAACCCCTAGCTATGTACATAAGTGAAGTGAAAATAAATAATCAAATCCTCAAAACTAACCTCACTGAAAAAGAGCTAGTTTGTTTTATAAAAAACGGGATAAATCCAGAAATCAGAAACAGGTTGGTATTTGAACAAAATCCAATATCCTTTAAAGACCTGGATCAGTTATGTATAAACAGTAACAACGTGCAGTATAATGACTATATTAGGGAGCATACGTCACTACATTATAGCAGTCCACAGAACTTCAGATTAACTTCTAAATCAGGAAATCGTAACTTTGTGCCTAGGGAGAAACCAGTTACTGACCAAAACAAGTATGATAAGGTATGTTATCAGTGTAATAGAAAAGGCCATATCGCTAGGAATTGTTTCAGGGGGCCAAAAAACTTGTGAATTCGGGAGAAAGGAATGGCAGGCTTTCTTATTTTCATTCTCCCGAGATAAAAAATCAACCACATGCAACGCTGGAATTAAATAAAAATCACACACCACAATTTAAAGGGGAATTACGACAGATAGTAAAAGGGTGGAACAAATTCAAACAACCGGGACTAAATAAAATCAAAGGAAAAATACGTGAGACACTACCATGCATAGAAATCCAAACTCATAAAAATATAACAGTTAAGGCATTATTGGACACGGGAGCTAGCAAGAATTTTATAAACGAAGAGCTATATAAGGACTTGATAAAGGCTAAAGCAATAAAACCGGGAAATAAATGGTTAGGGACCATAATAGCAGCTAATGACTCAGAAATCGAGGTTTTAAACGAATGCAGATTGAAGATAAAAATAGGGGAATATTCGTGGTGCGACAAATTTTTGGTTATCAAACAAAACAGTTTCGCTATGATAATTGGTGCCCCATTCATGAGAAAAACTGGTTTAAATATCGACTTAGCGCAAAACAATTGCTACTTTAAATTTAAACCATTAGTGAAAATCAACTTAACCTCAAACTCGAAGATTGGCAACATGGTTAATCATATTAAAATTGGAACACCCGATATGCGGAAAGAAGTCGAAGAGTTAATACATTCCCACCCAGAGGTATTTACTGACAAAATTGGCGAAGCATTGGATTTACAAGTTGAGTTACGATTAACAGATGATAAGCCGGTAAACATCCGACCATACTATTTAAGCCCTCCAGCTGTTGTTAAAATGAAGAAGATAATTGATGATTGGCTTGAACAGGATATTATAGAACCATCCACTAGTGAATATAGCTCGCCAGCCTTTTTAACTAACAAAGACAGGTTAGTAGTTAATTACTCCGAACTGAATAAAAAATTAATCAAGATGAATTATCCACTCGGTGATCTGCAAAACATGTACCAGCATCTACAAGGGGCGAAATATTTCACCATAATCGACCTTAACAAAGCCTTTTTGCAATGTCCACTAGCAGAAAATTCCAGAGACATTACATCTTTCTGTACTATATTCGGTAAATACCGCATGAAAAGAGTATGTTTCGGTCTTCAAGTTGGTAGCTCGGTGTTATCAAGTTATTTAGATAAGATTTTCCGAGAGATAAAGTTCAAATATCTTATTAACTTTTGCGATGACATTCTCATCTACAGTCCTGATATGAAATCTCACCTAGAACATGTCAAAAATGTTGTTGATATTTTGAGCAAGCATAAATTAACAGCTAATATGGAAAAAGCTAAGTTTTTCTGCCAAGAAATAAGTTTCCTAGGCCATATAATCAAAGATAACACTATCTCGATCGACCCCGAGCGCACTGTTAATATTCGGAATTACCCCGTTCCTAAAACAGTAAAACAGGTACGACAATTTACTGGGATGTGCTCTTATTGGTTGAAATACATACCTAATTATGCCGACATATGTGCACCGTTACATCAACTCAAACGGAAAGGCGTTAAATTTAAATGGTCCAACGAGTGTCAGGAAGCGTTTGAAAGTTTAAAACAAGCCATCTCGAACCCGCCTATTTTACAGCTTGCTGATTTCCGAAAAAGCTTTGTCCTTCAGACGGATGCATCTATGCTAGGTGCCGGCGGAATTTTGCTCCAGTATAATGAAAACCAAGATCTGATGCCTATAGCTTATTACTCTAAAAAGTTTACAGATGCAGAATTAAAATACAGCGTATATGAAAAGGAAGCCTACAGTGTGATCCTGTGTATTGAAAAATGGCACGAGTATCTGGAAGTGCAGCCTTTCACACTTATTACAGATAATTTAGCTTTAAGTTGCATTTTGAAATCTCAACACAAGATAGGTAGGACGAGATTGTCGAAGTGGGCGGAACGACTTTTAAGCTTGCCTTTTACTGTTGAACATCGTCGTGGAAGCGAAAATATTTTGGCGGATACCTTATCTCGATTATACGATGAAAACCCGCAAAAGGAGGAGAATAATCTAACAAATACTGAGGTAACGAAACCGGAAATATATAATATTCCTGTAAATCCCGAATTACCGATGAGCCATAAAGCAAATGTATCAAAACTATATGTAAATAATGTAAATAGTAATTTAAGTTCTGAGAACAAGGAGAAATTTGAGAAAAATTATTTTTGGAATTTAATAACTGATATTCCATTGGCTTTCACGGACCTGAAAACGCACCAGCAGGAAGATGAGAAATGTAGAGAAATAATTAAAAGCATAAATGATGATAAAAATCAGCTATGTTATTTCCTGAAGAATGATTTACTGATGTATAAGAATAATAAAGGAAAAGCCCGAATTTACTTGCCTGACACACTAATAAATTTAGTATTCACATTTTTTCACGATACGACTTTTGGGGGTCATTTAGGCATTGCTAGAACGCAAAGTAAGATAAATGAATACTTTTTCAACCCAAGGCTCGATAATATAGTTAAAGAAAAAGTAAATGCATGCAAAATCTGTCTCATGTCAAAAACTAGTCAACAAAAGTACGAAGGGAAATTAATATCCATACCGGTCGAACAAAGCATGAACACCGTATTTATAGATATACTGGGACCACTCCCGAGATCTAAAAAAGGAAATAAATATCTACTTGTGATTGTAGATGGTTTCAGCCGTTATACTTGGTTATACGCATTACGTGACTGTAATTCCAGGCTAATAATTGAAAAACTCGAAAATGTATTTGCAAATTTTTCTACGCCCAGAATAATAGTATCCGACAACGCAAGCTACTTTGTATCTAAGGAATTTAAGTTATTTTTATTCAAGAATTTTATTCAGCATCGTAGAATTGCGGCATATCGAGCTAACGGAAATCGTAGCGAGAGATATATCAAATCAGTTAGTACTATCCTTCGTTGTTTTTATCACGATCAGCAAACTAATTGGGACCAAGAAATAAACTATGTACAAATTAGCCTAAACACTGCCAAAAATTCTTCAATCGGATCTACAGCTTTTCAAATAATGTTCAGCCACGAATGTAACAACGCTCTATCTAATTTATGGAATGTTCAAGACTTTGTATCTAACGCCATTAATGTCGAACAGAAGAAAGAAAATTTAAGAAGAGCGCTTAATAATGTCAAGAAAAGTGTATTGCAAAATAGGCGAAGAAACAAGTATCAAGACCCTCGGAACAGACACCCATTTCAGCTGAATCAAACTGTGTACATCAAAACACATATCTTGAGTTCAAAAATAAATAATCGTAGTAAGAAATTATCATTGAAATACATGGGACCGTATAGAATAATTTATTTTGTAACGGATGTCACTGTGCTTGTACAAAATGTAAATAACTATTTAGATGTTAGAAAGTTACACATTTGTGACCTGAAAGTAGACAAAGTTTAAGTGGTTCAACTAGTAAACATTGTATCCAGCCGCCATTCCTCAGTTCATTGTATACGCCGTAAACCGGATACAACTGGTTATTGAAAGGGATTGCATCAACACGAAATGAGCATTTGTATTAAGGAATATTTATATAAGTTATTAAATCTTGTGTTAATTTGTTTTTTAAAAGAGAAGATTTAAAAATTGAATAATAGGATATTTTAACGTCGACGACATTTGGAGAAAAAGCGAATGTATGGTAGAATATTTGGGGAACGAAAGATTGAACGAATCTGCGAATAAGTGGGATTAGCTAGCGAATGTAGTATAGAAGATATAAATGTTGTATGAATATTTAGGTTTAAGACACTATTTCACTGCACGTCACTTAACGACACTTGATTTTCACTACACCCACGAAACACACAAAAACATTTAAACACGACACACATTAAACACGACTAAGACATAAACACGACACGCACACTCAGAAGTCCAAACTCGACTGACTATTGACGATAATAATATCCTAGTTTCATGTTTATCGCTTGGAAAAACCCAGTATTTTACTGATTGTTACGATGTATATTTATTCCGAAATATATTTGCTCAGTTGTAAATAGGTATGAGATATATTAAAAGAGGGTAAATTAAATGATTTGTAAATAGATTCATGTAATTATAAGATAATTAAAAATGTTAAAATGCAATTAAATAAAAGACCGTTTGAAAAATAGATGTGAAATGTCTGAAAGTGTAGGGCCGTGATATCTGTCGGAGTTTTGTGGAACTACGTGGAACCTGCTTGTAAATAGATTCGCCCGCCAAAATTCAAACGCACGATATCGTTTTCTATTGTAGTTTTAGTATTAGGGTATGTGAAACATTATTTGGAGTATGAATTACTGTAGTAGATAACATGATTTATGTAAAGAGCATCTCTGGTATTAGTTGTTAAGATGATAAGTTGTAAGTTCAAGCTTCATTTATTTTATTTTTTTTACCTGGAGTGAGGGAAAATTTATACCGATTGTTTTATATTGTGATACAAAAAATAAAATAAATAATGTATTACCTATATATGAGTCGCCAGTAATTGAAGATTTAGTTTTGTTGTGTTGGCAGGCCGCCTAATTTAAAGTTGTGTCGCGACCGTTAAATTATAATCATTTGGGGACGACACCTTCATCGTTACACACTCGTAGAAATTGTAAGTTAATTTAGAAGTTGTATAAAACCTATAATTTGCCATCAATGTATAATTTCACAGTTATTTGTAATATTGTTCTTTTCTCATGATAAATCCTAGTCAAACCTGTGAATGTAAATTCAATAATTTCACTGATATAAGTTAGGTAATTATTGCTTTTGCAGAACTGAACATGTTAATTTGCTATCAGATTTCTTCACTTGTATTAAATATATTTTGGCTCTGTAAAGTTTTAAAATGAAAGTAATCTGTATTATTTAATAACTAACCTTAAGTATGATATGATGTCCGCAGACGAGTTGCTGTGTCTTGGCGTTCCCAAAGCCTGTAGGTGTCTCCCATCAAAGAGTAAGATCATTCCAATACTTTGTTTAAATAATTATGGTGTTGGACTTTTAAATAATAAATTGATATAATTTACATTATCCACCCAACTATTTAAAGGATATATATATCGCATGTAAATGGAAGAAATGATTATTTAATTATAGAAGAATATGTACATTTATTTGATAATTTGGAAGACTCACAATATATAATGTTACACAAAGGTGCTGTTTTTTATTTAAAATATCCAAGTGCCCACAACATATGCTAAGCTTAGCCCGTTTTCTTGATAACGTGGTCTTGCCCACAAGGTAAAATCAAAATTTATTAAAATGTTACCCTAATCGGATCTAATTTGGGTATAACGTTTATACCAAATTTCATCAAAATCGGATAATTTTTACGAGAGTTATTGTGCTCACAGATACAAACATATATATATAACTGTATATATATATACACTTTCGAACGAATGGTGTTTTGGGGTCTGGGGACCTCAAAACGAAAAGTTATCATGGTCCCGGGCCTAGGTCTTACCAAGCCGACTACGGTAATAGCTTCTTCCCTATAGGGGAAATTCGCTAAGAATTATATAAAAAGTATGGGAAGACGGTTATATCTGTCAACGGTCCTAAAAGAGGAAAATTCTGTCGCAATTACATAACAGAATTACATCTGAGTTAATTTGTTATGATGTAACAAATTAATAAGTAATGTAACGTCGGACATAGAATTTACCCTGTGTTATAATTGTATATGTATATTGTAAAGAATGCAACTACATAATCCTTTTACTTTCATTAGTTGCTGGGGCACATCCCATACACAATGCGACCTGGCAATAGCACTAAGGTAGTGAGGAGCGAGGGAGCAAGTTGGCCCACTTCCCTGTAGGTGCGCCACCATACAACTCATACCGCGAAGCCACAATACGTATAAATGGATGGCTCTCATACAATATAAAAAATAATTGATTGTAGCATCCAGGTCTAATATTGTTTGGGATGTCACAAAAAACCTTAAACAATCATTTTTGGCTGTGGAACCTTGTGTATAATGCCACAGTATTTTATGCTGCCACAACACGGTAAAAAGTCCTATGAAGGATGCCACAACCCGCCGTTTACGTGCACACACGCAACACACACACACACACACACACACACACACACACACACACACACACACACACACACACACACACACACACACACACACACACACACGCACGCACGCACGCACGCACGCACGCACGCACGCACGCACGCACGTACGCACACACACACACACGCACGCACGCACGCACGCACATACACACACACATACACAACACTCACATATATTATATATGCATACAATTTTGTACGACCCCCAAAAAGATGTTTAGGCGGTCAAGTTAGGAATTTCAATGGTGATCCCGGGCTTAGGTTTCACTGTGCGGGTCATGCTAAAAGTTCACTTTCCATAGGAAATTCACTAATAAAACTAGAGGGACTTTTAAGTTTCTGCAATAAATAACTTACAGCAATTTTAATTAACAAAAGCAACCTTGATACACTTTTTTATTACAAAACTCAAATTACAAATTTCCAAAACCTAAAATAAAAACAAAAGTTATAAGTCATTATAAGTCAAATTATAACTTATAAGTTATAAGTCAAATTAATGTATAAGTCATCTGTTTTACTTTTATTTTTGTTTATAGTTTAGTTTTTTACTTTCTCCCCCTTATACGTAGTATATGGAGGAAGTATTGTTTTCGTCAGAATTTTCGAATTTGAGTTGTTAGTGGAAATATTCGTTTTGGTGCTCCCTGAACCCAAAAAAGTTGTTTTTTCGTGATGTCTGTCTGTGCGTGTGTGTCCGTGTGTGTGTGTGTGTGTGTGTGTGTGTCCGTGTGTGTGTGTGTGTCCGTGTGTGTGTGTGTGTGTGTGTGTGTGTGTGTATGTGTGTGTGTGTGTGTGTCCGTGTGTGTGTGTGTGTGTGTGTGTGTGTGTGTGTGTGTGTGTGTGTGTGTGTGTGTGTGTGTGTGTCCGTGTGTGTGTGTGTGTGTCCGTGTGTGTCCGTGTGTGTGTGTCCGTGTGTGTGTCCGTGTGTGTGTGTGTGTGTCCGTGTGTGTGTGTGTGTGTGTGTGTGTGTGTGTCCGTGTGTGTGTGTGTGTGTGTGTGTGTGTGTGTGTGTGTGTGTGTGTGTGTGTGTGTCCGTGTGTGTGTCCGTGTGTGTGTTTGTGTGTGTGTGTGTGTGTGTGTGTGTACAGAGTGAAAGCCTTAACCAATGGGCCGATTTTTATGAAATTTGGTATGTAGGTACTAATCTACGATATCTCCAGGTGTTTTTTCATTTTTTTGAATTTTTGATTTCTAAGGGTAATTATCCCCCCAAAACCGCAAAAACCATGAAAAATCCAAATTTCTCAAAAACGGCTCTAACGATTTTGATTAAACTTTAGTCGTTTGTAGAAGTTTAGTTTTCCAACAAAATGACACCATCCGCATTCCTGTAAAAATTCGGGTTCAGAAATTACAGGACTTAAAACATCAAAAATTCAGTTTTTTGGATTTTTCATAAAAAGACATAAATATAAAAAATATTACTATTCACCATTAAAAAGAGCTCAAAAAACTAAATAATTAAGTATTTTGAATTAGTATTCTACGATTGCTAGTTTCGGAGAAAAATGAAATTTTCATTTTGCGGTATACGCAGTACGTTGTCCGTTGTTATTCTTATGGGGAATAAAAAACTTACTATTTCTCTCTTATTTACTGATCAGTTTCATTCAACCTTGATATGCTTGTCAAGTTAGCATTGACCAACAGAGGAAATTCGATATATGTTGGGGGGAATAGGGGGCATTTCCCCTCTTAAAACCACGAGTGTATCAATGGATTCTGTAGTGCCTCCAAAGCAGGGATTTGGGTGGATGTTTTTTAAAACAACTTGTTTACGAGATTTTCTGTACATTCGACCGTGCTTTGTATTCTATATTTAGTAAATAAAAAGTAATTTATTCATTAAAGTTGGGCTAAAAGGGAGAAAGTATGTGTCAGTTTCCTTATACCGTTTATTACATTTTAATATCATATCACAAAATGAGCAGATAGGAATTGTTAAAACTATTTCCCTTTATTGCCCATTTAGGACAGATGATGACATACTAATTTCAAAGCGACACAGCGTGAGCTTATACAAATCTAATATAATGAAATTGGTTGAGTTTTCAAGTTATTACAGAGCCTTGAGCTTTAGCTTAATCTTGTCAACTTGCTATTGACTTTTACGACCAAGGTTATTCCTTCGCCACAGTCTGGTATGTAATGATAAGCCCTATCGGATTATTACTGCAAACAGCATTTTGTTTATTATTAAACTTATTATTACTTCTCTTAATTAGGGATAATATAGATATATTAATAAAATCAAGATCTTTAATATAAATAAATTCTAATTCTATCCTATGACAATAATTATAAAATATACAGTATTTTAAAACTGAATATAATTAAACAACACCGCAGTGCTCTTGGACTGATTTTACGAAACATTTCTTTGACACTTCATTAACATTTTTACGATTGCCTTTTTAAGGCTTAATTAATACATCAAAGACTAAGAAAAAAAGTATCGAAATAATTAAGTAAAATGGTGAAAGTTAATAACCTGTTCTGAATATTGAAACAACTGGGTGTACTGTTTTATGTAGTTTATGTTTTAACCATCTCAAAATAAAAGTTTTGGTTAAATTTCGAGATAAATCTTATACAATAAAGGTTACATTTTCATGAGTTATTGAATATTCAAACGAATGGGCGGTCATCCCAAAGAACTTTCGATTTTCTTCCTAAACGTTGCCAGATAGTAATTTCATACCAATAGACCCTGCAGTTCAGTAGTTGTTGGGGCGTTGTAGAACAACGCACAAAATAATATTAGTTATATTATCCAAGTAAGATTGGACTGTCGGATAATAAAACAATCGTTTACTTGATATTTTATGTTAAAATAGGGTATTGACATTGGTTGTCATAATTTAAATAGTCTACAATCTACTATAAAAGTATACATAACTTAACCCAATTGCTTAGCATAATCATTTAATCTACTTATACACAGACATTGTATCTGTGTATGGCCTTACATTGGTATAATGTTACTTTATTTTAATAAATAAATGTAAATCTACCCGATTATTTAAACATCACGATAAAATATAAAAAAACACAATAGCAGAAAAAGCAACAAATATAACTGATAATATAAATCCATATTGAATTAAGATAATAGCATTGACTATAAATACTGAAGTATTAATAGTCAATGATAATAGCAAAAAAGGTAACATTAGAATCTATAATAAATAGTTTAAAATGTATAAACTGTCGGCCATGAAAGTGCCAAGAAATAAAATTAATCTTTATAAGCTAGACATAACTTTTTTTAAACAGTTAACATCTATTAGTATTTATCCTATTTAATTTGAAACATCCAGGTGATTAACAACCTTATAAGCTATATATATACATAAAATCACTCTTACAGTTGGTTTTATGAGTAGTCCATCCCTTGTGGTCCAACTTGTTACTGTATATATTCGTTCAGTTCAAAGACTAAGTCACTGAAAATGATTTATTAATGTGTTTTATAAAATTTCAGATTGATATATAGTTGTATACACTAGTATTTTTTCACTTATAACAGATTTTAAAGAAAAGCTGATACTCTTACAGGTTACCACATCAAGCTGATATAGAAAACCCCAGAGATCCGCCATGTTTAATCGTATAATACATTTAAGAAATCCCATATGATACTTCTAAATGTCTCTCTTCAAGTAGATACTGGGGAAACTGTCAAACCGCCATCTTTATAAAACTTAAATTTTCTTGATACAGCAGTGTATATCACAGTTATACAGTTTTAAACCAGCATTGGGTTGATACTACCCAAATATTAACTGCGTACTTGGCTTAAAACATTTAGAGAGCAGTGAGCAGTGTCAAGGTGACACGTACGGTTCACAGAGAAAAATGAATAATTGTTGAAACTACCAAAAATATAATAAACTAAACAATCTAATTTGTGTATGGACAACTAATTTCATTGTTTGCTTTGAACATTGTTATTTGCAAAACATATTGCACTGTAAAAAAATGCTGGGGTATTTTAAACACAAAGATGTTGGTTAAACTGATTGTGTGAAAATAGACACTGAAATTGGTTTACTAGAGGCTTGAGTAACCAATTCGCATTCGTGGTAAAACTATGCTGTGTCAATTTGGCATTTGTGACACGAAAGCGTGTTGGTCTTCTAAAATATATTTTAAACACGGTAATTTTGTGTGGAATTGTGGGTAATTAATGTGCGTTGCACCCGGGATTGGCCGTAATTCACAAAAAGCCAGGAAAAATATGCGATTAAGTGTAATTTTGTATATGTTGACGGTTGTTATAGTAAATGAATACAATTTTGTTTATTAAAAATACAAAACAATTATTTAAATAGCACAAATGATCAACGGTGAAAGATAAAAATCTGTATTACACTATTAGTACTATTACATTTAGTCTAAGTTTGGGTAGGGCTTCGGGTATGTAATAAACTAATAAAGCAACTCAAGATTAGGTTTTTAACACTATGATATGTATTTAAATTGGCAGAAAAACTCTTTCAAAAAGGATCCATGAACAAATATTTCCACCTAAAAAGTAGAAGTAGAAGTACATTTTTTAATGTAGTTGCAGTTGCAGATGAATGAAATTATCAACTTATTACTGAGAATAATTATGAATAAATCCTACTGTTGGTACACTGGTGAGGCAAATTTATCGTTCTTTGAACTATCATGATTCGTTGTTTACTCCTATAAGTGATTCTACTCGTGAAAATCACTGGAGTAAAAGTAATACAAGTTGGAGCAAATTCATTTTTTCACTCTATTTATGCATCTAATCTTGCCGTGAAATATGATAAATCATGAGCAAACAAACGAATACAAGTTTATTAATGTTAAAATCATTAGTAGGTATTTGTTTGAGTTACTTTGCCAACTAGTTCGATTTCAGCGAGTAGTTCTTTGCCTCACCAAAATTTGGAAAGAACGGCTCGTAGTTTTGTTCATCAGTGTTACCTCCAGTAATACCAATAGAACTCCTTGACAGCGACAGACGACACCCGGCAGCATTATTTTTGTTAGTTTGTCAGTTTACGTTCTTTGAGTTTTAAATTGCGAATGTGGAACTGCAATGCAGTAGCCAAATACTACTGTTACTACATGTCGTCAAGATGGGTGATAAGGTAAGTGAAGATTTAGCTGTAAAGGTAGTGATCAGTGTTATTGTAGGCTGTAAGTAACCCCTACAACTCCGTGAAGGAAGCGGCGTGCTTGAGTTATTAGGGTGATTGATGTTAGAAGGACATCCTAGGAAAAACAATTTTGTTTGACAAAATAACTTAGGCCTTGTCAATTTTGACTACTTATCCTCTACTCAATAGATTGCCATGCATACATAGTGTAATCCATCTTACGTTCAAGTAAGGTTATCTGAATTTCAAAGTAGGTATGCCTAGCTCACAAACTTAACTTGGCTCGATTTTGTTGGGGTCATGTATACTCCATAATTACCGATTACAGGCCTAGCCTACTCTCCAAAGCCTGTACGACTCGAGGTTAAATCTCACTTTTGTACTCCTTACATTAAAACTTTGAAGGGGTCTGAGAACTTAATTTGCTAATTTTATACAAACATGTTATAACTCCTCTAGTATTTTGACTGCTCCAGCTTTAGTGAGTTTACTATAGACAAGTTAAATTTGTGAGCTAGGCGTACCTACTTTGAAATTCAGATAACCTTTCTTAAACGTAAGATGGATTACGCTATGTATGCTTGGCAATCTATTGATTAGAGGATAAGAACCTGTAGGTAATTATGGAGTATACATGACCCCAACAAAATCGAGGTAAATTTACACTTTTCTTATAGATTTTGACCTGAAAAACACGATAAAAGTATTCTTTTTCTGCGGAAAGACCGTTTTAATGGTGAAAATAGTAAAAAAAACTTGGACGGTTCCAATTTCTTCTGCTGACTAGTGGTTTGAGGGGAGGAACGTTCAAATTGCAACATGGAACTGTCTGCAAGAGATTTCCAATCTAAGAACTTGTTAATAAAGAAAACACATAAATACCGTTTGATCAATCATCATCCACTAGAGATAATCATAATATGTTCTTAAAATAACTATACGTCAGTAAATAACAACTTTTAAGATGAAAATTAACAGTACGAAATTAAATAAACGGTGTTAACGTCCATTTTGTTATTTTTTCTGCTTCGGAGCTGATTTTTCTACTTGGAGCAGGTTTGCCAACTCGAACCCTTGAATATTGCTCGACTGCACCTGTATTACCTAACCTAACCTAATTAGGATTATAATAGGTACCAAAGTATACTTATATTCGGATTGTTGGTTGGTGGGCTTGCCACGGGTACTTATTAGGTTAACTAGCGTTGGGTTAGGTTAGGATTGTTAGGTTAGGTGTGGTTTGTTTTTGTTCGTTTTTTGCCATCCAGGTACGGTGGCACTTAACCTAACCCAAGCTAGTTAACCTAATAAGCACCCGTGGCAAGCCCACCAACAAACCATGCCAGTACTAAGTGTACGCTTTAATGTCACATACCGTACGAAGATGTAGCGTTTTTTATTAACCATTCATTTTCGGATCAAGCTTCTTCGCCAGCTCACTTCCTACAGGATGAGCTTACGCGCTCCGCGCTCACTTGCCTCCATGGTGACCTCGTTTGCTGTCACGTACCCTACGAAGATGTAGTGTTTTTTACTAACCATCGCGCTCACTTGCCTCCATGGTGACTTAGTTCGCTACGCTCATTTACTTTCAGAATGAGCTTGTTCACTTTGCTCACTCACCTCTCAACACTTAGTCACTTATAATGGGTAAGGGGTAAATAAAGCACAAAACATAACTTTTTATTAGATACATATTATCTACGACATTTCATTTATATATATTATATACTCTATGGACGTTTTCCTGATAGTCTGTAGAAACTAGAAACATTGAAAGTTGTGTTCTAATCTGTGGTTTGTAAGTATTGTCTGCTTGCATCGAAAATAATAATTTTAAGTAATATTTTCTATAATTAATAATGGTTCCCGTGCAAAATAAATGTTATTTCTGGATTCTAGAGGTAAATATCTTTAAGAAAAATGCAAATTTAACTCAATATAGTTGGGGTCATGTATACTCCATAAGAACCCTGTAATCAAATACCTACTTAATTTTATTGTTAGCTCAAGTAAACAATTCAGGGCTTAAATAAAGTAGTTTCCGGTCCGCCTCCACATATATGAAGACGTGAGTGATGCCAACTTTTTATTATCAAAAATAACATAACATAACTAAACTTCTGTCATATTAACACCTCGCTTTGAGAGTAGTTTACATCTCACCTAACCTCAATTTATCGAATAAGAGTCGTGCCGACTGTACTGTTCTGAGTAGGCCTACCGTACCTCCGTAGCTCCTTAACCTATTAAGCCCCTTGTCAACCTGACCAACCAACCATGCCAGAAAGTATACTTGCTGATACGCAACTTGCAACTCGCAATACACAATGACAGTGAGTAAAATTGTTGATGGCAAGACTTATCGCCATATTGCGATATCGCTAGCAAACGAATATTTGCTTAACATAAGATAGAGAAAATATTGATGTTAGTCAAACTGTTAACATTACCCATTACGGAATACACACAGCATAAAGGTGGGAGAATTCTTTTACATACGTAGGGTGGTGGAAACTTTCAAATTAACTTACAGGAGAACATTAATTTTGTGACATTCAAATATCGCATGAAACACTAATACGTGGTGAAAATTCGGTCAAATTTTGATGCAAAAAAAAGGTCAATGACGAACACGATGTAAGAAAGAACGCTTTAGAAAACACTTTTTTCGAAAATGCCAAGTTTGGATTGATTAACATTCTAACTTTAGTTTAATTTTTTGTATACATGTTGTAAATTATGATTTTTTAATAAGAAAAACAAGCACATCAACATCTAAAACCAGCAGGAAAACTATCGCTGATTGGATGTCGTTTTGTAGAGAGCTACATCGACAGAAAATTTGAAGAATAAGAGTAATCGATATATCAACTGTTAAAACTTTTGATATTTTCATTCGATAGTATGGTAGCCCAGATCCGGAACTGCACCCGTTTAAACGTTTAGGTATTTTAGTTCAGAAAAGGTAATTTGTAACTTTTATTTATAGAATGGAACCAGACGAGAAATTCAATGATTTCAACGGTTCACCTACTTACCTCCAACAGCAAGTAGAAAGAAAACTGGACAGAGTGAGAGTGGGAGTGGCAGTTCTACAAGGTAAAATCCAATATAACAATCCGAATAAAAAAAAAGAAAGTTACAGTCCCCATCTAACCCCATCTAACATACGCTACCGACAGTGAGGTGCCTCCCTCCTATCTTAAGATTTAAATTATAAACCCTTTTTCCAGGCCTATTACAGTGTCAGGGGATATTTAGTTTGCCGGCAAGCTAAGTAGCCAAACAAAAATACCCTTGCTGCAGCAAACCTAATATTTAATACACAAGCAGATTTTGTGTCACGCTGAGATATCAGGATCCACTGTACCGATTGTTATGATTGAAGTATCTATGCGGAAATGTCTCAATGCGTAGGTCTGCAGAAAATCATTAAAATCTACATCGGCCCTCAGGCCCCAAAGGCCTTCAAAGTTGCAATGTTAATCTTATGCAGTGTCTCCAGTTCGGCCAGGGACAAATACCATACAAGTAGTTAAATATTATTGTATTGTAGGTAAAATTATTGCACGTTTGCAAAGACACCTAAAACTTACACTCAAACGTTAAAATAGACAAACATTCAATTTTTTTACGTAGAACAGCTGTAAATTTCCAAACGAAATAAAGGTTCGAATAAATAAACAAATGCTTAACAAAACTCACGATATTTTACAAAGCCTATGTAGGGTATTTATAAAAATAAATGGCAAAGAATCCAACAAAAAATTGTATTTAGTACTTTTAAAATATGTTCTGAGAGCCTATTTATGTATTTTTAGAATTTAATTCATGAAGTAGTCAGTAATTAGTTCATCATTAGTAATCATTCAATTAATTAGTAGGTCATAATCATGTATAGTTTAGGCTGATCCCAAATTATTATACAATTTACCGTATCGTACGTGACCTATCGTACATGGTACAACGGGCTGAATTATCGTACAAAACGATAATAATCGTACAACTGGAGACACTGATCTTATGGAAGAACAGTAATCATTGAAATTGAGAATTTGATAGCTGTTGAAGGTAACAAAACACAGTACAGAAGAAAGATCAGCTGCTTCAGGCTAACTTTTGGAATGGCAACACAATTTAAAGTCACAACCGTATTTGCTTGAATTTGTGAGCAGCTGGATTTGCTAGTTTGTTATAATATTATAAAGAAGAGATGGTTTTTGTCTGTCTGTCTGATGTTCTGGGTGAACACAAAAACTACTGAACTGACTGGGCTGAAATTTTACATAAAGGTAGATCTTGAACCCATGCAACATATAGGCCTATTCACTTCCTTAAAATCCCCTCGGGGCTAAGCCCCGTGAACGTCCTAAGTTTCAATGTTTACATTTCAGAAGAAAGTAAACATTCAGAAACTGTAATGCGAACAGCTGTGGATACTTCCATTTGACAGCTTTAAAGAGCAGAAGCAAGAACAGCTGTTTCATGCTAACTTAATTGCAGATTGCATTGACTATATATTGGGTAAAGAAAACACCTGTGCGAAGAACGGGTACATCAGCTAGTTCTCCATAAGATTCACATACTGTATTTAGAACTTTCAATATGTCAGTTACCGATTGACATATAGCAATTATTCAAAATGCTAAATTGTTAGCTATTTTAATGGTGTGCAATAAAGTTTCATTGGCTCTTGACAGTGGCGTAACTGATTTTTTGGGCCCCCCCCGCAAACTTATTTTTAGCCCCCATGTAACATAATCGCACAGTTTCAAAGAATCAATTCGAGATGACCAGCGTGTTGGGCAACTTTTTTTTATTTTTAAGTGTAAGTATTTTAACTTAAAACGTCATACCTTGTAATACTTTGACTAAAAGAACTACACCAAAACAATTATGTTTTTTGGAATATTTGAAAAAGTATACCGGTAACCTAAAAAAAGTTTAAAGTGTGGGCGGCAAAATGAACATTGCTGTTTTTTTTTTTTTTTTAGACGACTTATACAGTGAAAAGCAGCATAACTAATTCAGAATGGCTAAAGTTATTAACATTTATCAAAATTAAGTTGAACTATTTCATCCCAAAATGCGGGCCTGCCAGAGCGCTTACCTCGGCTCGCGGGCCCAGCAGTTACGCCACTGGCTCTTGAACCAAAAGAGACACAGCCACTGGATGCCTTTAGTTGTCCTTGCTTTGTATATGTACTGCCCTCAAAAGTTTTATGGGCTTCTCTTGATGAAGTACCCAATAACTATTGGTATATCATTGCTGACCAGATATATAGTATTGAAAAATATTTTTCAGAATGGCCATTCTGGAAGAGCTAGTAAGCAGTTCAAGTGATCTTCAGCCATATCTTTCAGCCGTGGACCAACAAAAGACAGAGTTCAAGTGATCCCCAGCCAAATCTTTTGACCTGTGCAACAGAAGAAGTGTCTCCCCGTACCTGTTAGAGTTAGATTTAAAGGGCCGTTGAAGCCTTCACGATAAAATCATTGCATTAAACAATGTGTGCAATAAAGTGTTTTATCTTTAAATGTTTAGTATTTTTGAATATACCTATTTACATATAAAGTTGGAAGATCCAGTGATTTAGAATCTTGAAAATTTCATTGTATCTTTTGGTACGGTTGTGAAAAGTGATAACTTTTAATCCAGGTTAATTTTTTCAATTAACCGTTTTTAACGTAACTTAATAGGAATGCTTAATTTATTTACAGATGAAATATTTTTTGCAATATTATATATTAAATATATGAACAAACTATAAAATTTGAATAACCCCTCAAAATTTGTCCAGTTTAAAGATTATGTTTAACAGTTTAAAAATATTTTTTTACTGTTTTGGTCACTCAAGATCAAATCTGTAATGTGAAGACGAATATCTGGTGTAATTTTAAACTATGTAGAGTATAAGTGTTTCAAAAGCAACTTTACGGTGGGTTACCTTTATTAGTATAAAGTTTTAAATTTGGACCCATCTTAATGTGATATATAAATTTTTACTGAAACTTGGTGTATAAAATTGTTGGTGGACAGGTGATGTCGAGTTGAATTTGTCTGTGCAATATTTCCCGGTGATTTAACCTTTCTCAAGTGATGTATACCATTACAGACATTTAATTTTGCACAAGAAATAAGCTGTTCACTGTTTTTCTTTACACAGAAAAAATACAAACTTACCTGACAGGTATTTTGGTTAATATTTCACTCAAATTTGTGTAACAAATATAACACAAATGTTATGTGTTGACTTATTATGCTGCGTGTTATTTACAATAAAATGGTTATATTAATACAAATTTGGGTAAGTATTTTAACACAGTATTTCTGTGTTGCTTAATCATAGAGTAATTTTTTTCACACACAAAAATGTGTTAAACATTTAACACGGAAGAAATATGTGTTACCGAGTGACACAAGGAATTGTGATGGTTTCCAACTCAGGTAAGTGGGTGAACTTCAACACAAGCAGCTGAGTGTTATTTCGACACAAGAGTGTGTGAGGTCTTACTGGGACATCTTGGTATTAAATTTGGGTCGAATTAACACGATTATTTTTTACAGTGCGAAGGTTAATTTCAAATATAGTTTGGTCAAAAAAAAATTAACAGAGTTTAGCACTCATTAATTTGTTGTTTCTTAAATAAAACTTAAATCATCTCAAATGTTCGGGATAGTTCGCCTCACCATAATTCGTGTTCACCTGTGCTGTTTTTGTCGGGTTTTGGCACAAATCAAAGGAGACGAGCGGAAGTGAATGGGCGAGCATGGTATTGCATTGGTATTGGGCGAGCGTGTACTTGATTAGTTTGTTGTACACATTTGGTTGATTTGGTGCAAGACTCGTTCCAAACATCGAGAGAATCATTCGGCGATAGTGTACTGATACAAAATATTTCGTGCAGCTCCCACACTTCTTGCGACTACCGAACATTTGTAGTTAGGCCAAATGATCAAGCATATTTGCGAGAAGTGTGGGACAGCCTTTATTGATTAGGCCTAACACAAATTATTTTAATTTACCTTCAACCTAACGAGTTTGCTGCACCCATATGTTTAAACATTAGTTTTATAGGCAAACAAATATTTAAATAACAGCAAATAAATTTTAAATCAGCAAAAGAAAATAAACTTTTTTAAGAGTAAAAAATAGCTAAGTCTACAAGAACAAATGTTCCAAATATACTGCTTACAATAGTGACACAGTTCAATGGCTTGGGTTGACCATTCCATTTGAAAAAAACCAAGAAACCTAATGTAATAATTTAGTACCTATTTGTTAAGACATAATTTAAAATACAATACTCAAAAACATAAATGATATATTGTCAATTTTGGTTAGAATACCATCCTCGTGTTTATAAAGACTACCATAAAAACTTATTACCATACGTTCACCCAGTAAAATATATTTAATATACCGAGTAGCCAAATGTTTTCCGCAGGGATATTATTATGACAGATAGTATTGTTAACTTCCCCTCCAACGCTGATCATCCCACTTGTTTTAGAAATATAAATTGCTATTGAAATATTCAGTCTCTTAGAGGTAATAAAGTTTAAATTCATTTGCCTGATAAAAAATTAATACTAAAGTGATCAGGCCTACTTTATAACATTTTCACGTGATTTTGTATAGCAAGTTAATGAAATTGTATTACTTTACTTACTAGCAAAGGAAGTAGCTTAAATAAAACTCAAATTATTGATAAAATTACAAACTTTATTGAATACCTTATATGAATAGAAAAGTAATATAAAAAAACACTGCATTCTACTGTTGTTTTAATTGATTAAATTTTATGTCATAAATTGCTAACTTTATTATTTTCAAAGCGCCCTCCAGTTCATCCAGGAAACTTCTTCTGCACTGCCACTAAAATCAAAAACCAAAACAGATGTTAAAACTTATGTTAAATAGATTTAATGCAACATAACAAGCAAAATTAATACACTTGCTTTAGGCGACAGGTATATGTGTCTCTAATACGAGGCACCATCGCAAACAATTCTTCATATTAACAAATCTGTAAGCAAGTATTCAAATTCAATTATTTCTTTACAAGTTAATAACTATCACACTGTACATTCGGTAAACCGTGCTACACGCATGGATGAAATGGGAATTAGCCTATATTTAAATTAATCTATATATAGTTAAATATTTTCATGCATCATTGCATTCTGGGCGTGACCAAAAGCTTCCGAAACCTCTTAAATGCTCAGAAGTCGTATTCCAGATAACTAAGTAACTTATCCATAATTTCATTAAGAATAACTGAATTGGTTACCTATTTTATTTTCATGCAAGTACATTTGCCATTGGGGTGTGGTCGAGCTAAAGGAAACTTTTAGCACGAGAGTTCAATATTCCCTATACGTAGTTCCCACTGACTTGTCAGAACGAGGGGCGGATCCAGGGAGTCACACTGGTGGGGGGGGGGAATGCCAGGGGTTAGGGGGGTTATGGAATCCCCCCCCGGGGTAGGGGGTCTGGGAGTCCACCCCCGGAAATTTGTTAAAAACTTCATATCAATAATTTTATCAGCTGACAAAATAGCCGAACGCGTTTTATAGACCAAAGTGTGAGTTATCAGCCTAAAAAGACGACTGTATTGAATTCATGGACCAAAATCAGCTATTTGACCTGTTTTTCGGATTAAAAATGGCAATTTTACCACATTTCATGTTCGCTGTAACTTTTAAACCGTAAACGACAAGTGAACATAGTTTATCGGCCAAAAAAACCGCAACAGTTTATATCCAAAACGCAATTTAAATGCCAACATGCCAGCGGAAGTCTCAAAGTATGTTATCGTTGAAAACAAAGATTTTACCTAAACTAAGATCGAAACAAATTTGATCGGCCGAGATACGGCGATTTTAAACGATTTTAAGGGACACCCCCGAGACACATATTACCAGCCTAAAATAGCAGTGCTTCCCGAAAGGTGGTCTGCGGACCCCCAGGCCCCAAGACAGAATGTTTTCATTCTTTCTGTAACGGAATATGTAAAATCCCAAAACTTTCTGCAAGCCTAAAGCGATTTTTCATGCGCCTACCGCAACCATTGGAATCATATTATAAAGCCCCTTGTAAAAAACTAATAAGTACGAAAATTATTTAAATAAATCATCTTATTGGAAAACTCCAAATTTTGGCAATCCAAAAGAAAAGTAATTTAAGAGCAAAAATTACAACAATAGCCTGATTAGCTTGAACATATTCAACTAATATCTATAATAATAACAATAATATTAATCAGCTAGTACAGTATAATCAACCAATGTCTAAAATACGCACTTACTTCTAAATTAATTTATAGACTGAGATTCAAGGTCTGTAGGCATAATTTGTTGTATTAAAACAAACATTTTTTTTAATAACATATTTGGAAACACAGTTAGTCAACTTGGAGTCCCTTACAACCAAATAATTAATATTTATTTAGTACTTAAGTACTTTCATCTATGTTAGGTATTTTCGTCAAGGACCCTGCATTGGAAATAATTTTTCGTCATACTATGCGGGAACACATGACTTTCGATACTAAAATGCGGCTGGAAACTTGCTGTTTTCATTTAAAATAACATATGTTCCTTTGTTGTCTTTTCCAATCACTTCTTTTCCGATCACTAAAATTAGCTACATGTTAATCTTATGGTGAAAGCCTAGTTTTGCCGTACAGTTCTTTTCCGATCAGTTTTAGAAGTTACAAACGCGACGCAACAGCTGACTTTCATTGTTGTCAAATCATTGGCCACAGTTAACCTCTTATTGATGTTACACGTGTGAAGCACATTATGGCATTGTGTTTTTGTCATTTATAAAATAATGTAACAATGAAAATTGCACCATAAATATCAATTTGAATTTTGATAAAAAATAGCTTCGAAGAAATCTTTTTAAAGCTAAGTAGCCTAGGCTTATGGTTTTTGTTTCATAAAATATGTAAATAGCCTATAGTAAAATAATAATCAGGCCTATGTGTTTTTTGAGTAAAATAAACCTTGATTCTAGAGTAAAATTATTTCTTGGTTTGTAATTAAATGACTTTTTTGTAGTATGACGAAAAGTATCGTTCAATACTCGTCCAAAAAGCTCTTTGCCAGTGCTTGATCTAAATTCCGTGCTCGACTTCGTCTCGCACGTTGACACGATCTCGCACTGGCAAAGAGCGCTTTTCCAGACTAGTAACGAAATATACTATTCCAATAATTTTGCTCGTAGCAGACTTGCATTTAACAGACAATGCCTGGTGATGCATCGCGTAATAGGGTTTTTAATTTTCTTATATAATATTTCTAAACAAACCAAGCAAAAGACGGCTCAATTGGATGGTTGGTAGAATCAAAAACAGACAATGTAACGTCACTGATTGGAGCCGCACGATCATATGATATATCCGAGCGATGCATTGCATAGTAGTTGAACTATGAATATCCCGATTCTCTTTAAATATCGTATCGATTAAATACGTACTGCCGTATCGTATGGCTTGCATAGTGGGATGTGCTGCTGCAAGTCAGAAATATTTAATTACTTAAACTCCCAGATAATCCTGGGTTGCAGTAGAAAAAATTGTTGAATCGGACGGCAAATGAATCGCCCAAAACCAGTATTGTAAGATAATCCTTCTCCTCCGGGACCCTGGATTAACACAACCCAGAAACCCGCTAGTCATAGTCCACACTAAACAATCTGTCCCTGCCACCTTTCCAAAATTGAAATTAATGTTCACAGCAGTTAATCAATACATGAAAATACAATTGTACCAGTCAAAAAACATATCCACCTTCACAAATAAATTTGTTTGAGGAAACTCCAAATGAAAAATATTTTTGGCCAAAACCGGCCAAGTGCAGAATGTATTAGCTATTAGTAATGTATGTCTGATGCAGCCAAAAAATTACTACCTGTTTTACGATCAAAATATAAATAAACGGTATCAGGAAACTGACACATACTTTCTCCCTTTTAGCCCAACTTTAATGAATAAATTACTTTTTATTTACTAAATATAGAATACAAAGCACGGTCGAATGTACAGAAAATCTTGTTAACAAGTTGTTTTAAAAACATTCACCCAAATCCCTGCTTTGGAGGCACGACAGAATCCATTGCTACACTCGTGGTTTTAAGAGGGGAAATGCCCCCTATTCCCCCCCAGGGTTATTAAGGGGCACCATATTTCGAATTTCCTCTGTTGGTCAATGCTAACTTGACAAGCATATCAAGTTTGAATTAAATTTATCAGTAAATAAGGGAGAAATAATAATTTTTGTATTCCCCATAAGAATAACATTGGACAACGTACTGCGTTTACCGCAAAATGAAAATTTCAATTTTCTCCGAAACCAGCAATCGTAGAATATTAATTCAAAATACTAAATTATTAAGTTTTTTGAGCTCTTTTTAATGGTGAATAGTAATATTTATTTCTATTTATTTCTTTTTATGAAAAATCCAAAAAACTGAATTTTTGATGTTTTAAGTCCTGTAATTTCTGAACCTGAATTTTTACAGGAATGCGGTTGGTGTCATTTTGTTTGAAAACATAAGTTCTACAAACGACTAAAGTTTAATCAAAATCGTTAGAGCCGTTTTTGAGAAATTTTGATTTTTCATGTTTTTTGGTGGTTTTTGGGGGATAATTACTCTTAAAAATCAAAAATTCAAAAAAATGAAAAAAACGCCTGGAGATATCGTGGATTAGTACCTACATACCAAATTTCATCAAAATCGGCCCATTGGTTAGGGCTCTAGCTCTGTACACATCCACACAGACACACACACACACACACACACACACACACACACACACACACACACACACACACACACACACACACACACACACACACACACACACACACACACACACACACACAGACAGACATCTCGTAAAAACCACTTTTTTGGGTTCAGGGAGCATCAAAACGAATATTTCCACTAACAACTCAAATTCGAAAATTTTTACGAAAACAATACTTTCTCCATGTACTATGTATAAGGGGAGAAAGTAAAAAGAATTAAAAAATGCTAAACTTAATCACAATGCACTAAAAATTGAACAATCCTCCAATAAATGTGTGGCAGCATGGAATCTTATTAAAAACTCAAGTCAGATTGAATCAAAAAATAATTCCTGTCCTATTTCACTGCAATGTTTAAATAACTATTTCATGGATTCCATCAAACAAACTTTTTCCAGTATACCAAAACCTTCAAATAATTCAGCTCAGTTAATTCAAAATCAAAACAAAACATGTATGAATTTTGTGTGGAGAAATATTTCTTCAGAGGAAGTGTTTCAATTATAAAAACATGAAAAATTCCAAAAGTTTTGATATATATGACATGTCAAATAGCTTTGCAAAGACAACTATTTTTACTTATTTAGAACCTCTAACTTTTTGTTTTTCAATGTGTTTGCAGCAGGGCTACTTTCCTGATGAACTAAAACTGAGTAAAGTCATTCCTGTTTATAAGAGTGGGGATAGCTCGGATCCTAGCAGTTATCGCCCAATCTCGTTAATCCCTGTTCTTGCAAAGATTTTTGAATACATCATCTTCCACCAAGTATATGAGTATTTTGAAAAAAATAAATTGTTTAGTAACTTCCAATTTGGGTTCCGCAAAGGCAAATCTACAATAGATGCAGTTGATACAATAGTAAATCAAATTTTATCCAGTTTTGAAAATAACTCCTTTGCTTGGGCCACATTTTGTGACCTAAGCAAGGCATCTGAATGTGTATCTCATAGAATTCTTCTTGAAAAATTAAAGTTTTACGGGATTGGCGGGAGTGAGCTGAATTTGTTTGTGAGCTATCTTCAAAACCGAAGTCAGTCTGTTTATGTTAATGGTGATTGGTCCAGAACTACAGTAGAACTCCAATTATCCAAATTAATTGGGGATCGGGCCAATTCGGATATGCAGAAATTCGGATAATCAGGTATACCTCGGGAATTAAGCAAAAAACATCACCATACATAAAAAATCAGAATTTTATCGACAAAGTTATTATAAATGTAGTGAACAGAAAGTGAGCAAACTGTATCAAGAATATACGTCATAAAAATTAAATTACACGAGTTAAATTGAATACAGTATATACAGTTGCTCTTTTCAATAGGCCTACATACTGTACGTATTTCACTGTTCAATGTTGGTTATTTCACTTGAACATCTCGAGCAAAGTGAGTTTATCACTTAGCGAACGGACAACACGTTTACGTTTTGTACTCATTTTGAACGATAATCTTGGTGAAAGAACAGTAGCGACTGATGATGAGCAGGGCGGGAAGGGGGTAAGACTCATTGTTCCCTGCGAAAATATCGTCCGGAAGGTAACAGCGCAGGCTTTTATTTTAGCGCTCACGGCGCATTATCGCTACACGCGCTCCCGCTGTTATTTTCTTGATTTTTATATTTCTATTATTTCACTCAAAATCGATTCCGATAATTGGATATTCGGATAATTGGGGTTCGGATAATTGGATTTCTACTGTACAGAGATTACGTGTGGCATCCCTCAGGGGTCGATTCTTGGTCCCTTACTTTTTCTTATTTCTATTAACGATTTAGCTGCAAACCTAAATGCCTTTACATATATGTACGCAGATGACAGTTTTCTTGGAATTCAGATGTTTTTGAGCTCAAAAAGGTAGCTGAATCCACTCTGGAAGAAGCAGCCAATTGGTTCCATGCAAATAATTTATTTTTAAACGATACAAAAACACAACCAGTCATTTTTACTTTTAACCCTTTGCGATCGGAAGGCCAGTACGAGTGGCCACAACGCAGTCGGCAGCCAGTCGGAATTCTTTCCGTACTAACTTGGTTCCGACGGTCGGGCGGCCAGCTGTACTGGCCACGTCCCACTACGCGTCACCTCGGCATTTATCATGGCGGCTCGCTCCCCGCAGCTCGGAATTATTTTCACTGAAAACCTTCAATGTTAGCATAGGGGATTTAAATTTTAATAAAACATCTCTCAATTCGTCTTATCTTTAACGATTGTTCATTATTACTTAGTTAAATATACGGGGGGGAAAAAACATAACCCCATTCTTACTAATAAATGTTTATACGGGATAAAACAATTTTATTTTAGGCCTAATTATAATATAAGTGTAGGCCTATACGTAAACGTACAAGTGTTCTTATAATCATGTACATTAAAACTTGAAACTTAATTAAAAATACAAATAAACACAACTCTCTCGAGAAAATCACCAAAACACAGTTAAAATCAAATAAAACTGAACCAAAACAATGATGATTATGACAGCACTTGGGCCAGAAAAACAGGTGTTTATTTTAGTTGTTTACACCACAATTCTGACGATATAATGTTGCAAGCCTGCTGATCGTTTAGTTTAACAATTCCTCACTAGGTTGCAGCACTCTACAGGCATTATACCACAGTTGGAATATTACAAACGAAATCATTGTTGTCGGCCAGTCCTGCTGGACGCCCGAGCGTTCGTTGGATTTCATGTTGGCCAGCACCGCTGGCCGTCCGATCGCAAAGGACAACTGCTGTGGAAAAAAATCCGACTTCCGCGCGCTAATGGCGGCGGCCAGTAGAGCTGGCCGCGCGACCGCTGAGGAATAGCGGAAAATATGCATTCCGATCGCAAAGGGTTAAAAAACTGCCTCCTGGTATTCATCAAAAAACAGTAATTGTGAAGTACTTGGGGATAACTCTTGATTTGACTCTAAACTGGGGCCCTCACGTTTATCTCGTAACAAGAAGAATCTCCCGGGTTTCTTTTTTGTTGAAGAGATTATTAAATGTGGTTCCATTAAAATATGTCATCACTTCATACTACGCATTTTTTCAATCAATTATCAGATACGGGCTTATTTTTTGTGGAAATTCATCTAAAACGCACAATATCCTTTTGATTCAGAAAAAAGTTGTTAGAATACTCACAAACTCATCATGGAAAGCTCACTGGAAATCTCTATTTAAAGATCTGAAGATTCTGTCTGTCTACAACTTATACATTTTTGATTTAATTTTATAAATCTTTAAAAATCTGAGTAGTTTTAATTCAAGAAATAATACTCACTCCTACTACAAACAAAATCAGTCAAAAATTGATGTACCTTATCGAAGAATGTCCAAAACTCAGTCTAGCCATGTCATTATAGGAATTAAACTGTATAACAAATTACCACAATCTGCTCTTGACATTCCATTTAATTCATTTAAGAAAATACTATTTGAATGGCTACTTTCAACCCCATTTTACTCTGTTGATGAATCTTTAGAGCTAAATAGTAGAGACGTTTCGTTTAGACGTGACAACGAGAGCTCCGTGCCGAGATGTTCTTACCGAGATGTTGTTAGCGAAATATTTCGTTTAGACGCGGCAACGAGAGGAACTTACCGAGATGTTTTTTAGCGGAATGTTTCGTTTAGACGAGGCAGCTATTCTCGTACTGGGCAATCGAAATTGTTAGCGTGATGTTTTGTTAACTAAATATGTCGCCGATCAATATAATTATTTTTAAAGAGATTTTTGCATTCTATATTCTGTTATATTTGAGCAATCGACATCTGTACCGAGATGTTTTAACAAATTGCTACATTTGGGAGTTATTAAATAAAACAATGCATTGATTACGATGAAAATCACTGCATCATGCACGTGCATTTTCACGTATCATGCATAGATACGTGAAAATTAAAAAATAAAATAAATAAAATCTAATACGTAAATTAATAATGGAGAGTAGAAACAAATGTTAATCATTATTAAATATAGGCAAGCATAATTATACTTTTAATGCTCACAGAATTTGTGAACGTTTTAGGCAGCAGTATAATTCTGCTACTTTCCCACTTTTTATACTATATACAGTAGAACTCCAATTATCCGAATTAATTGGGGATCGGGCCAATTCGGATATGCAGAAATTCGGATAATCAGGTATACCTCGGGAATTAAGCAAAAAACATCACCATACATAAAAAATCAGAATTTTATCGACAACGTTATTATAAATGTAGTGAACAGAAAGTGAGCGAACTGTATCAAGAATATACGTCATAAAAATTAAATTACAGGAGTTAAATTGAATACAGTATATACAGTTGCTCTTTTCAATAGGCCTACATACTGTACGTATTTCACTGTTCAATGTTGGTTATTTCACTTGAACATCTCGAGCAAAGTGAGTTTATCACTTAGCGAAAGGACAACACGTTTACGTTTTGTACTCATTTCGAACGATAATCTCGGTGAAAGAACAGTAGCGACTGACGATGAGCAGGGCGGGAAGGGGGTATGACTCATTGTTCCCTGCGAAAATATCGTCCGGAAGGTAACAGCGCAGGCTTTTATTTTAGCACTCACGGCGCATTATCGCTACACGCGCTTCCGCTGTTGCTTTCTTGATTTTAATATTTCTATTATTTCACTCAAAATCGATTTGGATAATTGGATATTCGGTTAATTGGGGTTCGGATAATTGGATTTCTACTGTACTCTCATTTCAACATTTGTTATTACTTATAAAATTGTAAATGAAAGATGTTTTTAGAATTATTATGTAGAAATAAAATATAAGACGTTGCCAAAATTATAACACACGATTAAAATAAAATAAAAACAAATATTTGATCGAATCATTAATTAATTTAAACTTAATAATAATTAAATTAATTTGTTTACACACGATATAGGATATAAGGAAAACATTGCCCATTGAAATTGAACTCCCAATAAAGCCAGTATAAAGAGCCTATATTTTACAACATTAAGAACTTTTTTGGTAATTTTCTCCTATATAGAGTTTAATAATATGATACATAAAAACAAATATGAGAACAAAATTAATAAACGGTATCAGGAAACTGACACATACTTTCTCCCTTTTAGCCCAACTTTAATGAATAAATTACTTTTTATTTACTAAATATAGAATACAAAGCACGGTCGAATGTACAGAAAATCTTGTAAACAAGTTGTTTTAAAAAACATCCACCCAAATCCCTGCTTGGAGGCACTACAGAATCCATTGCTACACTCGTGGTTTTAAGAGGGGAAATGCCCCCTATTGCCCCCCCCCAGGGTTATTAAGGGGAAAAATATATCGAATTACCTCTGTTGTCAATGCTAAATTGACAAGCATATCAAGTTTGAATGAAATTGATCAGTAAATAAGAGAGAAATAGTAATTTTTGTATTCCCCATAAGAATAACATTGGACAACGTACTGCGTTTACCGCTAAATGAAAATTTCAATTTTCTCCGAAACCAGCAATCGTAGAATAGTAATTCAAAATACTAAATTATTTAGTTTTTTGAGCTCTTTTTAATCGTGAATAGTAATATTTTTTTATATTTATGTCTTTTTCATTTATGACATCCTTGAAACAAAAATCGACGTAAGATTAGGAAGTTAGCATTAGCGGCTGAAGAGGGCCCAAGCGCCCTAAAGCAGCCATAGTGGGCCAGGGACTTTCCCGCTCACTGGAACCTCACGAAACAACAACAACAACAGTTGTGAAAACGGGAGGGGGAAACAGCAAGGGACAGACGTGTTTACACGTCACGCTGCGCCGCGCCACGCCGGCTAGGATCCAACAATGTATTGCTACTGCTACCGGTTTTCCCGGTCGCCGGACACCCTGTTAATCCATTTCATTTGTATTTTATGTACATTTGTGAGGCCTGAAAATATTTAGTGAATAGACCGCGCCACGCCGGCTAGGATCCAACAATGTATTGCTACTGCTACCGGTTTTCCCGGTCGCCGGACACCCTGTTAATCCATTTCATTTGTATTTTTATGTACATTTGTGAGGCCTGAAAATATTTAGTGAATAGACGTTTATATTGACGTGGGGTGAAATAATAAAGGTATATCTAAAAACAACTAATTACGGGTGGCTTATTTGCAAAAAATGATTTTAGTGCCTGATAAAAATGCGATCCACATCTATAACGGGTTTATCCTCTCGCCGCGCGCCGGCAGCAGACGATTTTGCTTAACGAATGCAACAATCGAGAGTAAACATCTCGATTATACAAACCTCTCGCTAAGCAATCGAAACAATCGATAAGCGGAACCTCTCGAGAAGGAACATTTAGATTGTTTTAACTTCTCGCAATCGCGCAGGTCAGGTGACAATTTCATTAAAAATTAAAAATAAGACAAAAATCCAGACTTATCTGGTCCAGAGTGGCCAGACTTAAAATAAAACAATGAGACAATTACAGAAAACATATTTAAACACACAAAAAAGCGTATTTAAAGGATTTTTAACATTTTAGCTTGGCGGTGCATTCACATGCATTTTTGTAAAAAACTCAAACATTTCTTGACCGAATTTGCTGGGAAAGGTCTTAACAGCTGGGGGAAAGGTGCCCCCAGCTATCCAATCCCAACCCAGCACTTAAAAATTGGCCTGAGGCCAATTGGACTTTAAGTTCCCTGGGGTAACTTAAATTACAGAAATAGCAAAACTTAAAATGCCTCATTATTTTCTTATCTATAAAGTAAATTAAATGAAACTTGCAGGGAACATGTATGAGCATTAATTACAACTAAAAGTGACCAAACTTGGCACTGGGAAAGTCCCAGAAGCCCACTTATTCAACATAATCAATTGAGTCATAATGGCCTAACTTAACAAGTCACAAAAACACATTTACACTGAACCAAAATGAATGATTGACCTCGCCAAGGTGTAGGCCAATCCAAGAACACAAAATAAAGTTATTTGGAGGCCTTAGGCCTAATATTACAAAAACAGTGGACAAAATTCATTTTGTATAGACTCCTCAAACAGCAGTTTTCAAAGTCTCATATCTTGGGTAATTTCTATACTAGGACCTCGGGAGTGGTCTTAAACTAAACACAGCAATCGTTACTACAAAACAATGACAAAATATTTGGTCTGACCAAACCGGCCGTAGGCCATTGAAAACAGAGAAAACGCTCGGAGTCCAACTGAGTTGAAACACTGAAAAGGTGATCAATCATGAACCCAAAGCACAGAAGGTGCATAATCCTTTGCTTTAAACACAGGGCAACACTGTGAACCCATAGCCTATTTCTGGCTGAAAGCAATACAAAGTAGTCGCTACTCGGTACTAGTCTGTACTAGTATCGGGTATAATCGGTACTGGAAAGTAATCGTTTAGTCCATCTTTAAACTTAAAAATAAATAACAAAAATAAACTCTAAACCGTCTATGGACAACAAATATCGGGCAGCTGAATCACAACACTTACGCTAATCACAGTTCATCATCAACAGGAGTTGTAGTCCGCCGCGGCACGGTGTAGAGGGCCGGCCTGGATTGCATGGGTAGGCGGAAGACGAAGAAGGCGTCACATTCATGGACCCTGTAATGTAACACCAATTCCTAATTTCTATGTACATTGATTTATTCTCAGTAGCTCAAAAGCTCTAAGTTCATGTGTTGTTTTGGAAAAGCTTTAACCCTTTGAGGTCGATTAAATTAAATCACCCAGACCCCCCGAGACGAAATTAATTTTGGTTATTTTGTATAGATTTTACTATTGTTACATTTAATTACCCAAATTAATTTTAAAATGCATTTATGAGGGTTTATTTTTAAGGCACTTTGATTACATACTGTATATTGATGAAATAAAAATAAAAATGTATACCTGTTTTATTTTTTCTTCCATATATTTTTAGTACATATGTACTATATGTGACAGATTACGAGAGTAAAAACCCATTTATATTTATTTGTAAGTAAAATGACACACACAAAAAACATTCAAAAATATCGTCATCACTAATTTTATTAGTCATAATTATAACTAACAAAAGAGTAAACATAACCTAAACAATCAGACCTTGCAGATGACACAAGACAGTATAGTTCATGGAGTAATAACATTTATTTCAGAACAAAATAATCCATGGAGTAGATAAAATAAACGTTACAAGTAATAAGGAATATATAAGAAGCAAATAGACATAAAATCATTACATTATATTTAGTTTTAGCGCACTTCATACGGGCTAAACGTCACGGCGAGTATAGGTCGCCATTCGAGCGTTCGGGAAAATGGCGCGCGGCGACCTATACTCGCCATTCGACCGCAAAGGGTTAATTATGCCAAAGTTCACTTTAATTTGCTGATACACCCATCCAGAGTTAATTTGCCCAGTGCTTAACATAAATTTAAAATACTGAAAATAATAAAAAATATTTATAACAGGAAAAAATTTATATTTATATTTTTAAGACTGAAGCTTAATGAAAATGGTTGTGAACTAATTAAGTAGACTAGATAAAATAAACAGCCTGGTAGGAAAACATCTAAACAACAAATTATAAAATAATTAAGATGTATTGCTGGATGAATCTTTCAGTTATTCACAACATTTACTACAACATTTTTTATCCAAAATTAATAAGAAGCATTTTAAAACAAGGGGGCACATCTGAGCTATATGTAGATACCAGAACATTTAAATTTTAATATGCGTAAGGAAAATTATTCACCAAAATGCAGGCCAACTACACCTAAACCGGAAACCAAAATTGGCCAAAGTTTTGTGAAAAATGATCTGTGGGCTCAGTTTATTGACAGAATTGGTCCAAACTTTCTGAAAAACAGGAGCTTAGGCCCCTGCAACTAAATAATAAGCCACAGTTCATTTAAATCATCTCCTTTGGGACTCAGCCCAAGAATCCCCTATGCAAGAAAGTAAGTGATACCACACAGAAAGAACAGTAATATAACACAAGAAATTAGCTGCGGGGTCATAAACCAAAGTTGTTTGCCGGCAAAGATGCCTTCATAGCCAAATCTTGAAACATTTGAGACTTTGTTTTATGGCCCAAGGGCTCTGAATAAGAAAGGAAACATTAATTAAACCTTCGGAAGTTCAGAAGGAACTTTAAAATCCAGAAATGCTTTTACAACGAATGAAAACTGAAATGAATATGTGCTCTCAGAGGTTATATTTACTTCTGCCGCTAAGGTTAAGACTTGGGCATTGCTATCTACTTGACTTATTAAATGGCAAGCTTACTTGCTCTTGTGTTAAATGAGATATTCAACAATATACGTCTAGTTTGACGTTTGTAGACCTTAACACATCAATAGGTATCATGTTGAACTAGCAAGGCTTCAAACTTTTGTTTGGCTAAAAATTAACAGGTAAGTTAGTTAAAAGATCCAAGCCTCCTAACGATAAGCCTAAAGACATCTCTAAGGCTATTGTTATTAGTTAGAACGTTTAATAAGTGTTATTTGCTACTTACCGTAATATTGAACAGTTTATTACAACACATTCAATCGGCAACGGCATCCATCTCGACATCTTCACATTCACAATTACAGTAATTAATTATCATTCTCAAATCGGTTTTTACCGAGTTTTCTCCGAAGTTAATCACTACGGCACAGGCAGGGAGGCAGGTAAAAGTAAGGCAGTGGCTACGTACACGTCCGACTTGAGCCGCTACTGTTCACGTCCGTTCCAAATTATGCACCGTACGTTACTTTTCCTGTGATTTTTAAAACAAATTGAGAGCCAGAAAACCTCCTAACCTAACCTAACGTAATCTAACCTATCCCAACCTAACGAAACATAACGTAACGTAACCTAACCCAACCTAACCTAAGCGGTAGCGAAGTGAATTTGCCCTTATATTGGACGTGTACGCAGTCACTTCGTAAAAGGCACACAGATTTTTTGAGATATGTTCTGGGAGAATTGACAGTAGTGCAAAAACAAATTCATATATATGAATATGAATAATTAAAAATCGGCCCTTCTATACTCTTACTGTGTTTTAATTGCAAAATATGATGTAGAGGTGGGCGTTATTTAACATAATAGGATAAATAACACTATTACTGAAGTGTCACCTATTACCTTGGTAATAGGTTACTGAAAATACCCTATTATTTGTTTAACGTCTTCTGAACTATTTGAACGAGCGAGTGAAATAACTATCCAGCTGAGAAGTTGAGATGAGTGTCTTGGTGTCTTCCTATTAACAGCGATCATCACGGAATAATAGTACTAGTCTGTCTGGCTTACTATTACGGCGAGAAATATTTAAATAAAGTTATCAAGGGTGTAACGAGTGTATTACCACAAAGCTAAGGAACGTTCCTGAATATTATTGCAAAGTAACGGTATTTCCCATCTCTAATATGATGTACCGTATTTAATCAATAAAGCCGCCATATTAGTTGTTGGTTATGTATCAACCCTAACACTGTAGTTTATGTAGATTTCCAAGGGAGTATGCAACTGTTAAGATGATACCTAGGGCTGTTTTGTTGATATATCAACATCTAAACAAATATCAGCACGAGTAGGTAAGTTTCAATACAAATATCAAAAATCGGCCCGCAATTATACCTATATATATATATATATATATATATATATATATATTACCAGTGATGATATTTTTAGCGAATTTCCCCTATAGGGAAGAAGCTATTACCGTAGTCGGCATGGTAAACCTAGGCCCGGGACCATGATAACGTTTCGCTTTGAGATCCCCAGACCCCAAAAACACCATTCGTTCGAAACTGTATATTTGTGTGTGTGTGTTTGTGTGTGTGTGTGTGTGTGTGTGTGTGTGTGTGTGTGTGTGTGTGTGTGTGTGTGTGTGTGTGTGTCCGTGAGCACGATAACTCTCGTAAAAATTATCCGATTTTGATGAAATTTGGTATAAACGTGCAAAGCAACGTTTATGACTTTAAGTTCGAAAACCAGCCAGATCGCTCTAACCAAAGGGATATTTTTGGGGGGTTTTGTACCCCAAAAATGGGTTTTAGCGAATTTCCCCTATAGGGAAGAAGCTATTACCGTAGGTCTCATGGTAAGATTTAAGCCCGAGACCATGACAAATTTTTTTTTAGGTCCCCAGGTGACTAAAACACTATTCGTTCAAATTTATATATATGTATATATATATATATATATATATATATATATATATATATATATATATATATATATATATATATATATATATATATGTGTCCGTGAATGCGATAACTTGAGTAAAAAACGTCCGATTTCGATGAAATTTGGCTCAAATGTGTAAAGTGACATTTATGACTTTAAGTTCGAAAACCAGAAAAATCGGGCTATGGTAACGGGGTTTATGGGGGTTTTAAATTTTCCAAAAATCGGTTTTTTGCATTTTTTACCGTAAAATTTTTAAAAAACTTAATTTTGGTTTAGACCATGTTATAGAGCTTAAAAAAACAAATAATATGGTATTTTGAGTGGTTGCGGAGAAAATCCAAAAAAACCTGCTCATAAAATCTCCTATGTTAATCTTATAGGAAAAAGGTTTTTGGCTTTTCCTAAGTTAATTTTAATGTAAAATTCACATTTGCTTTTACCAATCAACTCAGCTCCACAAAACAATCATTTTGGTGTTTAAATTGTGATTCTACGTCCAACCGTTGCAGAGATATTCAAAGTGCTAAACACAGTACGTTGTCCAATGTTATCCTTATGTAGAATAAATAAAATTTGATATCTCCATTATTAATGAATGTATATTGATGAAACTTGGCACGTGGGGTCACGTAGAACTGGTATATTGATATTTGCACAAAAAATTGATTTTTTGTTGATTATCCCCGTAGCAGCGAACCTGCGTACTCAGCCCCCATGTTATTCTTATGGAGAATAAGTAAAATGTAATGACTCCCTTAATTATAAACATAAATTAATAAAACTTGGTATGTGGCTTCACCTTGTTGAGTTATATTGATATTTGCATAAAACCCCATTTTTTAGTTCCTTGTTGCAGCAAACCTGCTTACTCATCGCCAATGCTATTCTTATGGAAAATAATTAAATTTGTATGTATCGCTTATATATGAATATATTTTTATGAAACTTGGTATGCGGCTTTATATGGTATTAAGACATATATTATGCATTGGAAATTCGCTGAGTACGCAGGTTTGCTGTGACGGGGGTATTTCAAATTTTGGAAATAGTCAAATTTTTGTTTTTACCATTCAGCTTAAAAAACACACACAATTTGGTATTTTGATCATTCCTCTACGTCAATTGGTTACGGAGATGAAAGTGCTAAACACAGTACGTTGTCTAATGTTATTCATATGGAGGAAAATAAAAAATTTATAACTCGCTTATTTATGATCGTATACTGACGAAACTTGGCATACGGCTTCATCTGGTTGTGGTCCATTGATATTTGCTAAAAAACACAATTTTTGCTAAAGGCTCCCGCATTAGCAAACCTGCGTTATCAGCCCCATGTTATTCTTTTGGATAATAATAAATTAATGCTATGTCTCCCCTAATTATGAACATAAATGAATAAAAACTGGTATATGACTTCACCTAGATGAGTTATATTGATATTATCATAAAAACCCATCTTTTGTGTTCCTTGATGCAGCAAACCTGCGTAATCAGCCCCAATGTTATTCTTATGGAGAATAATAAAAATTGTATGTATTGCTTATTTGTGAATATATTTTTATGAAACTTGGTAAGTGGCTTTATGTAGTATTAAGACAGTTATATCTCCATTGGAAATTCGCTGAGTTTGCATGTTTGCTACGACGGGGGTATTCTAATAATAATAATGAATATAACATTTTTTTATAGCTATAATAACAAAGTTGAATACATGAGGGAAGTTAATAAAAATATGGAAAGTGTGTTAAAATGAGTTAACAACTTTTGCGTTGTCAAAGTGAAACTTGACTGTAAAGGGTAAACAAACATGTTTACGTTGATGCTTTGTAAAATATAATATAACTATTGGAACAAATCACTGATGTATAAAATACTGCTTTAAGGGCATTCGTGAGACATAATAATCGGTCCTATTGACGTCCAAGCAATAGGTCAAACGAAGTTATATGTCATGGGAATTTAATCTTGATGAAACATACTTTTGAATTAAAGTATCATTAATTTCAGCATTTATACCCCACAACAAACAAAATATCTGCAGTTGTATAATATTGGAAAACCAACAATAATGGATTGGCATAATATTAATTAGCTCTATTTGGGATGGCATTGGGAGAAAAACATTGTTTTTAAAAACTTGAATCTCCTCCACGTCAAAAGAGAAAAATATAAGTAATAAAATAAATGGAGTATTGGCCCCATTTATTGAGTTATTGTAAATTATACAATACTATTTTCTATAAAATATTTCACATTCATGGAGCTTTGGAACAAATTTAATTTTTCTTACACATTTAACTTAAACCTTTACTCTCTTATATTGTTGAGTGACTTACAAGTCTTACAATGACTTACAATGAATTACGGTGACTTATAGACTTACAATGACTTACAAGTCATTGTACCCTCAATAAATAAATGTGGCTTGCTTTTTGACAGGACTACCAAAGCCTTACCATTGCTTATACTACTTCAGGTTTTATGATATGTATTCAGATAAGTACAATCACTATACAATTATATTTAATTATTATTTACATAGCACAGAAGTAGTAACACAATAAGTATAAGCAACAAATATGCTGTTATGAACTTTACTATATTTGCTTGATATTAGGGCCAACATCAGAGTAAGTTTCTTGATAAGGCAGGCGATGGTGAGGAGTTTTTGGTGCTTTTAAAACTGTGTCACCAACCCAATTCTACGTGACTTTTGGCTCGTTTGATTCTTTAAATCTTAGCTTTTTACTTTAGTAAACATTCTAGAAAATACAAAGTAAGTATATTGTGTCGAATATATATTGTGAAATTAGGCACTTACGTAATTATACCAAGATAATTAATTTTACCACGGCTATTATAGTAATTGCCGATTAAAACTAACACACTGTGGGCCCGAATAAACTGGACCCTTTAAGGTCATATATTGCACCTGTGGTATGTGGTAGCAATGGTTATGTCACCTTGTCATATATAAACAAATGCAATGTCAGTAAAATGTAATACTTTCGTTTGCTAAATAGTCTTCGTAGCAAACCTGAGTTTTAATTTATAAAACTGCTTTGTTTTTAACACCTCTTGCCAGTGTTTTACAAAGGAAGAAGAGCTTAAATGTGCTTCCTCTTCTGAATCAAATTCTAGTCCAGTCGAGTCTAATACAAAACTTATTTTAATAACCACAGCCTTTGGTGGACATCTAACACGGTCTGTTTGAGCAGGTAGAACCCTCACCCTATGCCCTTTTATCGCTTGCACAAGTAACACAACCTTTACTCTAGTATTAAAATTCACGCTTGTAGTACATGTCTTTAAAATCATTGACACATGTTTTTCCTTGCAATGGCTGATGTCTATCGCAGGGTACAGATATTGAGACGGTGACGTTGTCGCTCGGCCGCGGAACGTGGTCTTCTACGCTTCTCTTTCCGCTCCACTACCCTAATTGCTTGTGTTTCTAATAGGACCTCGTTATAAGATGAAAAGTTGATTGTTTATTTCTTATCTTAACAGTTAATGGTGATATATATTTTATATATATTTGGTCGTTAGCAAGTCATTTAGTAACATTGTCCAATATTAGAGTCGTTAATACAATTTTATAAATACGATATAATTGTTGTAATAATTTTCCCGTCTTGACTAAACAATTACTAACGCAAAAAAGTATTTTATGGCGATGTAATTGTAATATGTCAAAAGTTGTTTGCATTATTGTTTGTGTCAAAAGTCTTACTACATTTAACTATCACTTTAAAATATATATATATATAATAGTCAAGTTAGTTAGTACAGCTTGTAAGTTTGTTGTTGTTTGTTTATGTTGTTTGTATGTGTGTGTTTGTTTGTTGTTGTTTGTGTAGGTTTGTTTGTATGTGTTTTTTGGTATACCAGATAGTAATTTTAGTGATTTAAAAATGAATCAAACTATTATTAAGAATACAATATTATACAAATGAAATAATAACCGGAAATAGATACATTGTGGATGTAAAGAGCTCTAGAATTTGTATTATTAAAGAACTTCTAGTAAAGATTATCAATTTTATCGAGTAAAAATATTGGAGGAAAAAATATTTGTATTAAAGGGTAAGAAATATACATATTAAAAGAAACCGAATGTATGTGGTTACTATTGAGTCTTATAAAATAATATTAAGGTCAATTTTAAAGTTAAATAAACATGATGGTTTAACATAAAGCTATAACTTGATACACTCATTTTCAAACAAAACAAAATAAAAAAATCTAAAAACGTTGTTTTACATTTAAACACTTAAACAAAGTTTTTTGTTTAGATTATAGACAAAAAATTTCGATAAAGCTCACTGCACCATAAATGTATTTGGGAAGGTCCACTTGGGTTATCATACAAATATTATAACATAATAGCGAGTGATATGCATTGATGTTTATTAGAACTGTCGTAAATCTACTGAATGTTAAAAATATGAGTGTGCACCCTTAAAATGATCGTAGGATCACATCATTGGCACTGTTTGTTCTAAAGACAACTTATCTCTAGTCATATGTCACATGAAACGTGGTCAACGCAGTGGTTTATAAGCAGCACAGGATTAATAAAATGTGCCTTTAGGGCTTGCAACGTATGCCATACTTGTACCATACTTTGATTTGTTTTACACTTATTAACACGTCATATAAAACCTCAGGATCTCTAATTTGAAAGTGTTATGATTAGCTTACAGTTGTGATTTTTTTCTATATCGGGAATATATTTTCCGATTAGGAACGTTATTAAGGTAGGAACAACTTTTTGATAGCATATTTAAGGTCAGTTCTCTCATTGGCCTGATGATGACCGGTGTGACTGGTCGAAATCGATAGCCTTGTACCATCTTTTATATATGTTTACCCTCTGTATGTGAATCAGTATAAGTGTAAATATATTCTTAAGTATTGCAAGACGGCTTTTATTACATCCCGTAAGGTAGGAAATAAACATTGTATATTAAAATGCAGTAATAATAAGTTTATAATCACTTTACCTCAAAAAGAGATTGATGAAATTTTTTTAATTGTCCTTATATGTATTTATAAAAAGCAGTTTATATCAAAATATAACTATTCACAGTAAAAGTTGTCACAATAAAAGTTGGTCGGTGAAAATTCTTTAGAAATGACAAAACGTAATCGACAGGAGACGGTGGTCGATATTTATTCTTTTAACTTAATATTCTATCAGCATCTTGGTTGTACTCAACAGTAATTAATGTTTCGGATAAGACAGACTGGAGTCAAGTTTTGTAATTAAGAAAGCTCTAATGAAGGAGTTGAAAACAAGGAATAAACAACCAGGATTAAAGTTGTAAAAGGGATTTATGGCTGAAAATTTTGGGCTAAGTAATGTTTTTTTATGAATAAATTAATACGAGTATAATATAAGGAATAATTTTTCACAACACATTAAATTACATATTAGTATATAGTATATGGTAAAGGGTACAATAGACTGAATCTAGTTTAAAAATCAATTACAAGTTGTTTAGGCGTTGTTTAATCAAGGCGCATGAATTTATTGTCCGTAAACCCCAATCAATAGTTGAACTCTTCCATTTTGTTTAGAAGCAGTTAATAAATCAAGAAATACACTATTAATTTAGTATTTTTTCACCTCGATTTAGTGGTCAACATTTAAAACTACTCGTAATTTTACCGAAATACTTTTTTTGGCGAATTTCCCCTATAGGGAAGAACCTATTACCGTAGGTCTCATGGTAAGACTTAAGCCCGAGACCATGATAACTTTTCATTTTGAGGTCCCCAGATGCCAAAAATACCATTCGTTCAAATTGTTTTATATATATATATATATATATATGTCCGTAAGCACGATAACTCTCGTAAAATAGGTCCGATCTTAATGAAATTTGGTACAAATGTGTAAAGTACCATTTATTTGAACGAGTTCGAAAACCAGACGAACCGCACCATCCGAAGGGGGGTTAAAGAACACCGTGGGGGGGGGTGGGGGGTTTTGTACCACACAAATTTTTTTTGGAGATTCCACATTTGTTTTATTTAAATAAAATTTAAATTTTTCCTATTGCACTCAGCAAACTCAGCATATAAAAAAACAAACAATTTGTTATTTTGATCATTGCTCGACGTCAGTTGGTTACTGAGATGTTGAAAGAGCTAAACACAGTACGTTGTCTAATGTTATTCTTATGGAGAAAAAGAAAAATTGTATGTCTCGCTTATTTATGAAGATAAACGACAAAATTTGGTATATGCTTCATCTGGTTGGGGTTTATTATTGTTTGCACAAAAAACAATTTTTTCGTCGATGGTTCCCGTAGCAGCAAACCTGGTACTCATCCCAAATGTTGTTATTATTATGGAGAATAATTAATATTTTTAAATATTGGTTGTTTGTGAATATATTTCTTATGCAGGTTTGCTGCGACGGGGGTATTTATCTGTAGTTTACATTTTATATAAATATTCATATGTCACACATCTTTTTACATGATCTACACATCGTGTATGATGTTTACGTTAATGTAAGAATATAATTTTAACACTTTTTTGAAATGCTGGTGATGATGTTTGATGTTTGAAGACAATTCCTAATACTTGCCATTTTTATAATATACCAACATGTTGTACGAACATTTTACCTGCTGGATCATCCGGCGTTTTATATAACAACTTGACAGTGGTTTGAGACAAATCAACAAATTAGTTATTATAGACGAAAATGAGCATGACATACGTTGTAACTTGTGACAAATTCCTAGGCCTATACGGTGAGCTGCAGTAAGACTCTGAAAGTTCTTCCTGTCACAAAGTTAGGATCCATATGTTTATTCTGTCCTTCAATGTTTGATTGATGAGCATTTACGAAGTTTGACTATCCTAGTGAAACTCATTACTTTATTATTCTTAATTTCCTTGTAAAAATACCTTCTAAAAATGTAGGTACAATAAAACTGACCACAATTACACCTACTGTACTCTTTGGATTTTTTTTCAATCACGAATGATAAAAATCGATATTTTATTTTAGCCTATACTCTGATAAACATAAGATAAGAAGAAAATATAAAGTACATAGATAAGTAGTGGAGAAACCACAAAGAGGCATACTATTCGGCGCTTTTTCCCCATGTTATTCTTATGGGGATCAGTTTTTGCGCCGACACCCGATCCCGCCTATACTAATAAGCCACAAGTTTCCTTGCTGGCCTATATTAATACCCAACCCTTGCCTATATTAAATATATTGTCCCCATCCCTCCTCTATATTTTTTAAAATTAATTTTCAAATTCAGGCTAAAAAACTATCTTTAGTGTTTATGGTCCGATTTGTTTAAAACTTGGATATGTTATTGTCATAGGCAAGTGTTTTAATAAATTCCACTTACATTTCCCAAATTCACTATTACAGTCAAATTAAAAAATATTTTTGAAAAATACTGCCAATTGCCACCTTCTTTATTAACTGTCCGATTTGTCTGCAATTTGGATATGTTATTGTCCTACGCAAGTGTTTTAATAAATTACACTTACATTTCCCAAATTCACTATTACAGTCAAATTAAAAATTATTTTTGAAAAATACTGCCAATTGCCACCTTCTTTATTAACTGTCCGATTTGTCTGCAATTTGGATATGTTATTGTCCTAGGCAAGTGTTTTAATAAATTTCACTTACATTTCCCAAATTCACTATTACGGTCAAATTAAAAAATATTTTAGAAAAATACTGCCAATTGCCAACTTCTTTATTTACTGTCCGATTTGTTTAAAATTTAGATATGCTATTGACCTAGGCAAGTGTTTTAATAAATTAGCCTTACATTTCCCAAATTCACTATTACAGTCAAATTAAAAAATATTTTTGAAAAATACTGCCAATTGCCAACTTCTTTATTTACTGTTCGATTTGTTTAAAATTTGGATATGTTATTGTTGTAGGCTAGTGTATATGCACCATCCACATTTTACAAATATTGCGGTTAAATTTTAAAAAATTTGGAAAAATACTGCCAATTGCCAACTTCTTTAGTTACTGTCCGATTTGTTTAAAATTTAGATATGTTATTGTTGTAGGCTAATGTATATGCACCATCCACATTTTACAAATATTGCGGTTAAATTTTTAAAAATTTGGAAAAATACTGCCAACCGGCAACTTCTTTATTTATGGTCTGATTTGTTTAAAATTTGGATATGTTATTGTTGTAGGCTAGTGTATATGCACCATCCACATTTTACAAATATTGCGGTTAAATTTTAAAAAATTTGGAAAAATACTGCCAATTGGCAACTTCTTTATTTATGGTCTGATTTGTTTAAAATTTATATATGTCATTATTCTAGGCTAGTGTATATGTACCATCCACATTTGACAAATTAACTATAATGGTCAAATTTAAAAAATATTTTGGAAAAAATATACTAACAATTTCAAACTTCTTTATTTACTGTCTGATTTATTTTCGGATATGTTATAGCTCTTATATAGGTAACAAGACCACACTACCACACGTTCCACTACCCCCTATAATACAGTATTTTGTCTTTTTTGTTTGTTTATTTTGCTGTAATCCCAAAACTGACTTTGCTGTTTATTGTCCGATTTGCCTACACTTTGGATATTGTCCTAAGCATTTATTGTCTGATTTATTTTTGGATATGTTATAGCCCCCAACTATTATATCTAAAATTACAATATTATTTCCACCTATAATACAGTTGATGTGTTGTTTGTTTTGCCGCAACCTAAAAACCAACATTGGTATTTGTGTTTTTACAAAACTATATTTTGTAAATTACTACCAATAACTCCTTTATTTACTTTTCGACTTGTTATATCCCCTCATATCTAAATTTACCGTATATTTTTTCCCTTTTAATGCTGTTTTGTCGTAACCAAACTTTGGATATGACTGCAATATATTACTGGCCATTGCATAAGTAAATACCCCATTTCCAAATTCACTATTACGGTTGGATTAAAAAAAATAAATACAAGCTTATTATATACATCCAGCTGATAAGTAATATATATCCACAATTATGGTCAGAACTGCCTAAATTTTGGATATGTTTTAAGCCAATGCGATAACAACAAATAAATTTTTAAAACCCAAAACACTAATCTTTCTTTGTGCTTGTTTGGAGTAGTTTTTATTTTATCCAACTTAATTTTGCAGTTAAAATCAAACTTCCCACATTCTAGCTCCCTTTCCAGCCAGTGGTTGGAGACATAAAGGTTACGAATATTTTCAAACTGTACAATATATCTTTTTCTACCCCTATGTTGGACTTGTTTAATAGCGCACCATATTCCAAATCCTCCAGTCTACTACATTCTTTAAATTTAACATTGCCTTTAATATCTTGCATCTCTATGTCTTCTTGTCCAACATCCCACTCATTGTTATGGAAACTTTCTATTTTTGGAAAGGAATTGCCATAAAATGTTGCGGTTCCGTTAGTGTTAAAGCTTGCAAGTGGCTCGTTGGTAGGTAGATAAATAATGTCCAAATCACCACCGTATGGCAACACGCCATAACCTTGCCTATTCTTATTTATCTCTATAAATACAGTTTTACAGACACCTTTAACATAGTATACACCCCTCCATCCTTTTCTGCCAACACACCCACAAACTTGTTGTTTACTACAAACGCATACACTATATAATGTCTATAATGCTCTAGATCCTCGTCGCAGAAAGTAATCTTTTAATTTATCCTCTCTTTCCCTTCTTTCTTTAGCCAACTGTGCTTTGTATTCCTCTGCAACAGTATTTTCCACATATTCCAATGTCTTCTAATTCCAATTTCCTCTTTTTGGAACAACTCTCTAAGAAAGGCTTGGAAAGTGGCTCTATTTCTTTAATAGTGTATGGGTACAGTTTATTGGTCCGGCTTCTTAAAACGTAGGGAGTAAGGTTAGGACTTTCCACTAAGCCTAATTCTTCTAAATTGATGTGTTTAGGTATAGTGGAGAAAGGTGTATTTGATTTTGTAAAACATGTACCCCCAGATTTGATGTAACACTTATGCTTTACACCTATGGCATCCTCCTCTATTACCTCCACATAGTTAGTTGGTAAACAGTTAAAGCTAAATGCAGATAGAGCACACTTTATTAACTTTTCCCTTTGTGTACTATCTTTTGTCAGTTTTAGTTGTACTCCAGTTATCTTCTTCGTATTACTATTACCCCAATATGTGCATTGTAATAAATCGTTAAACACTAAACAACAACTGTTTTGTAATTGATTGGCAACTTTCACCCACATCTTACGCAGAGGTACAGCATAGAATGGAGCATTTTGAAAGTACCTTTTGTTGTCTTCTATTAGACTTAAACAATCTCTTAAAGGTTCAAACCCTTTACCAAAACCTCTACAATAGTTATATATTGTTGCCTCTAACCTTGTTATTCCATTCTCTCTAGCTAGTTTAGACGAGAACGTGTCTTTTAGTCTCGCATCTGGACAGTTTACAAAGTTTATTATATGGTTTCCTATACTTTTAATTACTCCAGGGCTTGTAATCTGGCATATAAATTTATTATATATTTTTACCCTGCTATTAAACCATGTTAAACAGTCTTTACTAACATTATCTACAATAACATTATATCCATTCGCCCCTTGGTAGCAAAAGTTTTCTGTAAGATATTGGCACATTTCCTCTTTATTAAATATTCCAGCCAAATCTAGTGTTATATCGAAATCCATAAGATAGTACATTTCTTTTTCCAGATCTTGCAGTATCTTTGGAAGATCTTCCAACAAATCCTTAATTTTAACATTTTAAGCTCTATTTTATAGGGAATTGCTATAGGATCATCATACTTTTGTTTAATTTGGTCAATATCTTTCTTTATTATTTGTAACACACCCTCGCTTTGGGAGAATGGTAGTTTGGCCACAACACCATGTCGAGCTAAAGAGAACTTTTTAAATATTCCTCGTAAGTAGCTATTAAACGAGCCACATATTTCCTTCTTAACTTTAAATTTATTCCGAACATCCCCATCACAATCCGCAACATTGGTTATCTTAACTAACATCCGTTATAGATGTTAAGTTATTTAATTTTGGTTCACCCTCGCAATAGTTTATATTACCTATGTCTGTAAGAAGGTTATTATTACGTAGATTTTCTAATAAAAACCATATACCGAATCTTTCGTTAGTAGGTTTAATACAATTCCCCAATAAATGGCTAACAGAGCACATTTCTTTTATACAAAAAAGTAGCGGAAACATGTAAACAGGACAGACTATAGGCAACACAATCCTATAGGGATTGTGTTGTAGGGAATTTAACACAATCATAACATTGTCCACAATGTTATGATTGTGTTAAATTTGTTTATATTACATATATTTCTTACACAATTTACAAACTATTTTTTGTGTCAGTTGACAGAACGTGTAAAGTTGTGTTAAATGGATGTAAACCAGTATCTGTGCCTGTGTCCAAATGTGTTGGAGTGTGTTATTTATTGTGTCTCTGCATTTGTGTTGTTTTATAAACTTTAAATATTACTATGTCCTTATACTCTTACTATTTCTGTTACTATAATATTTATCTTTTACTGTTTGTTTTCCAAGTTTGATTGTGGGTTTGGCTAATATATCGGATGTTGTACCAATACTGACCTTTGTCTAAATAGTAATGGATTGATTACGTGCTGCACTATGTGGTGTTTGTCTTACTATTTGGCAATACACTTCCAACACATTTCCTGTCTAATATCTGGCCGGTTGTATTCAGCACAATTTACATTTGTGTTTTACTTTACAACAACACAATGAGACGTCTATTCTGCTGCTTATACAACAGATGTATGGGTCTTGTAGAATGTGCGTATCTGTATTAAATACATATATTACTCTACTGCACAGGATGTTGGGTTTAATAGTACAAAACCTAATACAAGGACTAAGAATAGAATTATAGAATTTCGACAATTTGGGTACTAATGTTAATATGTTAATTATATTGAGACTATAAACTTATTTAGTCGAATTTGTGGGTATTCCATATTTGCATGTGGGTGTCCACTTACATGTTACACTTACCACTCGCCTGTGTTTATATACAATATATATTTACAACCTCTATATGCCTATAGTGTAATCTGTCCTGTTTACATGTTTCCGCTACTTTTTTGTATAAAAGAAATGTGCTCTGTTAGCCATTTATTGGGGAATTGTATTAAACCTACTAACGAAAGATTCGGTATATGGTTTTTATTAGAAAATCTACGTAATAATAACCTTCTTACAGACATAGGTAATATAAACTATTGCGAGGGTGAACCAAAATTAAATAACTTAACATCTATAACGGATGTTAGTTAAGATAACCAATGTTGCGGATTGTGATGGGGATGTTCGGAATAAATTTAAAGTTAAGAAGGAAATATGTGGCTCGTTTAATAGCTACTTACGAGGAATATTTAAAAAGTTCTCTTTAGCTCGACATGGTGTTGTGGCCAAACTACCATTCTCCCAAAGCGAGGGTGTGTTACAAATAATAAAGAAAGATATTGACCAAATTAAACAAAAGTATGATGATCCTATAGCAATTCCCTATAAAATAGAGCTTGCAAATGTTAAAATTAAGGATTTGTTGGAAGATCTTCCAAAGATACTGCAAGATCTGGAAAAAGAAATGTACTATCTTATGGATTTCGATATAACACTAGATTTGGCTGGAATATTTAATAAAGAGGAAATGTGCCAATATCTTACAGAAAACTTTTGCTACCAAGGGGCGAATGGATATAATGTTATTGTAGATAATGTTAGTAAAGACTGTTTAACATGGTTTAATAGCAGGGTAAAAATATATAATAAATTTATATGCCAGATTACAAGCCCTGGAGTAATTAAAAGTATAGGAAACCATATAATAAACTTTGTAAACTGTCCAGATGCGAGACTAAAAGACACGTTCTCGTCTAAACTAGCTAGAGAGAATGGAATAACAAGGTTAGAGGCAACAATCTATAACTATTGTAGAGGTTTTGGTAAAGGGTTTGAACCTTTAAGAGATTGTTTAAGTCTAATAGAAGACAACAAAAGGTACTTTCAAAATGCTCCATTCTATGCTGTACCTCTGCGTAAGATGTGGGTGAAAGTTGCCAATCAATTACAAAACAGTTGTTGTTTAGTGTTTAACGATTTATTACAATGCACATATTGGGGTAATAGTAATACGAAGAAGATAACTGGAGTACAACTAAAACTGCCAAAAGATAGTACACAAAGGGAAAAGTTAATAAAGTGTGCTCTATCTGCATTTAGCTTTAACTGTTTACCAACTAACTATGTGGAGGTAATAGAGGAGGATGCCATAGGTGTAAAGCATAAGTGTTACATTAAATCTGGGGGTACATGTTTTACAAAATCAAATACACCTTTCTCCACTATACCTAAACACATCAATTTAGAAGAATTAGGCTTAGTGGAAAGTCCTAACCTTACTCCCTACGTTTTAAGAAGCCGGACCAATAAACTGTACCCATACACTATTAAAGAAATAGAGCCACTTTCCAAGCCTTTCTTAGAGAGTTGTTCCAAAAAGAGGAAATTGGAATTAGAAGACATTGGAATATGTGGAAAATACTGTTGCAGAGGAATACAAAGCACAGTTGGCTAAAGAAAGAAGGGAAAGAGAGGATAAATTAAAAGATTACTTTCTGCGACGAGGATCTAGAGCATTATAGACATTATATAGTGTATGCGTTTGTAGTAAACAACAAGTTTGTGGGTGTGTTGGCAGAAAAGGATGGAGGGGTGTATACTATGTTAAAGGTGTCTGTAAAACTGTATTTATAGAGATAAATAAGAATAGGCAAGGTTATGGCGTGTTGCCATACGGTGGTGATTTGGACATTATTTATCTACCTACCAACGAGCCACTTGCAAGCTTTAACACTAACGGAACCGCAACATTTTATGGCAATTCCTTTCCAAAAATAGAAAGTTTCCATAACAATGAGTGGGATGTTGGACAAGAAGACATAGAGATGCAAGATATTAAAGGCAATGTTAAATTTAAAGAATGTAGTAGACTGGAGGATTTGGAATATGGTGCGCTATTAAACAAGTCCAACATAGGGGTAGAAAAAGATATATTGTACAGTTTGAAAATATTCGTAACCTTTATGTCTCCAACCACTGGCTGGAAAGGGAGCTAGAATGTGGGAAGTTTGATTTTAACTGCAAAATTAAGTTGGATAAAATAAAAACTACTCCAAACAAGCACAAAGAAAGATTAGTGTTTTGGGTTTTAAAAATTTATTTGTTGTTATCGCATTGGCTTAAAACATATCCAAAATTTAGGCAGTTCTGACCATAATTGTGGATATATATTACTTATCAGCTGGATGTATATAATAAGCTTGTATTTATTTTTTTTAATCCAACCGTAATAGTGAATTTGGAAATGGGGTATTTACTTATGCAATGGCCAGTAATATATTGCAGTCATATCCAAAGTTTGGTTACGACAAAACAGCATTAAAAGGGAAAAAATATACGGTAAATTTAGATATGAGGGGATATAACAAGTCGAAAAGTAAATAAAGGAGTTATTGGTAGTAATTTACAAAATATAGTTTTGTAAAAACACAAATACCAATGTTGGTTTTTAGGTTGCGGCAAAACAAACAACACATCAACTGTATTATAGGTGGAAATAATATTGTAATTTTAGATATAATAGTTGGGGGCTATAACATATCCAAAAATAAATCAGACAATAAATGCTTAGGACAATATCCAAAGTGTAGGCAAATCGGACAATAAACAGCAAAGTCAGTTTTGGGATTACAGCAAAATAAACAAACAAAAAAGACAAAATACTGTATTATAGGGGGTAGTGGAACGTGTGGTAGTGTGGTCTTGTTACCTATATAAGAGCTATAACATATCCGAAAATAAATCAGACAGTAAATAAAGAAGTTTGAAATTGTTAGTATATTTTTCAAAATATTTTTTAAATTTGACCATTATAGTTAATTTGTCAAATGTGGATGGTACATATACACTAGCCTAGAATAATGACATATATAAATTTTAAACAAATCAGACCATAAATAAAGAAGTTGCCAATTGGCAGTATTTTTCCAAATTTTTTAAAATTTAACCGCAATATTTGTAAAATGTGGATGGTGCATATACACTAGCCTACAACAATAACATATCCAAATTTTAAACAAATCAGACCATAAATAAAGAAGTTGCCGGTTGGCAGTATTTTTCCAAATTTTTTAAAATTTAACCGCAATATTTGTAAAATGTGGATGGTGCATATACATTAGCCTACAACAATAACATATCTAAATTTTAAACAAATCGGACAGTAACTAAAGAAGTTGGCAATTGGCAGTATTTTTCCAAATTTTTTAAAATTTAACCGCAATATTTGTAAAATGTGGATGGTGCATATACACTAGCCTACAACAATAACATATCCAAATTTTAAACAAATCGAACAGTAAATAAAGAAGTTGGCAATTGGCAGTATTTTTCAAAAATATTTTTTAATTTGACTGTAATAGTGAATTTGGGAAATGTAAGGCTAATTTATTAAAACACTTGCCTAGGTCAATAGCATATCTAAATTTTAAACAAATCGGACAGTAAATAAAGAAGTTGGCAATTGGCAGTATTTTTCTAAAATATTTTTTAATTTGACCGTAATAGTGAATTTGGGAAATGTAAGTGAAATTTATTAAAACACTTGCCTAGGACAATAACATATCCAAATTGCAGACAAATCGGACAGTTAATAAAGAAGGTGGCAATTGGCAGTATTTTTCAAAAATAATTTTTAATTTGACTGTAATAGTGAATTTGGGAAATGTAAGTGTAATTTATTAAAACACTTGCGTAGGACAATAACATATCCAAATTGCAGACAAATCGGACAGTTAATAAAGAAGGTGGCAATTGGCAGTATTTTTCAAAAATATTTTTTAATTTGACTGTAATAGTGAATTTGGGAAATGTAAGTGGAATTTATTAAAACACTTGCCTATGACAATAACATATCCAAGTTTTAAACAAATCGGACCATAAACACTAAAGATAGTTTTTTAGCCTGAAAATTAATTTTAAAAAATATAGAGGAGGGATGGGGACAATATATTTAATATAGGCAAGGGTTGGGTATTAATATAGGCCAGCAAGGAAACTTGTGGCTTATTAGTATAGGCGGGATCGGGTGTCGGCGCAAAAACTGATCCCCATAAGAATAACATGGGGAAAAAGCGCCGAATAGTATGCCTCTTTGTGGTTTCTCCACTACTTAGATAGATGCAGCTGCTATCTAAAAAACAGAAAATTAATAAAATGTGAATAAATTTCAAATCTAAGAATTTAATGCAGAATGTTTCATTCATGCAAGGTGTCTCAATCAGATTACAGACGAGTAGCTTGACCTAGATGGATAAAACAAAACTTGTTTCCTACAAAACTAATATTAAGGAATACGGTAAAAGTAGTTTTAAATGCTGTATACAGTGTCCTTTGAAAACCTAAGGCCACTAGTAAGTACCTTGTAATATTGAAAAATATATATACTGCATTTTGTAAATCTTTTAAAGCCCTATTCCTATTGTAGGTACTTTTAAGCCCAAGAGGTGTACGCCAATTCTTCCCGTAAGAGGATGAACGTAGATTCAATGTTTTACATATATTTTATAATAGTCTCGATTATATTGTATAATATACACTATTTAATATGTTCATAACAGCGTTTAAGAGAAGAAAGCGCAACACAAATATTACTGGGTTATTTGTATTTCAAAATACAGCAATCATACTACCTAAAGTTATGGTAAAGCGCCTACAACTCTATACTCTCCTGATAACGTAGCGACTGCAGAAAAGTTCTAGTTAATTTTATTAGCTGTGCAGTTACAGGGTGTGATATAAGAGTAGTTTAAATGATAATCCTATATAAAAGTTTTCAAGGAATCCGAGGGCTTAACCAGATTTTCAACCGGTCCCACGGTAATGAAGTTACACTGTTTTAGGGATAGCAAAGGACCGTCACACGGAAAGAGTGTAAGTGAATTAACGAACGGGATTTTTTAATCATGGATAGGGATTTCTGTGCCAAATCCCATTGAAATAGACAAGAGCGTCAAGTTAATCCTCCAAGACACTAATGGAAAGATAATATTTTGTTGTTTTATGTGTGAGGACTATTTTCGTTTATCCAATAGAAAATAAATTGGAGAGGAAATACAACTAAGTTTTCTCATCTGTTTTAAAATTGGGACCAATATACATTTGAGATAATTCAAGGAAACAGTTGTATCTCCTTAACCACAACGCCAGGTAGCGTTGTGTGTTGTTTATTGTTATTTTGTCCATTTTAAATATCTTACTCCTAATAAATTAAACTCTACTTTTATATTCCTCTTGACAGTATTTTCCTACTATACTTAAGTAATTAGACTATTTGACTATTGTGAGAGTGCAGTATTGACTCTCTTTTGTTGAAATAACCTAAATTTGAAAATATTTATAAATAGTTTCACGTGGCTCCGAGCAAATTTAAATGGTGTTCAACATTGTTTTATCCTCTAAGATCACGTGTTTTTCTGTAATGTTTTAAACTCTTTACTTGAGACACCGTTTATAGTTAGTATAATTATTATTGCATTAATGAGAAGCAAACAATAATTTTTCTCAAGCAAAATTAATATTGAAATGTATCCATGTAAGAAATATATCCTTCAGTTTTAACAACTTATAATACTAATTGATGTTAATTAGTAGACGAGAAGATGTACTGTATTAGCAATAAGAAACAATAATTAATCATACTACAAGACTGATTGCAACCTTGACCCCTGACTACAACCTTTAATCCTGTCAATGATTTTTTCGAGTTTATTTTGTTCGCGTTTCATGAAAATAAGTGTTTGTTAAGTGCAACTTATTTTGCATATTTATAATACATCACTAAAAATATTTGTATCATAATTAGAAACATTTGGCGCCCAATTGATTGGGCTACTAGCTCAAAGATTACTATTCTAACGTTCTATTACTAGCAACTATCGAATGTCATAATTTTTAATATCTTAAATTTTATAAGATGTTAAAATATATTAGACTGATCTAGAATTTACGTTTTTGAGTTTAAGTCAACTTATAACAACAAAAACAAATAATATTTTTAAATGGTTACCTTTGTTAGTTTATACTTGGAATATGTTAAGAGTTAAGAGTAATGATATTAGGTTTTAATTTTTCACTTAACATCAAGATTGCATATTCTTACCATCGCAACATCAAGGTCCATAATTACTCCTTCATTTACCTTTTGTAGCGGGGTAATTTATCTTAATCAGAGGTCTAATCTCTGGAACCCTGTGGAGGAGTAGTGAGGGTTTATGATTTCACTAATAATTTTATAACCTTCAATAATTTGTTTATAATATCAACAAATTTATTTTTTACAACAGAATTAAAACTATTGATAACAAATTAATATTTAAGTTTATACCTATGTATTCTTAATATAATGGGTAAATTATCTTTAAAAACCACATTGTTTTGATATTAAAATAACCGAATATTAAACTAAAATAAAGTTTGGATTCAACTAACTAAATTATTACGGTATCGGCATTTTTACTTGACACCCGGTTAAGACACAAAACTCTCAACGAAGAAAGAAAATTGCGTTTCAAAACTTAACCCTCACTTTGCATGCGAGTGGTATTCTTATGGGAAAAAATGTACAGGTTTTTGTTCGACGAAAAAATGGAAATGTTTAATTATATTTAGAGCTCCTGAGTTTTAAATATCAATTTTAAACTATCTATTCACGTAATGCATAAAAACTAAAAAAATGTTACTTAAGTTTAAATAACGTAAAATGATCTTATTTCAATGTTAAATGATGAAAAACTTATAGCTTTTTACAGTTCGATTTGTATTAATTTTATTGATCCGTTTTATTTTTTATTACATGCATCGTAATCATAGCAAATAGCTCCTACTGCAATGACTTATGTCACTCTCATTACCAAGCTATTGATGACAATCCGAGTCTCTGTTTTTAGATTAGTACAGTAGAATTCCAATTTCACAGTTATGAAGACAAACAAACATTGTTTATATCATGCAGGTTAACCAGAATATGAGTACTGAATACAACTAGATTAAATTTTAATTCTTCCCATGTGTATGCTCGACAATTTAGTGCCTGATCGTGGTTAAAGTATAATTAATATGATTAAAAGCTAGTTCATAAATGTATTTTTGTCAAAGCGTAGGTGATAATACGATTTGAAACGCTGAAGTGGTTCAAATATAGTTGTAATTCGATTAAAACACCTAAATAACGAATAAGACCTCGTGTTATACAACATTTAATGGTAGATACTTGGGCGACCAAACTAACTAAGCGGGCTGGATTAGAGGAATGACGCCCGAGGGGCTCATTACAGCAACTGTTAACCAGGTTCAGTATTAATTATATATGAGGTTTGGCGGCCCTACGTTGTATCCTACAGACCTGCCTCTCAAACCACATCACCCCTACCATCACAGGTATTTACAATCACCTATTACTTTTAAGACAATTATTGTAACTCACGCCTTGAAATAAATATCGATATTTAGTCACGAATCTCTAGGCAAGAGATATAAGGAGTAAGTAAATGTATCTAAATGTTGGTCAACTAAGAGTTTAGGATGATAATAAAAGGTTTGGGTATATAAGGAGAGTTAAAATGAAAGTTAAAATCAAAAGATAAGGATAAAATTTATTACGTTATTGGGTCTGTTCAAATTCTTGTCCTGAAAGCAAAGAAATCCAATTACCTGTTGTTGACCTTGTTAGGAGCATTGAGGAGATCAAAGCAATTACAACGATGCGTTTCTGTTGAAGTTTCTCTTTATTACACAAAGTCTAAACATTGAATGTTATACTAATAACTAACTGTGAAATTATGAGTTGGAATTCTACTGTGTAAGAACAACCTAGAGACTCGGAATGGCTTGAATGTCATCCATAGGTTGGTGATGAGAGCGGAAAACGTGTTACCACTAACTTTACGGCAGAAGTTACGTTAGGTTATGAATTTAGGATTGTATTACTAAAGTAAAGTCAATGTGTACAAAGTTTTTTTGTTGTATATTCCTACTGGTACAGTGTCACCTAAGGGTGAACTGATTTTAGCGAATTTCCCCTATAGGGAAGAAGCTATTACCGTAGGTCTCATGGTAAGATTTAAGCCCGAGACCATGAAAAATTTTTTTTTAGGTCCCCAGATGACTAAAACACTATTCGTTCAAATTTATATATATATATATATATATATATATATATATATATATATATATATATATATTTGTCCGTGAGTGCGATAACTTGAGTAAAAAACGTCCGATTTGGATGAAATTTGGCTCAAATGTGTAAAGTGACATTTAAGACTTTAAGTTCGAAAACCAGAAAAATCAGGCCAAGGGGAGTTTATGGGGGTTTTAAATTTTCCAAAAATCAGTTTTTTGCATTTTTTACCCTAAAATTTTCAAAACACTTAATTTTGGTTTAGACCATGTTATAGAGCTTAAAAAAACAAATAATATGGCATTTTGAATTATTAAGCTAGGTTAAGTGGTTGCGGAGAAAATCCAAAAAATCCTGCTCATAAAATATCCTATGTTAATCTTATGGGGAAAAAGGTTTTTGGCTTTTCCTAAGTTAATTTTAATGTAAACTTTACATTTGCTTTTATCAATCAACTCAGCTCCACAAAACAATCATTTTGGTGTTTAAATTGTGATTCTACGTCCAACCGTTGCTGAGATATTCAAAGTGCTAAACACAGTACGTTGTCCAATTTTATCCTTATGGAGAATAAATAAAATTTGATATCTCCATTGTTAATGAATGTATATTGATGAAACTTGGCACGTGGGGTCACGTAGTACTGGTATATTGATATTTGCACAAAAAATTGATTTTTTATTGATTATCCCCGTAGCAGCGAACCTGCGTACTCAGCCCCCATGTTATTCTTATGGAGAATAAGTAAAATGTAATGACTCCCTTAATTATGAACATAAATTAAGAAAACTTGGTATGTGGCTTCACCTTGTTGAGTTATATTGATATTTGCATAAAAACCCATTTTTTTTTAGTTTCTTGTTGCAGCAAACCTGCTTACTCATCTCCAATGTTATTCTTATGGAGAATAATTAAAATGTTATATAGTGCTTACTTATGATTGAATATTGATTAAACTTGGTATGTGGCTTCACCTAGTTAAATTATATTTATATTTGCATAAAAACCAATTGTTTGTGTTCCTTGTTTCAGCAAACCTATGTACTCATCACCAATGCTATTCTTTCTTATAGGGAATAATTAAAATTGTATATATCGCTTATATATGAATATATTTTTATGAAATTTGGTGTGCGGCTTTATATGGTTTTAAGACATATATTATGCATTGGAAATTCGCTGAGTACGCAGGTTTGCTGCGACGGGGGTATTTTATGATACAGTATTTAGATTTGTAATCATATATTTAACAAGCTTGTTACATCATTATTACATTGTACAACTAACGGGGCAAAGAAACGAAAACTTTAAATTGAATGTACAATTGTGAAGGTACTGTATTGATTTTAATTTGGTTTCTGAGGTAGGAGTACAGTGAATAGATGGCATGAGATACAGTATAAGTTATTAAAAAATACATTTTGAATTTGTTCAATGTATAATTTGGTTCCTACGAGATTATGCTTCAGGTAGTTATCATCATCATCATTGTTGTGGATTAGGAAACCACAGCATAGCTGCGCAGGTTGCCGGAAGGATAGGATATAGCAGGAAAGGTAAGGGTAGGATAGGACGGCAGCCAAATCGACCCTTCAGATTGCCAACTCCCGTGCCCCTGTGACAGCTGGGGTGAGGCTTTCAAACAAGGGACCCGCATTCTGCCCTCCAACTGGTCATCTCAACTGACAGGGTATCCATGTACAACAACCATGGACCATCCATTTTTAGTGTGGCAGGTTGGGGATCAAACCCGGAGATTCTGTCCCTAGTCGCTGCAAATGGAGGGACCAAAGGTGAAAGGGAAGTTTGTCATAATGGACAGCCAAAAGACTTACCATATGTAATGACAACTTCATTTGCTGTACCCAATGTCATTTGCTGTACTTGTAGTCCTCAGACCTCAGGTAGTTATTAAGTCAATTACACGTTAGCAATACATTGCATATAATAATTTCCCACATTTCATTTATCATTGGACTATACAAACCAATTAGCCAAGTGAAACCAATGTTAAGGTTAAAAAAAAACTTAGCAATAAAATATGTTCTGTAATCACAGGATGTATCTTCAAAGTTACCGTAGTAAACGATTTAGCTAAGATGCAGAATATTAGTTGTTACATTTTTATTGTACTCGTAAATATAATTGTTGTATAAATATATATACACATATATATATAAGTATATATATAATATTTAGCTTCAGTAATATCCCTGTGATCCTGTTCTTAGCACGGCATTATTTGTGATATACTGTTACCATATTATAAACCAGTTATTGTGATTCTAGTATATGTAAATGAAATAACTAACAAATCTATAAGATGATGTACTTTTTAAGAAAAGAAGGGAAACAGTAAATCTCTTGAATGTACATCATGATTTGACTAATTAAAGCTTAAAGGGAAAAGAAACGTTTAACGCAGAACAGTTTTCTTTACAGGTAAAACACTAATACAACGTGAAATCCTCCTCCAACAATCCCCCACTCCATTCATCTTCTCAGAGTTCCTAATATATTTTGTTAATACAAATTTAAGTTTTTTAAAATTATATAAATATTTAAGAAATATTGTTTAAGCCTTCCAAACGAGTATCATTATTCATTTACCATAACAAACATCCTATATTTATATAATGTAATAAGTATGAACTATGGAAACAGTGTCTAACTTAGTCTCATTATTTTCAAGCCTTGTTCTATTATTCTCGTTTTATTACTTAGTCTCCGGAATGTTTAAAGTTTAAAGATTGATTATAACTATTTTAAAACATTAGTTCTATAATAAAAGTATCTATTGATAACATTGTTATGTGACCTTAACCGGGTATTTCAAGAAGAAGTGTACACCTTTATAACATACTTTGTTTAAAATTCATTGTTGATGATGGCGAGTTTATGCTAATCAAGGTTTTATTGCTGACATTTTCAATCACTTATTAGTAAAAACAAAGTTTCACAACTTTTCGGGTTCTGGAATCTGATCCCGTCTTTAGATGGAAAGAATGCCAAGAACATGACAAAATTAGTGGCACAATCCAGGCAAGCTGGAAAAAACACTGAACAACTAATACAGAGAACTCTAAAAGCATTGTGTTTTGACAACATTTCTGTCGTCAGTTTTGTAGAGCTAGGAATATACTCTCTGTAATAGGATAGAAGTTTTCAAATCAGGTTATTCACAACTTTGGTGGTTATTATGTCGCCTATCTTGCTAGGAGGACAGTTTGCCAATTTATACTAATAAACCAGCAATAATAGAGACAATAGAGTAATTTAACTTATTAAGTTAATATTAATATGTTTATTTTACCACTCTGTGACTTTCTTGAAAATTATTGTTCATCAGTGTTTAGTATGTACATATAACAATTAATAAACATGAGCGTTTAAACAGTGCAAGTGTATCATACAAGTGCGGGAAAGGAAGCATAGCTTCAGGTCCACCCTAGATCGTGTTTTAATCTGCTATTGGAATGTTGTTAGCACTGCTAATGGCTGTGTGTTTACAACAGGGCATGACAAATGGCCAATCCTTGTTCCTATCATCGTCACGCACGTAATTTTAGCGGCAATTAACCATATTCAAAATTAAATCTAAAATAATATTTGTCTGACCTTCATTATTTAGATTGTTAGAACTATAAATCGATTGTTTAAAATATAAACAGAGAAGTAAAAGTAATTGTTTAAAGGAACATAATATTATTTTATTTTATCCTTTTAATACCATGCTTCTATAATTAAGAACTAAGTTCCTCTTACACCGGCACTTACGCTTACGCTTACACTTTTTTTTAAAAAAAAGCTAACCAGAAGCAAATTAATATTTATTGAAAATAAAACAGAGTATTATGATGACGAAAAATGAAAGTTTGTAGTATATGAACTGAAAAATAAGTTTGAAAAGTACTTCAAGTTTTAGTTTATATATAGAATATTATTTATAAGGTGAACATTCTGCAAAGAATTTAAGAGATTGACTATAAAAGTTCTTAATTTTTATAACCCGATAATCTTGGACTGACATCCATTATTCCCGTGAGTCTTAGATACCACGCACAGAACGGGATTCTAAATTCTGGGACTGAAACCTTCAATTGTATAACAGTATGCAGAGAGGTATAATATGACGCAAGACTACCACCAAAACTTTTGAGGTTAGATTTATGTAAGTGTGCTCTACTACTAAAGACCTTTAAAATAAGGTACGATTCGACTAAGCTTACGTTTAGAAATTTGAAGACGTCCTATGGTAGGCCGAAAATAAGTGAAATACAACAAATTGTCAATTACAGTAACCAAAATATGTTTGCAAAGTTCCAATAAGTTACGTTGAATTTGTTTGTATATTTATAATGTATTCCAGACTTTTGTCAACACTGAGTGTTGAAACTCAGAGGAATATTTAAAAGTGAATTAAATGGTTTTAGAGAAACAACGTAAAACTATTTTTTTAATGCGACTTTATCAGATAAAATTCAAGCGGATAAAATAGACGGATTTTTTTACTAAAATCAAACAAGATAGAAAACATACATAACAATTGAGTATACAGACCTGTCATAAGCTATAGTTAAATTGCATTTTCCGGCAAGGACACAGATGGCTCAAAATTACAAAATTACTGCTATTTTAACGGTTAAATCCCCTCGTCACAGCAAACCTGCGTACTCAGCGAATTTACGATGCACATTTTTGTATTAATACCACTTAAATCCGCTTACCAAGTTTCATAAAAATATTCACAAATAAGTGATATTTTAACTATTCTACAAAAAATAACATTTGGGATGAGTATTTAGGTTTGCTGATACAAGGAACACAAACAATTGATTTTGATGCAAATATCAAAAGAATTCAACTAGGTGAAGCCAAATACCAAGTTTTATCAATATTCAATGATGAATAAGAGATATATAACATTAGAATCATTCTCCTTAAGTATAACATGGGGGCTGAGTAAGCAGGTTTGCTGCAAAAGGAACGCAAAATATGGGTTTTTATTTAAATATCAATATAACTCAACTAGGTGAAGCCACATACCAAGTTTCATCAATCTACATTCATAAATAAGCGATGTAGACCATATTTTAATTAATCTCCATAAGAATAACAAGGGGGATGAGTACTCAGGTTTGCTACAACCAGGAGTACAAAAATTGGGTTTTATGCAAATATCAGTATAACTTAACGAGAGGTGAAACTGCATACCAAATTTGATTATGTTCATAATTAAGGGAGACATAAGATTTAGTTACGGGAAGTATCGGTAAAAATTCCTTTTTTGTGCAAATGAAAATAGATCACAACTAGATGAAGCCACACACCAAGTTTCATTAATATTTATTTGTTCTTTAATAAGCGAGATATAAAATTTTACTTTTTCCCAATAAGATTAACATTAGACAACGTACTTTGTTTAGCACTTATCTCGGTAAGCAATTAACGTAGAGCAATGATCAAAATACAAAATTGTTTGATTTTTTAAGCTAAATTCAATGGTCTAAACAAAATTTTGGGTTTAAAAAGAATTACATGTTAAAGGTTAAAAAAACATGTTTGGGGTACAAAACCCACTTTAAAATAGAGTGACCTGTCTGGTTCTTGAACTCATGAAAATAGATCCTGCCTTACACGTTTGTACCAAATTTCATAAAGATCGGACCTTTTTTAAGAAAGTTATCGTGACTACGGACACACACACACACACACACACACACACACACACACACACACACACACACACACACACACACACACACACACACACACACACACACACACACACATATATCTATATATATATATATACATATACATATATTTGAATTTGAACGAATGGTGTTTTTGGCTTCTGGGGGCCTCAAAACGAAAAGTTATCATGGTCCCGGGCCATGCCGACTACGGTAATAACGTCTTCCCTTTAGGGGAAATTCGAAAAAAAAGGTGTGAATAATTTAAAATTTACATTACTTATAGTAATGGAACATAATTACTTATAGTATTACTTATAGTACGGATTATGGTACTGTGATTTAACAATATAAATTATCAGATGAGGTTTGACTCCATTAAGCAGTCATGTCCTGCTTGAAGAAGGTTTGTTTTGCATATTAAAACGACCGGGATTAATCACCCGTGCTTCACTGAATATCATCATCCCCCTCAAACGTTAGTGACCAGCCCATTGCCTTCACAAACAGACTGTCTTGGCGATTGGCCTCAGTAGTGGGATTTTGCGGCTTTTGGCTCACTTGATTGACAGCTTCCGGTCACGTGACTTTGATGACGTAGGAATGACGTAGTTGGCGACGTAGTTGGCGACGTATTAGTGACGTCATGGATGTTTGGAGTAGGTCAAGGTCGTCTGAAGTAGTTTTTAAAAAGCTATCTTGCACAAGTTTTGATTCGATGGTTTCAAACTATCAAAATTATTTGTTGCTAAACGTTTTACCCAAAGTATGGCATGTGGGTAGTCTGCTGACGCGTCTCAACAAGACGAAGAAGTTGGTGCATTCATAATTCAGATCCGACTAAGGGTATAGCAGTAATAGCGAAAAAACAATATTTTGAAGGTTTTCCGCTATTGCTCCTAATTCCCTCGTCGGATCTAAATTCTGAATGCACCATCTTGTTCGTATTGTTGAGCCGCGCCAGCAGAGTACTCACATGCCATACTTTGGCTAAAAGGTTTAGCATCAAATAATTTTGATAGTTTAAAACTATCGAATCAAACTCGTGCAAGATTTCTAACTTTTATTTTTATTTCTTTATTTACAATAATACAAATCGAATAATGTGTTATTCGCTGTGAGACCTGGGCAAGATAGTTGGGTTTAACTTTTATGTATTACTCTTCATTTACAATATTTTAATTCTGTGTAGTTTTTGAAGTTTCCTCAAATGACGTTTGCTCAGAGTTCTTGGTGTTTGCTGTGTAACTTAAAATATAGTGCACAATATCTGGATCGGGTGTTTCCAATTTAATTTTCTAAGTCAGTGAAACGTTAATGCGCTCCTCCATGATTGTGTACGAAAATTACCATTAATTAAAACCTATCAAGGATAGCATTATTGCTTCCGCATCAGAAGTTGTTGTAGAAACTTCATTTACTTGTATTTGAGAAGTTGTATTTTCATTTGTGTCAGCTTGCTCATTAATATAAGAAGATGTGGAAGAAACAGTAGTGTCTTGGATTGGTGAGTCCATGTGTACTAGGCACGAGCTGGAGGTCTAATGATGTGATACAATCATGTAGTATAGATACCAGTCCTTCCCCCCACCAAGTTTTTACATCGCACAATAACCTCAGTATATGCGTTAGTAATGGTTTAGCTCTTAAACTGTGAGGATCGTAGCTCCGATTTAAAATGTTTTAAAATACCTCAGGATCAAGTTGATGTCTTGGATTGGCGAATTCATGTGTACTAGGCAAGAGCTGGAGGTTTAATAACGTGTCAACAAGCATGTAGGATGCCTAACCGCCCTTCCCCCACCAAGTTTATACATCGCACAATAACCTCAATATATGTGTTAGTTAGGGTTTAGCTCTTAGACTGTGTGGATCGTAGCTGAAAACCTCGGATGAAAATGTCACAGTTTTACAGGAATATGAGAAAGGTGTCCTTTAGTAGTCCAATAGCAACTACCTACTACTTTTTGGACTATGAAGATAGAAGGTCCACGCTTTCAGCTGATTGTCAGCGGTTCCGTCGTAGAATAATTGTCGTTGAAACACTCTTAGCTAGTTGTTTGCTACGTAAGGTGCATCACATAAATACATGTATTAGTTTAAATCACAGTGACTGTTATGCTTATTTGTTGAGCAAAAATCATTGTTAAGAGCTGGATGTCCCCCTACAGACTAAAAAACAAAAATTGACGATGGTTCAACGCGTGCTAGACACGGCGACAGCTGGCTCTTGGAATGTCCCCCGCAGACTGCAAAAAATAAATTTTCGGCTGCGCATCGCGCGTACAAGATTGTCGGACTAGTCATTCAGGTTTATTTTATGCACACATCTGCTATATAACGCAGGAAAAACATTCATCGATACCAGTCTCCTCCTGCATCGAATGAGAACCTGGTCTAAGGCTTACCTCTGCAGCTCCTGTCAAGATTGAGTCTAGTGTTTTACTGTGTATCTTTGTATCTGTTTAACCAATTGCAATCCCTCTTTAGCTTAGAACTACAAGTGTTATCATCATATAACTAACTTTGGATCCATCAAGTCTCCGTGTATTTTTGTATCTCCAAGTGTTATTTATCGTTATAATATAACTAACTTTCAATCTCTTTTAGCAGACTGTTCAAAGGAGTATTCGAGGAATCTTGCATCAAAGTGTTGTTTAATTTAACTGATTCTTCCTTCTAATATCTTCGTTAAAAACTCTGTCTTCTAGTGATACCGTTACATTCTATTTCAAATATACAAATTAATATGGCGTCGGCATCAGTATCAGTTTGTGAACGCAAACCCACTAAACCCTCCATCATCGCACCTTTGCCACGTCCGGTGACCATCGAAGTTGGAGCGACAGGTTCGCGGAAATTGCCGCCGTTACCCGTGACCGCAGTTGTAGGCGATGTTGTAAAGAGAAACATCCTCTTGGAAATGGGTCTGGAGCTCTCAGATGATGATTCTGAAGTGAAAGTTCCCTCTCCCAAAATACAGAAAACCACAATTCTTATATCCCCACATCAGGAACAACATATTGGACGCTGTAAACACCGTTTTATAAAAGGAAGTAGTAAAGGTCTCATGTGTAACAAACGGTGTTTGAAAGGGCGCGACCAGTGCGGTATCCACTTTGGTCAAACAGTAAAAAAATTGAAAACATCAGTTGCAGGTCCGGTTACCGTTAATAGTAAGGTGAAACCATCCGCTTCTCAAGAAGTAACTACACCGTCTGTGAACCCTTCTGGGCCACAAGAAGTAAGTTCCCAGTGTGTATCCACATTGGGTAAAACCCTTGACGAAACAAAAGCAAAATTAGCAACTCTTGAAAACATTCTGCTAAACCTATTGAAGGATCCGCCTAAACCAGTTACCCAAACAGAAGCTCGCAAAACTAAACCATGTAAAAAACAAAAACCTGCAAACATCCAAAAAATTCGCATATATAAATTGAAACCTACGGCCATGTATAAATTACTACGATATGAAGACAATATGCCGATTGTAGAAAGTAAGGGAAAACTATATAAAGTCCCATTACCTGGCTACATGACACGACCAAGTCCTAACGGGAAATGGAGCCTTGTTTGTGATTACGTCACAGCGCGTATGGAATGGAAAGAAGTATAAAAAATGTTACTGAAGCGGTATATATTTATTATTTGTAACAGTTGTGTTTGTGTTTAAACTATTGACCTTTAGCATCTAAAACCAAAACTTTAAACAATAGATTAGTCCAAACAAACCGTTATGAATGATTTATATACTGTTATCAATCCATTTGACCTAAAACTATCCATTATATAATTTTGTTAAGATATTTTCAAAAATATTTGTTTACCCAAACCCTAATTATTAAAGTACAGCTGCACCTGAAGGGCGAGGGGGTATTAACTAATAAAGATATTACCTGTACTAAGGTTTAGGTCTTTATTAGTTAATACTTAAGCCCGGAAAATATTGATCTAAAACATATCAAATGCAAAGATATGATTTTAGTTCATATTTTGTCATTCCCAACTGTGACAATGGTGTGTTTTTTAACAATTTTCATAATTATTTAAACAAAACAAAATCTAACATACTTTGAAACTATATATTCATTATTTGTTACAGGATTGTTTAAGATTAAACTATTGATTTTTAATATTTAAAGTATCAGTTTGAAACAATCTCTCAATCTCTTTAGATTAGTCGTTTCAATCTCTCTCTCTCTTTCTATATATATAGACTATATATATATATATATATATATATATATATATATATATTCTAAAACTGTTAATCGCTATATATTTGTTTAAAACAAACTTCCAAAATATATCATATCGTTTAGGCATAGTTTGGAAGCCCTCGCGTATCAAAAATGCAAAATAAATACTCGCTCCGCTCAATATTGCAAGCAGACAACTGCATTGTATGCCTAGTTTTAATGTGGTGCACTAAACTTATACACCGTCGCCTTAAGTCCTATTAAAGCGTTATATGTTATAACTTGTGGATTGTTTTAATACAGACATTTGTAAAATATATGGTAGTGACATCTACGAGGCAAAATTCACTTATCATTAACATTATTGTTTTGAAGTGATGGTTTAAATTTTTGCAACATTATTCAGTTTCAGCTGAACTTAATAATTAGGTGTTTGGGTCTCTCAGCATACTCCTAATCAGTTTCATGTGCAGTCTCCTGTCGATGGTACCGGGATGCATTTACGGTGCGTCGACCGAGATTTGCACCTCCTCTCCGTAAACGTGGCATTTCATTCACGTACAATGGTAAACAAACCACTAAAATAAACAAAACAACAATTTCACAGAAAGCTAATGTATTTACAAACAGCTGATAACAGTCTGCATTTAAATTTGATCCTTATAATAAAGAGACTGTAAAGATATGATTTTAGTTTATATTTTGTTATTCACAACTGTGAAAAAGGTGTCTTTTAATAATTTTCATAATTATTTTTTAAACCCTATGAGTGTCATAGCGTCGCTCACAGCGACGCGATGCATTTACGCATAAATTGCCGAACCATCTATATATATATTCCTAAACTGTTAATCGCGATATATTTGTTTAAAACATACTTCCAAAAAATTTCATTTCACCCAAACACCTAATTATTAAGTTTAGCTGAAACTAAAGGATGTTGCAATCATTTAAACCATCACTTAAAAACAATAATGTTAATGAGAAGTGAATTTTGCCTGCTGGATGTCACTATAATATATTTTACAAATTTCTGTATTAAAACAATCCGCAAGTTATAATATAACGCTTTAATAGGAGTTAAGGCGTGTCGAAGAATAATCTGTCACTGGCGCGCTACAGCCGCCTCCCCTCCTCGATAAATGCTATTAATAGCTAACATTTACTGCATTGGCGCGCTCACAATCCACACTGTCACTCTCAACTAAACCTCAGTCAGAGCTCGTTCGTTGCGCGGTTCTCAAAACTAATATTAACTAAATAAATGGTTTGAAACCTCCGAGGTATATTGAACAAATTATTAATCTCTTGTAGAACCTCAGTTTTGAATTATATCGCGTTGACTGAAGCTTATCACGCGTTAAATGCACACTTGCAACAGAAGTAATTTTTAAGTTTGCAGCGTTGTTTTCCCCCACCACAATCCCCGTCTATAAAAGGAAAAATCACTCCAACACCTTCGCATTTGCTCGTGGGCATCAGTAGAGAGTGCATGGCATGTATGCGTTACTTATGATTATTAACATAGCATGGTATGTTTGCATTATTTTATTTAGCTACTAATCAACTAATATTAAACACCTAGCTCGATTGAAACCCTTTGGTGAGGTATAAAATATCGAAGCTATTCTTAAACATATTTAGTGTACAACCCATTGAGGTCAATGTCACTAAAACGCTTGAATCCTTTAAGTGAGGCCTATAAAGCAAAACAACGCTTGAACCCCTTAAGTGAGGTCTATAAAGCAAAACACGTCCAGGTATCAGCCGCAGGAGGAGTACGAGTGGGGAGTTCTACAATCAGATGACCCGATGGTCCAGGGAGATGACTCGATGGTCCAGGGAGATGACTCGATGGTCCAGGGAGATGACTCGATCGTTCAGGGAGTCCAACAGATGATCCGATGTCCAGGAAAACATCACCACAATCCACGTGGATGGGAATCTACTGATAGCTCGATTGAATCCCTTTAGTGAGGCCTAAAATATCGAAGCTATATACTTAGTGTACAACCCTTTATTGAGGTCAATGTCACTAAAATGCTTGAATCCCTTAAGTGAGGTAAATAAAGCAAAACACGTTTGAAACCGTCCAGGTATATATAACGTGTATCCCCGCCGGAAACTGTTAAAAGTATTGAAGGCGGGGGAAAATACCTTGTTGAACCCCTTTATTGAGGTATATATACAAGGTATTTTGTTGGTAATAACCATTAAGTTAGGTTTTTGTTACCAACATATAACGTGTATTTCGTTAAAACTCATGCGCTTACCCCGCCGGAAACTGTTAAAATTATTGAAGCCGGCTCTTAATTATTTAAAATGTTTCTATATTGTTTTCTACCATACATATAGTGGCCATATTATGTCATAGTAAGACAATATAGAAATATATTTTGTTCATAAAAATATTAAATATTTTGGAAAAAGTAGAGATTAATTGGGAGTGATGTTAGATTTTTGTTAAAAAATTAAATTTTTGTTTTGTTTTAGTACCAATCTTCACCTAAGGGGGGGTTAAGTATTTGAAAAATTAAACATAAGTAGGGAGTTATTGAGAGTGATGTTAGATTTTGCTAAAAATTAAATTCCTGTTTGTTTAATACTAACCTTCACCTAAAGGGGGAGGGGGTGTTATTTGCGTATGTGTTTCTTTCCTTTAACGAGGACTTAAATCACTTGTAAATAACGCCTAACCCCGGGAAATATGTTCGAAGAGTGTTTAGTAAAACAACATGCTTTGAAGATATTTTAGCCATTCCCAAGCCATGGCAGGGTGATTAAGCGAAGTTCAAAATTAAGTTTAAAAATAAAAAAAGTGTGGACAACCTATTAAAATTTTACAGCATATGCTGCAGAATGAAAATAGGTGGTCCACACTTTTTTAACATATTACAATGACCTTGACCTAAATATTTAAACTTTGAAATGTTACATTAAGTCAATCATTTGATTCAAATGGTGGAGGTAAGCGGGTATATAAGTGATGCTTCGGAACATAGTTACTAGTCAGCTATGGATACTCCGGCAGGCACATCCAACTCGAGGTCTCTTAAAACCGAGAAAAACACTGCTAAACAGCGGAAAACAAGAGCGAGACTCAATGAGGGTTATCGACAATTAAGAAATATATTACCATTTGTCCATCCAAAGGAATCGAAAATAGATACTATAAATATGGCCATAAAGTATATAAAAAGACTTCAGACACAACTCCAAGAAGCGAAACCTCAACAATTTGAAGAACCGCAGGCTCTCTCAATTCTCAGACAACTATTACACACCCCTCCACCGTTGGAATCGGTCTTTCTGGAAGAGGATGACTTGGCGGTTCACCACTTCTTTGCTGAAGAACCCTCAGCGTATAAACAACTGTTCCTTCTTGATGAGGATCAGGATGAATAAACAGTTTAACAAAATTAAAGACCTTTGAAATACAGAGCTGGGAATAGATCAGTTTGCGGTCAAAGTGAGAATCGCTTACTGCTCTATTCCCCGTTTTGGTGGTATTTTCAGGCGTCCTTGACCCACTTACAAGAATTATACAATTTGCGGATAGTATATAATTATTAAATAAAACACCCCTCCCTATCACTTGCAGCCCCACCGCTTACCCCCCACCACCTGAATCGGGTATAAAAGGAGGTTTCCCAACAATGGGGAAACCATTCTGCTATCATGGCGCCCACAAACAGCATCTTCCCTTCTAAAAATGATATCTTAGAAATTTTACATAATATTCCAATACAAATTAACGACGTCGATGAAGACGATTCAGTGATTGAAGATGATGATTCGTTTGGCGATCTTGAGTTACTAAGCGATGTAGCCTCCAGTGAACCATACAGTGGAGATATGGAGCAACTTGAGCTCTTGACGGACGATGACGATGATACCACAGAGCTTTATCAACAGTTGCTCTGTTTGGAGGACATGAATATAGACTTTGATAATATTGAAACTCCTCCAAGCGGTAGTAGCAATGGGTTGGTTTTCAGCGGTGAATTTAGTTGCCGGCGTCAATTATTCTATTGCGAAATGACCTCATCCTCATCATTATCTTCATCATCAGATGAGTCTGATTAAAATAGTTGTTGAATACTGAACTTTAAACACAGAGCGGGGAATAGATCAGTTTGTGGTCCAAGTGAGAATCACTTACTGCTCTCTTCCCCGTTCTGGCAATATGTTCAGATGACCTTGACCCACTGACGAGACTTTGAAAACTTCGGTTAATATAAATTGATATATACCCCTTCCCTACCAACTTCACCCCCACCATTTTTGTAATTAGGTATAAATAGGGGTGCATTAGCGTTGGTCTCATCTGTAGCAGGTTATCCTTTGAGAAAGACACCTCTACAACATGCACCGCTGTGATATTTGCAAAGATTCATTTAAAGACGAATGGCTTTTAAACATTCATAAAGAAGTAGAACATAATATCAATGAAATTGAACAAAATGAAGAAGAGTTAGAAACAATAGATCAAATGCTAGCTCAACACCAACATTCCAGACCAAGTGTTATTCAATATGCAGCATCAACATCGACTTATACCTCTGCTCTGTCTACACTTCACCGTCCTTCAACATCATCAGCTGCATCGACTTCTACACCTGCTCTGTCTACACTTCATCATCCTTCAACATCATCAGCTGCATCGACTTCTACGCATGCTCTGTCTACACTTCACCGTCCTTCAGCATCAACAGCAGTAAATGTAGAACTACATGCCCGAGCACTTCCGGGTAATGTAGTAACCCACTTCAAAATTGACAATGCAAAATTACAACTCGAAGAATTTTTAAATAACGCAAAAGGATTGGTAAGCAACACTTTGCAAAATGAATTAAAAAGATTAAATTTTATCAAATTTGGACTATTACTGGATGCTTTATTTACAAACATTCAAAATGAAACTTCACCGAGAGGGTTTTTAACAAAAAACCGAACTATTATGTTTTCGTCAGATATTGATTCAATCGTATCTGAATGTTTTGAAGAGCTAATGATAAAAATACAAGAACATGAAGGAAGAGGCTCTGGATGGAGTTTGTTAAGCATCACAGGGCTAGACTTAAGGGTACACAAACACGGCTATGGAATTCGAGGAAGTAGCTACATCCCTCTACCAACAAAGATTAGAAATACCTTATCCTGCGTCAACGTGCAAAATCAAGATACGGAATGTTTTAAATATGCCATGTTGGTCAAATATGTAACAGACAATCCGATAAGACCAAGCCACAAATATGAAGAAGTACAACATAGATATAATTTTCAAGGGATGACTTACCCTGTTGCTATAACAGACATTTCAAAATTTGAAAAACAAAATCCTTCAGCTTCTGTCAACCTATTTGGATTGGATTCATCAAACAATGTGTACCCCTTGCGTATAACATCAAATGAGCGCAGAGATCATACAGATATGTTATTGATTACTAAAGGCGATATTTCACACTTTGTGTATATCAAAAAATTTGAAAGTCTTGTTTCTAAACAATTATCTAAACATAAAAGAAAGATGACAATTTGCAAAAGATGTTTTTGTCACGTGAACAAAGAACTAAGAAGGGGAGGGTCAGATTGGCTAGTAGAACACCAACGGCTATGTAATGAAAACTATGAAGTAAGAATTAAATTGCCACATCCTAGCAGAGCGCAGATAAAATTCGACAAAGTAATCCAACAATACCGTTTACCTGTTGTTGTGTATGCTGATTTTGAGGCATCTTTACTTCCAATTGAACAACAAGAAGAGGATATCACAAAAAGAAGCAAATATCAAAAACACGCACCAAACAGTTACTGTATACTGACAAAATCCACGCTGTCTGAAGAACATCTTCAAGAATTTGGACTAACATCTGCTCCGAAGATTTATCGTGGTGAACAAGTAGCGAAACACTTTGTAGATGATTTGTATTACATTGCCTCTAAGGTGGAAGAACTCTACAAAATTAAAATACCGATGCAGCCTATGGAAGAACACCAACTTCAACATCACAATTTGGCAACAACATGTTATCTGTGTAATAACCTATTTACACCAGATAACGTTAAAGTGCGTGATCACGACCATCTTACAGGAGCCTACAGAGGTGCAGCCTGTAACGCTTGCAACTTAAATTACAAACTTCCATCTTTTATACCTGTTGTTCTACATAACCTTAGTGGATATGACTCTCACTTTATAATTCCCGAATTGGGAAGAGATGATGGGGCGATAGATGTTTTGGCAACAACAATGGAAAAATTTATAAGCTTCTCTAAAAAGGTTGGCAAAATAAAACTTAGGTTTATTGATTCGTTTCGATTTATGCCTTCTAGCCTAATGAAATTAACTGAGAATTTAAAAAGAGAAGATCTGATAGAAACAAGCAAAATTGTAGCCAGTAGTAAAATGGATCTGGTTCTTCGAAAAGGAGTCTTCCCCTACGATTACATTGATGGACTTCATAGATTTAATGAAACATCACTTCCTCCACCAGAAAAATTTAACAACAAACTTAATGATTCGAATATTTCACTTGAAGACTATCAACACGCATGTCGAGTATGGAACGAGTTGGATATGAAGACTTTAGGAGAATACTCAGACTTTTATGTAAAACTTGACGTGACTCTTCTCTGCGATGTTATGGAAGAATTCCGAAGAACCTGTTTTGCTGCATACGGTTTGGACCCTCTACATTCGTATACTTCACCAGGATTAGCTTGGCAAGCCATGTTAAAAGAAACAAAATGCAAACTCCAACTTTTAACAGACATTGACATGGTTTTAATGGTTGAAGCTGGAGTAAGAGGCGGATTGACCCAAAGTGTTACCAGACATGTCAAAGCCAACAACAAATACCTTCCCAATTACGATGAAACCAAACCGTCAACCTATTTAGGATATTTCGATGCAAATAACCTGTACGGATGGGGAATGTCAAACCCACTTCCTTTTGATAACTTTAAATGGATTAATCCCGACTCTATTGGCGATATTTTACAAATTCCGAAACATGGTGACACTGGATATATTTTGGATTGCGATTTTGAATACCCAGAAAATTTACATGATCTTCATTATGACCTTCCACTTCTTGCTAAAACAGAAATTTCACCAATTGGAAAACACCCCAAATTAATGATGACATTAAATAATAAACAACGCTACGTGGCTCACTTTTGGGTGGTTCAACAAGCTATCGAATTAGGACTACGTCTAACAAAAATTAAAAGAGTTTTGGAATTTTCTCAATCATGCTGGTTGAAACCCTATATTGATTCAAATACCATCAGAAGAGCAGCAGCTACATCAGACTTTCAAAAAGATTTCTTTAAATTAATGAATAATGCGATATTTGGAAAAACATTGGAAAACAAAAGAAGACACAAAAATGTTAAACTTGTTACCGACGCAAAAAAATTAAGAAACTAGTACAGCAGCCAAATTTTGGAACATCTATAATTATTAATGAAAAACTTGTAGCAGTGTCCATGAAGAAGACGAGTGTGAAGATGGATCGTCCTTTGTATATAGGCATGTCAATCTTGGACATCTCAAAAACACACATGTACGATTTTCACTACAACAAAATGGTGGCGTTCTACGGAAGAGAAAATATATCTATTACATATATGGACACTGACGCTTTCATATATCGCATGGTAACATTGGACATGTATAAAGATTTACGTACATTTATTTACAAGAACAACTTTGATTTCTCCGATTATCCAAAAGATCATCCAAACTACGACAATGGCAGACACAAAAAATTACTAGGCAAATTCAAGGATGAGGCTAATGGTGTTCTACTTGAAGAGATTGTTGCACTGATGTCTAAACTATATTCATTGAAACTCTATAATGAAAAAGAAGAAGAAGAAGAAAAGAAGAATAGCTATATTAAGAAAGCTAAAGGTGTAAAGAGTTTATATTTAAAGAAGAAAGTGCATTTTGAACACTACAAGCAATGCTTATTTGAGGATAACATCATTACAGCTAAATTCAACACCATCAGAAGTTTTAACCATCAGCTGTACAGCGTGACTGAAGTTAAAAAGGCGCTATCCTGTAATGACGACAAAAGACAAACCCTTCCAGACAAAATCAACACATTGCCATTCGGCCACTATTCCCTTAACCCTATTGAAGATTAACCCTTTCATCGTCCTAGATCCTTTATCCTTTTCCTTTCCGTAAAAAAGGGGAAACACAAGCAATGTTAAGCTGTGTTTCCCCTTTTTTACACAAGTTTTGAATGACCTTGAACTATATGTATATAAGCAGATTTAGACAACAAAATATTTAATACCATATCAGCTGTCTTCGTGAAACCATCATGTCAGACCTGAAGGAGAAGATTATTAATGAACTACACAAACCTGCAAGAATAAAGTTTCCAAGAATAAATACCGTTATAAAAGGGATAAATGATCTATATCAAGCGGATTTAATTGAAATGCGACCGCATAGCAGAATAAACAAAGGATTTAAATATATACTCACAATTATTAATTGTTTTACAAAAGTTGCAGACGCTTTGCCTCTAAAGGACAAGACTGGTAAAAGCGTAACAGAAGCCATGGAAATAGCCATAAAAAGAGATAAAAACAAAATTAAACATTTACAAACTGATGACGGAACAGAATACTTTAATACAAACTTTGCACAGTTAATGAATAAATATAAAATAAATCATTATTCTACAAATTCAGAGAAAAAAGCAGCTATTGTAGAAAGATTCAATAGAACCTTAAAAGGAGCACTGTATAAACAATTTTCAAAAAGAGGTTCTTACGTATGGTATGATGTCTTACCACAATTAATAAATGATTATAACAACAGGTTTCATAGAACTATTGGTATGATACCTAACAAAGTAAATAGAAGAAATGCAAAAGATGTATTAAAACGCATAAAGAAAAATACAAAGCCTAAAGTAGAAAAAATGCAGCCAAGAAAATTTAATGTAAGTGATAAAGTACGGATTAGTAAATATAAGGGAGTGTTTACCAAGAAATACCTTCCCAATTGGACGAATGAAGTTTTTACAGTGTATAAAGTGCAACCGACTGTACCTGAAACGTATATCTTAAAAGATAACAAAGGAGATTTGTTGCAAGGTGCATTTTATGGACATGAAATGTTAAAGTCAACAGTAGGTGATGTATATCTTGTTGAAAAAGTGTTACAAAGAAAAAAGGACGCAGTTAAAGTGCGGTGGTTAGGGTTTAACAAAACTGAGGATTCATGGATACCTATAAAGGACTTGGTTTAATGCAAGCAACTCATTTCATCGTTAACCTTTGAGCAGGATGGAGATTATTCACCATAAAGATCGATTCAATATTAATAACATAGATGATTTAACTGTGGATAACGTTAAAATCAACAATGGTAAACACGGTAGTTTACTTCCAAACACTGTTCGATGTATAGTAAGTGGCCCCTCAAACTGTGGAAAGACCAATGTTGTCTTTAATTTGATCACTAATCCGCAGGGATTAAGGTTTAATAACCTATATATTTTTTCAAAGTCTCTACAACAACCAAAGTATCAATTGCTGGATAAAATCCTATCTGATGTGTCTGATGTTAATTTTTACAAATTTAACGCTAGTGATAGTATTATGCAACCAAACGAAGCGAAACCGTATTCTGTATTTATATTTGACGATGTATCTTGTGAAAATCAGGATACTATTAGAAACTACTTTGCCATGGGAAGACATAATAACATCGACAGCATATATATAGGACAAACTTATAGCAAAATCCCAAAACAACTTATCAGAGATAATGCAAATATTCTAATTGTATTCAAACAAGATGATACTAACCTAAAACATATATATAACGATCATGTGAATGCGGATATGCCATTTGAAAAGTTTAAAGAGCTTTGCGGAAAAGCATGGGCGGAAAAGTATGGATTTTTGGTTATTATGAAAGATCAAGCTATAAAAGATGGTCGTTATAGAATAGGTTTTGATAAATTCGTTTTAATACACTGATTAGCGGTATTACTGTACAAGTCGTCAAGGTGTGAAGATGGTTAACCAGGAAAAGCTATTAAAGGAAATAAAATCACTTAGTGATTCTATTAGACAAAAGAACCGAGCTTTAAAATCAGGTATAAATGAAAGAGAGCAATTTTTAGAAACAACATTCAAACCTGTTACTGAACCTTTAAAGCGATTAGCACAAAATATGGAAAAACCTTTAATTCGCTTCGAAGGAGACAAAATGCTACCAATTTCCAAATATGAAGAAGAATTTCAGAATGATGAAAGTTTTGGTCAGTTACAAACATCTGAAGAAAGCGACGAGTATGAAGAAAGCGGAGATATAGAGGATTTAAAGGAAAAGGACATTGCAGAAGATACAAGTACAGAAGATACAAGTGTAGAAGATACAAGAGCAGAAGAAGAGGATATTAACCCATCCAACTTAAGCAAATTAGGCACTGATATTATGTTTAAAGGAACACTTGGAAGAACATATACGTTAAAAATGTTACACGCCGCACATGCTAATCGAAATTATCATACCTATGGAGCTAGAATAGAGGATAAAGGATTAATGATTGGAGATAGCAAGTTAGATATAAGCGAAAATGATGATATAGTTATTGGAGATAAGAAATATAAAGGTACTAAAGGTTTGTTTGAACTCATCTTTAAAAATAATCCTGGTAAATATACTAAAAGGGATTTACAATTGTTTAAAAATATATTAGAGTATACAAATGCACATAGAAAGAAGTATTCCAAAGACCTACCTATTCATAGAAATCGGTCAATAAAATATACAAGTATTATATCTAGTCTTTTTCCCTCGAAATCAAAAAAAGCTCAAATTAAAAGAAGAGCTTTATCTTCTGCTGAATTAAATGTTTTGCATAAAAAGAGAAAAACAACTGATCCTACCACATCTGGAAGGGGATTATTGAAAAATTTGTATAAAACTAATATAATATATTACAACGATATAAATAAGTTAGTTGATCGAATGAGGTTATTACATGAAGCTATGGAAGCCGGGCACACTGGTTTAGAAAACGAATGGGTAGCTTTGGTTGATGAACTGCGAAAACAAGGAATAATTGTTCAGTAGACGTACATATATAATAAGAACCTAAACGATAGCGATTCAGTTACATCATGAGTGTGGACAAGTTTGGACGGTACTCCGAGTTTGGAGTAAAATCTGGATATAGTGAAAAAAGAGATGGGTTTCCGTTAACACCTGACGGCAACTATAATTTTGAAGGAAAAGTAATTCAAAATGTTGGTGATCCGCTTATGTCGTCTGATGCGGTTACGGTACAGTACATGGAAAAAAGAACCCCAACTGTACACGAAGATCATTGGGGGTTTTCCGGTAAAAGGTTAAGCAATATACAATATCCCGTTTATGATGGTGAAGCAGTAAATTTAGCTACTCTAAAATTGTTAACGATTTACATAAGGAATGAAATTGACACAAGCTATGATGTAAAAAAATTAAAATTATCAAATGTAGGTGATTGTGAGCAGGATGGAGACGCTGTAAATAAGAAAATGTTTGATATTGTACACAAGAAATGGACTACGGAATATGAAAAACATTTGGAAAGGTTTGGTGCAGCTCTATTCCATTATATCCATCGGGCTTCAGGAAGAGATGCAGCTTCAGATGTTGACAGTCACAATTATTTAGACTGGAAAAATATACACAATCCAGAGAAACCTAATCAACGAGATAAACCGTCTGAGCCTTCTAAAGTCAAGACATTAGGAAAGGAGGATAAAGTGAATGTGATTAATGAACCAACAGAAAACAATGAAGATTACATAAGAGAAAAAAGAATTTAAAATACCCCCATGATAAGGGATAAAGCTTCAGTCATATTCGAGAGACGATACAGAGAGGATGATGGAATCCAATATTACTGCGTGGAGTTTAATATCTCAAGAGCCGAGATTTCCCCAAGGAGTGTTGACAGATGGTTTTGTTCAACGGTTTGATAGATATATGGATTGGGAACAACTTTCCATACATTACCTCTTCACAATGACTATGTTAAGAATTTATTTTCACAGAGTTAACTGGATCCATATTTTACAAAGACAACAGTTTTCGGAAGACTTCCTCGTAGAGATGACATCAAATTTTAATAACTGTTGGGAAGTAATAAGTAAATATCAAAATCTCTCTGAGAATTACATTGACAATTTTAAAGATAAACTAGACTGGGATGTGTTATTCAATTACCAACGATTTAGTGGCAAGTTTCTAAGGAAACATGACAACTATTTAAAGTTTATTCATTTTACCGAAGACAACAATACCATCACCAGCGGAGAAACATCTGGAACATCTTCAATTACACCTTATTTCAATTTTTACTACTTCTATTTAATATGTCTACATTTAATTAATAAATCCATTTCTATATAATAAATGGATTTTAAACAGTATATAATACAAGAAACCAAAACTGATATTACATTCATTGTAAAACATTTATAGAGTGCACCTACTGATTGTAGGTTTTGCTATAAATAGTCATGTCGAGGGTTAAACGCATCAGTCATAATCGAGAGAGATTACAGAGAGGAAGGGGAATAGCATCAACAGCATTTTCTCTATTAAGTAAACCGGTTGGAGCTATAGTTAATAAGGCGATTGATTTATTACCTGTGGAATTACATTTACCTGGAGGATATCAATATTGTGGTCCTGGAACCAAATTAGAGAAACGTCTTGCTAGAGGAGATCCTGGAATAAATAAGCTCGATCAGGCTTGTAAACAGCACGATTTAGCGTATTCCAAATTTGGTGATACTAAAAATAGATCAATAGCAGATAGAGCACTTGCTGAGAAAGCTTGGCAAAGAGTAAAATCTAGTGACGCGAGTATTGGTGAAAAAGCAGCGTCTTTAGCAGTAACAGCAGCAATGAAAGCAAAAACTACGTTTGGAGGAGGAAAGAGAAGAAGGCGTGGAAAAAAACCCGCTAAGAAACAAGGAGGTAATATCAGAAGAAAACGTCGATCTACCAGTGGTAAAGCTAAAAAGAAACCAACAATATGGTCAATGATAAAAAAGGGAGGAGGATTATACCTAAGACCGTATCGTGTGTATTAAATAAGAAAGAGCAATTAATAATTAAAAACAAAGAATTAACCAATGAAGAACTGATTACATATGCTTCTTGTTTGAAAATCCCATTTTTTAGAGGAGTATTTATGAAAGATGAATTACCGGTTAAAATGTGGAAAAATGAGACTGGTATTGTAAATTTGGATAATAGTGAAGGATTAGGCACTCATTGGGTGTGTTACAAGAAACTTGGTAAAACCATTTATTATTTCGACAGTTTTGGAGACCTTCCACCACCGAAAGAACTTCAACGATACTTTCGTGCGGCAGAAAATGTTTTTTACAATCATACAAGAAAACAACCTGATGATACATCCATTTGCGGTCATTTATGTTTAGACTTTTTAGCTAAGAGTGTTAGTCAACTTTAAGATGTCCTCGTATACAGTGTCATTAACCGGTAACTCATGTACTTTGCGCAGTATTCTGTTTCCAGCGCTACGTTTGCAAAAAGGAAGACTATGGGAAGCCGCATTATTGGATTTAACAACATATAACTCTATTCCAAACGTTAGTGAAGGAATTAATAACAAAATACATTATTACAAGACAAAAGATGATAAAGGAAAGTATTCAGCTTTGGAAGAATTCAGTTTACCAACAGGAGCTTATGAAATTGATAATATAAATGAAGTTATACAAAAACATATGGGAAAAGAAAATATAACGATAAAAGGCAATAACAATACAATGAAAGCCGAAGTTACTTCTAAGTATTATATTGATTTTAGTCAAGAACATTCAATTGGTAGTTTATTGGGGTTTTCTAAGGAAACAAAAGTATTAGAACCTAATAAAACTCATTCTGGGAATAAAACTGTGACGATCATCAAAGTTAATAGCATAGACATTACATGTAACATTATACAAGGATCCTACAGAGATGGAGAAAATCGTCATATATTACACACATTCTACCCATCAGTTGCACCGGGTTTCAAGATAGTAGAAAAGCCTCAAAACCTTGTGTACCTACCGTTAAACACCAGTTTCATTTCAGACATCGTGCTGAACATAGTGGATCAAGACGGAAACCTTATTGACTTTAGAGGAGAAGCTATTACTGTAAGAATACATATAAAATCATCCGCTTAGACAATGGGGTTATCGTTTAAAAAGAGAGAGCCAACCAGCAGAGAGGTCAGTAGCTCATCAGCTGTAGAAGGATTAACAAGTGACAACATTCGTTTTCTAGAAGAAATTGGATTAAAGGTCATTAACAATGGATATACTGGATATAGCGCAGGGTCCAACATTCGACGAGACCTTATGGGAAAAGGAATATCACACGCACAACCCTTACGCTTCGTCCAAATTAAACAATAACGATGAAATTAGGATTCCTATACAACAACAAGACATTTATACTCTTCCATGCGAAAGTTATTTATATATTGAAGGAAAAGTAACAAAAACTGATGGTACTGCTGGAACCACTGTTCCGTTCATAAATAATCCTATGGCATTTTTGTTTGACGAGATTAGATATGAAATTTCAGGAGTTACAGTCGATTCAACAAAAAAGGTTGGAATTTCCAGTACATTGAAAGGATTAGCATCTTTAACACCAAATGAGAAGAATCTGTTAGCTGTTGCAGGATGGGTTGCACCTGACAAAAGTACAATCGCTCCTGACTCTTCGGGAAACTTTGATTTCTACGTACCTTTAAGATTACTCCTAGGATTTGCTGAAGACTACAGAAGAATAATAATAAATGTAAAACAAGAACTAGTTTTATTAAGATCATCAAACGATAATGATATTATTAAAGCAGCTACTGGAACAACTGATGCCAATTTAGACTGGAAATTAACATTAGACAAGATTGTTTGGAGAGTACCACATGTGCGACTAAATGATGAACACAGGATTACATTATTAAGAAAGTTAAAATCCGATCGAGACATTGTAATGCCATTCAGAAGCTGGGAGTTTCATGAATACCCCGTTTTACCTACAACACAACGGCATACATGGACTGTAAAAACTTCTACTCATTTGGAAAAAGCAAGATATGTAATATTTGGATTACAAACGAAGAAGAAAAGTATAATAACTGAAAATGCTGGTGAATTTGACCATTGTAAATTAACAAACTGTAAAGTGTTCCTGAATTCACAATTCTTTCCCTACGACAACTTTAATATTTCTTTTGATAAAAAAAGGTACAGTGTTTTATACGATATGTACGCTAGGTTCCAAAATTCATATTACGGCAAAACAAATACACCTCTACTATCTCCCGTACAGTTTGAATCGAAAGCTCCGATTGTTGTAATTGATTGTTCCAAACAAAATGAATCTGTAAAATCGTCTAGTGTTGATATAAAAATAGAAATGGAATTTCAAGAAAACGTACCTGCAAATACATCTGCGTATTGTTTAATTTTGCACGATAAAATTGTTACATACACACCGTTGACCGGTATTGTAAAGACAGTATTGTAAAACGTTGTACCACCACCGGCACCGCCACTGTCGCTAACCTATAAATAGCGGAGCAACAATGCGGGTCTTCAGTTGATCGCCTATCGTCGCATGGGTAACGTCTTCTACAAAATGAGTTCTCCATCTGTTGTACAAGGTAATGCAGAGGTAGCACCGTTATTGGAACATGATAATACCGAAGCAGAAATCATTAAGGAAATAACTGCATTTTTAAAGTTTGGTAAAAGAGATAGAGAGGAGGAAAGTAATGCAGATCCATCAAAGGTAGTATCAAAGAGGAAGAAGAAAGTTGAAGAAAATATTCCTCCTCACATTTTAACTGAAGTTTTTTTGCGAATCTTTTACCCCATCTCAGCATGCATCAGTAAAAGTGTATCAGTTGGATTGATGAAATCATTGGATTATTCCCCTACAGTAATACTACACCATGGAACAAAAAAGGTTTTATTTTCGCAAAATGCTTGGGAGTCATTTTTGAAACATGTACATTTAATAGAATGTTATTTAACTAACAGTTTGTGTGGAAGGAAAACACATATTCGACTTTTGGATTGCGACAATGAAATAGATATTGTTAAACATCGCGGACAACTACAAGTGCGAATTAGAGACTTGACTCAACATGAAAATAAGATTCTACTGTCACGTGAAGAATTCTACGTTTTAAACTACGCAACAGAACCTATTACAAGGTACATGAGACAGTTGGTATTTGCAAGCGCTATTATTAAAGAATATTTGCACGATACTTTGGAAAAACAACCTGATAGCACCATCGTGTACGGACCTGTGGATACATCTATTTTTAATAGAATACCTCATGAAGTTTGCATGTGGAGAAAGTTAAAGGATTTTGAACCACTTGTAGAAATCGCTACAGAGGCTACAGAAGAAACAACACAGGAAGAAGAAACAAAAAATCAAGAAGAAGAAAACGAAACACAAGAAGAAGAAGAAGAAGAAGAAGTTAAAAAAGACTAAAGTTTAACTTAATAAAGAAGAACATACGTGGGGTAGGCCTATTGGGGACGGTGCCCACGTTAAATATACACCAACGCGCCTGCAACTGTACGGCCTGGTATTTAACCTACCGTGGTGTGGAAAACAGTTTAGTTGATCGTCAGGTGCCATGATGAGCGGAGGAGATGAAGAAGTGGATGTAAAGCCTTGCGTAATAGAATTTCAAGCATTTCGAAATAATGATGATAGGTTTATTATCAAGGAATTAGTAATTTTAGACTTGCTTACATTTGTAGCCTACCCATTCACGTTTGAAGCTCCTTTTTCTTTTAACAAACTTAACGCTAAAACAAAAAGTACTAACAAATGGATAACAAAATACTTTCATCACATACACTGGTATGAAGGATTTATAAGCTACAGTAATCTGCACAGTATTATGTTTAACTTTTGCAAACAATATTCGCATATATACACAAGAGGATTAGAAAAAAAGAACTGGATACAAAAGTACACGCACGGTGATGTTTTCGATATAACTATCAGTAAGGACTTCAAAATTAATCTCGGTAATATTTGTGTCGCTGCAAAAGATCTTAAACACGGTCAAACAAACTGTGCATTGTACAACGCATATCGTTTGGCTGCTTACTTGAAACAAACGCAGGAATGTGGTGGAGGTAGCGGAGAACAGAAATGTGGTGGGGGTAGCGGGGCCTATAAATACGAGGAGACAACACCGCTCCAGCACGAGTATTATTCGAGACTCCGAAGAGGCAACATCACAGAAGACATCACCACCACTGTCGAAGATGGCATCACAACAATTTCTACAAACACTGGTTGATCAATTCAACACTCACTCAAAATCCAACCTTCTGCTAACTAAAAAATGTTCAGAACTAAAAGAACAAAAACACTACATTATTCATAGCATCAAGAAAGTGGAAACCACACATGGAGAAGCAATTCTAGTATCATTGTGCGAAGGACCTATGACTCCAGGAGATGAGCCGAAGTTTCAAGTATTTCTTCCAAAACGATTTGTTCAACTGCTACAAAATGAAGACTTGCGAGATATTCAACCGGGGACGTTGTATTTGGTATCACACGGCGTAAGCGGCAACAACTCGACGGAACTCACTCTGCACATCACGCATCATTGTACATAATGTCTCTATTTGTATTTCTCTGTTTGTATTTCTAGTCATCAATGTTAGACTTAAGCTTATTGTATTGTAAGATGTTTGTTTAATAAAGAAAATTAAAAAGAAAACTATAAAAAAGAAATAAAAACACAACAACACAGCAGTATATTAGTTTATATAATGCTGTGTTGCTTTTTTAAATTCATATGGATGACAAAAAAAAAAAAAAGATAAAATATCAGTATTAACTCCAAGTACTGATATTTTATCTTTTTTAAAAACATTCTTTGGTGACCTTGACCTAGATTTAGAACTTATAAAATGCGCTGTATTGGTTAAAGGATTATCACTTTCATACAGACTGACAATGAGTTGGTGGGGGGAACATTATGGTGGGGGAAGGGTAGGTACCTGCCCTACACGCTTACGCCGTGTCAGTATACCTCCGACATTTGCCTTGGGACAACCTACAAAAATGGAACATATGGTAGTAAAAAGGAGAATGAGATTTCCTAAATATGCACAGTTACAATCGAGATTGGATACGTTTGATGCAGCATTAAAAGACTCGTTTCTATACAAGTCTAGAATGGAGTTTGCAGATGCTGGTTTCTTTTACATGGGGCAAGATGATAAGACCGTTTGTTACAATTGCGGAGGAGGATTGCAGGATTGGCAAGCGACAGATAACCCATGGGAAGAACATGCACGATGGTTTGACAAGTGTGCTTATCTGTTAGTTCAAAAAGGTAGAGAGTTTGTACAAAACCATCGGAGAGTTTATAAACCTCATCCTGTTAAAACACCAGCAGAAGAAAATAAGAGCGAAGGAAACGAATGTGTAGTATGTTTGTCCTCTGAGAAAAATTTACTATTTTTACCTTGTAGACACTGTTGTACATGCGCTGATTGTGGACTGATGTATAACCATTGCATTATATGCAGAATTCCAATAGGTTACGTGATGAAAATATTCATATCGTAGATGTGAAAAAAATGGAGGGGGGTGCGTATAAAACGAAGGCGAGGAGGTGGGAAGCTCACTCCGCGAGTAGCCGTACACGAGGTAACATCATGGCTCTCAAAATTAAATGTGTCCACTACAATACTGTTCATCTTTCTACAGTTCATGATTTGCAACTTCTTTCCGATGACTTAAAAGTTTTGATTGTAAACGGCTACAAAGTAACATTGGATATTTTTGCAACAAACACTTTAGCTCAAGAACACTGGAGAACATCCGCAACTACACTTCCACCGACACAGCTGAATAGATATAATTTTGAAGAGTATGAACCTCTCGCCTCGTTCAATGTCGGCAGCTCTACGGAATCGGAGACTTCATCGTGGCAACCAACATCACTTCCACCCGCGCCTAGAATGAAGTATTATTGTGGAGAATGTGAACCCTACCCATCTACAGAAGCAACGGCCACCGCAGGATCGACGGTTCTCTGACAATCATTGCCTATGTGTACATTAATGTAAATAAAGAAATAAAAATAAAAGTTAGAAATCTTGCACAGGTTTCATTTGATTGTTTTCATTCCATAAATATATCTATCTTGCACAAGTTTGATTCGATAGTTTTAAACTATCAAAATTATTTGATGCTAAACTTTTTAGCCAAAGTATGCCATGTGAGTACTCTGCTGGCGCGGCTCAACAATACGAACAAGATGGTGCATTCAGAATTTAGATCCGACGAGGGAATTAGGAGCAATAGCGGAAAACCTTCAAAATATTGTTTTTTCGCTATTACTGCTATACCCTTAGTCGGATCTGAATTATGAATGCACCAACTTCTTCGTCTTGTTGAGACGCGTCAGCAGACTACCCACATGCCATACTTTGGGTAAAACGTTTAGCAACAAATAATTTTGATAGTTTGAAACCATCAAATCAAAACTTGTGCAAGATAGTTTTTTAAAAACTACTTCAGACGACCTTGACCTACTCCAAACATCCATGACGTCACTAATACGTCGCCAACTACGTCGCCAACTACGTCATTCCTACGTCATCAAAGTCACGTGACCGGAAGCTGTCAATCAAGTGAGCCAAAAGCCGCAAAATCCCACTACTGGCCTCAGGCCAACCTCAGTATTCAGTCCTCTCGCCAGTCGCCAGTCATCGGGAAACCACATCTACAATCTCCTTCCTTGCCTCACAACGAGGGTGGATTCTAAAAAACCTACCAGTCACTATATCACTTTGTTTTTATTAATTCCAAGTAATTTGAGATTGCTGCTGGAGTAATAATGTAAGTTGCTTGGAATGGGTGGTACAAATATTTTAACGAAAATTTAAACCCTTTTATAGAAACAAAACTTGATCAAAGAAATACGATGACAACAGGAAAACCAGCTTCGCCTGTCAACCGGCACAAATTTTGCTGGGGGTTGATACAGTGGCAACTTGGTGATAAATAATGATGTAGACTTATTAACCGCTATAATATCGCTACTTGTCCTGGGTACTGGTAAACATATACATTTTCCAGAGTTTGTATTACAGTTGTATTCTAAAATGTTAATTCAACGAAAAAATGAACTATTAACAAGAAAATATTATAAAGCAGCTGTTAACTATATATATTACAGCCAAAGTAACGTACTTGTTTATACGTTTGGTACGTTATAAATTGTGAGGGATGTGAGGTGTTTTACGTTTGTGTTACAGCCACTATCTTGAAAATTGGTGGCCAATTTTATTTTTTTATGTACAAAATATTGGAGACACAGAAAACTGTTATGAACAGAAAATGTAGAGAATTTACTAATACACTATTTTGGCAATTATCATGTTTCCTTCTCTAAACTCTTCACGATTTTGTAAGTGAATAATTATAGATTGCTATATATGTGTTTGGGTGTTTGGGTTTCAACCCTGCCTCTTGCAATGGAGTTATCGTAATCGTTACATTTATACACGTCTTATAGATTATATATGACATGAAGCTTTCAGTTTCTGAAAAATGTTACATCAGCACACTGATGTAATGCAGTCAATTAACTGGAGAACACACAATCAACATAAAAAATACATTTTTAAAAACGTTTACAACACTGAAACACTTGATTTTCTTTGTGAATTGTTTTTAGTTTATTCACTTTCTTTAAAATTTGGGTATACGATATTGAAGTTCCTGATGTTAGCTCAATTTAAGCTGCCCGTAATGTCATGAATGGACTACTACGTTCACAGGAAATGCTTGGGTCGAAAGAGTTGTTTAGTTTAAATAAAAAATAACCAGTTTGTTTCAATAATGAGTTGGTGGTTTGTAAAACCGGTTTTAACTAGGTAGTATGTTCGTATCTAATACTGTAACTTGTAAAATTATAACATTCAAGAAAAAGTCTTCAACAATTAAAAATATTATTATAATTGAAATAATATAAATGTTGCTTTAAAGCTATGTTATAAAACATCCAGTTTCCAGACAACTGTTTGTAAAGTATCTCGTTTATTTTATAACGGTTGATTAATATTATGATTTCACTAAAACACATAGTATGTTGTCCTTGTTATAATGGTATTCAAATAAAAAATAAGCTTTTAAATTCTAGTTCAAAGACTCTGACGTAGAAATTTAATGTAATAGCACAAAAACCGTTAATATTGACATGTCTCGTACACAAAACTGTTCGGATTCACAACTAGCTAATGCCAATCTACACTCTCTGAGTATTGATTCATACATTTTAGCATGGCCGACATTATTCCTCCTTTGTTTTCAACCTATCTTTTAAATTGAACGGTTTGGATACGTTATGAGGACCAACAAAGTTATTTATGTATTTTTTGTTGACCGTTAGTTTTATGTTACCTTTGGATTTTAAGATTTTCAATGACCACCACTACAAAAAAAATATATTTTTGAATTATTATTTGACTGCCGTCTTTATCAGACCATGTGCGAGGTGTTATCTGTGTATTGTTTGTAGTTTTGGAATCATTTGTTTTTATTTAAAAACTATTTACGGACGTATAAATAGAAAAATAATTTTGTATTTTTACCAGAATTGTTGTTATTATTCTGCGCATCGATATTCTAGATTTGTTAATATTTTTTTATCGAAATTCCTCTATGAGAAAATAGCTATTACCGTGGGTCGTGGGAGGGTAAAATTTTAGTATAGCGTACCGTTGGCAAACCTATAGATTTTTTATTACAACCCATATCTTTTATCTGAGATAAAAGGGTTGAAACTCATTTTTTCTGTCGGAAACTCATCTGTAAAGTACTAAACACTATTTTGTTCCAACCTTTTATACTTGGTTATATGGGAAACTGAAATTTCTTCTTTTATCGTGTTGTTGGGTGTTATAACTTTCGTAAAATGGTCTTAATTTGATTGAATGTGGTACAAACATCCAGACCAACATTTAAAACTGTAAGTTCAAACGTCTGACCAACCAGATTGCCTCGTCCTAAGGAGTTTTTTTTTGGGGAGGTGCAGGGGTTTGTACCCCAAAAACATGTTTTTTGAGTTTGTTATATATGATCTTTTTAAAACACTTTATTGTTACCATTTTAAATTTCACCATTGGCTTCAGCTTAAAAAATTTAGTGGCCTACTTGAAATAATCGATCAACTTAAATTGGTTACCGAGATATTATAATTGCTAAACACAGTACGTTTTCCTATGTTATTCTTATGGAGATTAAGTAAAAATGAATGTCTAGCTTATTGTATATTGCTTAATGTATATTGATAAAACTTGTTATGTCGTTTGACCTGGTTATGGTTCATTGAAATTTGCACAAAAATCCAATTTTTTGTCAACGCGACGGTTCTCGTATCAGAAAGCCTGTATTCTCAGCCTTAATGTTATTATTATTATGGAGAATAAGTTTAATATCATGTCTCCCTAATTATGAATATAATAAGTAATATATGAATTAATACAACTCATATGTGGATTCAGTTAGTTGGGTTATAGTGATCTTTGCATAAACACCCATTTGTCGTGTTATTTGTTGGAAAAAACCTGCGTACTCAGCCCCAATGGAGAATATGGAGAATAACTAAAATGTTATTTATCGCTGATTTATGAACGGATTTAATGGATATTGATGAAACTTGGTATGTAGTTTCACCTGATTATGTTATATTGATATTTTCACAGAAACTAAATTTTTCCGACGGTTCCTGTAGCATCAAACCTTTGTACTCAGCTCCCTTGTTATTCTTATGGATTATTCATGAACATAAATTAATACAACTTTTTTTGCGGCTTCAACTAGGTGAGTTTTATTGATATTTGCACAAACACAAATTATTTTTGTGTTTCTTGATGCAACAAACCTGCGTACTGAGACCATGTTATTCGTAGGGATAATAATTAAGTTATATTTTGATTATCTGTGAATATATTTTATAAAACTTGGTAAATGGTCTTACGTCGTATTAAGATAAGTGCATATATGCATTGGAAATTCGCTGAGGACACAAGTTTTCTGTGACGGGGGTATCTGAGAATCATGTATTATATAGATTCGTTTTAATGTACTTTGCTTCATTAAACGAATATTTAATAAGGTTACTTAAGATATAAAAACTTTCTTGTTTAAGTTCACAAGAGAGCTTTCAAGATAATTTAATTAATGAAGCTTATAATTTGTAAAATCTACAATATCACATGTAAATAGATTTATGTAGACTGTTAAAATATGAATAGTGTTAAATTTATCTCTTAAATGTAAGAGATTATTTTAATAAGTTAATCAGAATCATTCCGGGACAACAACAATGATGTTAGTTTGTAAACGGTAGGTATCTGAGTATATTTTGCTAACTCAAAGCCCGCGATGGCGTTTCATTACATATTCGGACCGAGAAACAGTTCGTGTTTGTGTTTGTTTCGTTGCAGGATTGTTACAATCTTATTGTTTCGGGACTATATTTCCACACGTCTCGTCAGAATGAAAATTTTAAACGATGAAATCGTTTTCAACTAATACTATAGACCTACAAAAAAATCAATTACGCCGTCATTCCAAGTTATTGTTTTAATTTTAATTGTTTCTCTTACGAATACACGAGTGATGATGGAAGGTGTTTGCAGCATCTTCTTGCAAGACTAGTCTCGGATTAAGTGACACTTTTAACAATAACAATTTTAACTCTTTTGAGTAAGGCACATTTAGATTACTGATTACAAATCAAAATGTAATAACCGATTTTTTGTAAATACATCGAGTTATTAAGTTATCAAAAATATAAAGCAGAATAGTTAACTAAAATCAAAATTACTGCGTGCAGTTTACGATACATCTAAACAAGGGAAACTGTAAGTGACTATTGCGATTAAAGTATCAGTTTGATAACCAAATAAACCCATTGTTTGTATTAAATGTAGGATGTTAAATAGTTTAGTGGGAAAAATGGCAAAAACTTATGATAACTCATAATGATGACATATAATTGTGTCAATTGACATACATCGAGTGTATGGTGAACGGTATACTTTATTTTATTAACAATTCTTGTGAATGAACAATATCTGTAATTATGTTTTTGATTTATATCATTGAACAAATTAAACATAATTTATACTAATACTAACATCTATCGCAATGCGAGTGGTTAAAAATGTTTTTAGTTTTTTATTTCATGTATAAATATTCTACTGTATGTAGTCTCTACTCTAGAGCAAGCAAAGTATAGTTGACCATGCGAAAAACATGGATTTTAAACGTTTAATCCGGCAACGCACGCAACTGCCCTTGTGCTTTGTTGATCGCCAAAGCGAAAGCAAGACGCCGAGGAAACTGTAGTCGTTTGAATGTGAAAGGATCATTCGGAATCATTGGAATGCGCGAAATAACATATCTTATCCTTTACATTTGCCATATAAAATTGTTCCTTCAATCACCTTCGACATTCCTTTTTTTTACATGAAATGTCTTGTTCCATTGCATAATTTAGGTATGTTCAGATTCTTAAGTAGCAGTGTTGATTAACAAACTTTTAATGTTAGTTAAAATGGCGGTTGTATGTGGTGGCATTCCAGGGAGCTCAAGTGAATTGAGAAATTCTGCTAGATAGTTAATAGCTAATCCTCTTCTGAAATACTATCAATGAGTTTATACCTTCTGCAAACGCACCAGGATTTGTCAATTGCGTAATATTATTGATTTTATTGACATCATCAATTTTGAAGCTAAGATTACTCGCTCGCAAAGTCCATCGCGGTTCCTGAATTGTTTTTCGATGTTTGGATGTTTGTATTATAATAATTTAGCTCCGTTTTAAGATGTTCAATTGATGACTATAGTCGGCAGACGTTTTTTGTTGCAGGATCAACCGGAAGTTTGCTGTTGCCTAAATCCAAAAGTTGTTTACCAAATAATTATCCACGAATATTGCTCGATAGTGTAATTTCCTTCGCATATGTCCAGATTTGTTTCTTCATTAGGCAAGGATTCAACTCGTCTGCTAGTTAGAATTTGGAATGACAGTTACAATTTAGCAGAATTCACCGGCGAGCAGTATTGTAAGTTCGCTTATTAGATTTTGATTGCACCGGAAATCTCATAGAGTACGATCAAGTGCCACAAAACAAACTGCTGTTGTGGTTAGTAAAATTTGTAGTGTGTGTTTTGGGATACCTTTTTAATGGTCCATGAGACATTTATCCCAAATAATGTTTTAGGATGTTTGGGATATGTTTAGTGCAGTTGGCATGTCAGATGGTTGTCCAATGTTACAAATGGGATATGCAGCTAGATTTAAATTCCATGGCAGCTTGAGGGCTAAATGCGACGTACGTCCTCTATCAATTACCATTTGCTGAAAACCCAGATGATGCCACAGCCAGAGCCAGTTCTTTTAGTTCCCCGGCGTTTCATTAGCTGACAGCTGACGCTCATTTGTGGTTGATTTTCAAACGGTCAAGTTTTTGGGTGGCACTTCAGATTATGTTTAATTTAATGCTGATTTGTTTAAACTTAAAAGCAATATCCATACGATTTGCTTTACGACTACATAAATAGATAGTTTACAATATTTTCTAAATTTCTTAACCGAAAAAAAACAAAGCTGATCGTACTTCCATATGAGTAATATCGTATCTTTGAAGTCCAGAGGGACGAAGCTCTAAAGTCCTAGAACTTTGATTAATTACTTTAAATTATCTTATGACTAATCTGAATAACCATGCAAAGTTTCATCACAATCAGATTGATGGAGTAGGAGTGCTTAAACATCAAACAGAAATACTAACATCCACTAATATTCATGTTGTGGATTGGTTATAACAAAACAGAACTTGGACGATCAGTGTCACCTACACCTAATAGGCGGTGTTGCAATTTGAAGATAAATTTATCCAATTAAAATAATGTATCGACCTTCAAGGACTCAAATAGGGAATTGAAGGATGGCTAGAGATTAAACGAGTTCGCACGCAGCACTCGTGAGAGAAGTGAATTTCCACATAACAAACTTTTAAAACTCAAACTCAGTGTAAAAACATACAGTTATTCCAATTTTTAATTAAATCTGAAAACATTGTTTTTTCGGCTGTTCTGATACTCCTGGTTTCATTTACCTGCAATGCTGGGAATACAATTTTAAGCATTTTAAGCATTGAGGAGATCAAAGCAATTACAACGATGCGTTTCTGTTGGAGTTTCTCTTTATAACACAAAGTCTAAACATTGAATGTTATACTAATAACTAACTGTGAAATGATGAGTTGGAATTCTACTGTGTAAGAACAACCTAGAGACTCGGAATGGCTTGAATGGCATCCATAGGTTGGTGATGAGAGCGGAAAACGTGTTACCACTAACTTTACGGCAGAAGTTACGTTAGGTTAGGAATTTAAGATTTTATTACTGAAGTAAAGTCAATGTATATCAATTAATCTAACCAAATATTTATCTATTTTATTTAGTTTCATATTCCTCTCAATATTTACACTATCGCCATATACGATTACTTTGATAATTTAGAAACACTACTGATCCAGTACTACATCTTATAACAAAAATTTGTGAAACAAAATTAGAAAAATCCACAGTTTTCAAGCATCAACAATAAATGTTTTAACCCCATTTGTATGTTAAAAAACTCCAGTTTTATTATTTCATTTATTTTAATTTATTATTTGGGTTTAAAAATAATTAGTTTAATTGAATGACAGGTCATGTCCCGCTTGACGGAGTTTTTTTGTTGTATATTCCTACTGGTACAGTGTCACCTAAGGGTGAAATGATTTTTTATGATACAGTATTTAGATTTGTAATCATATATTTAACAAGCTTGTTACATCATTATTACATTGTAAAATTAACGGGGCAAAGAAACGAAAACTTTAAATTGAATGTACTCAATGTGAAAGTACTGTATTGATTTTAATTTGATTTCTGAGGTAGGAATACAGTGAATAACATAGATGGCATGAGATAACAGTATAAGTTATTTAAAAGTACATTTTGAATTTGTTCAATGTATAATTTGGTTTCTACAAGATTATGTTTCAGATGGTTATCATCATCATCATTGTTGTGGATTAGGAAACCACAGCATAGCTGCTAGGCACATCTTCCACAAGCGGGAATATTGCGCAGGTTACCGGAAGGATAGGATATAGCAGGAAAGGAAAGGGTGGGATGGGACGGCAGCCAAATCGACCCTTCAGAGGGCAAACTCCCGTGCCCCTGTGACAGCTGGGGTGAGGCTTTCAAACAAGGGACCCGCATTCTGCACTCCAACTGGTCATCTCAACTGACAGGACAACAACCATCCATGTACAACAACCAGGGACCTTCCATTCTCAGATTGGCAGGTTGGGGACCAACTCTGGAGATTCTGTCCCTAGTGCTGCAAATGGAGGGACCAAAGTTGAAAGGGAAGTTTGTCATCATGGTCAGCCAAAAGACTTATGTAATGACAACTTCATTTGCTGTACCCAATGTCAGCCTCAAAACTGGTATAGACCACAGTTTTTAAGGTAGTCCTGGGACTTCAGATAGTTATTAAGTCAATTACACGTTAGCAATACATTGCATATAATACTTTCCCACATTTCATTTATCATTGGACAATACAAACCAATTAGCCAAGTGAAACCAATGTTAAGGATAACAAAATTATCAATAAAATATGTTCTATAATCATAGGATGTACCTTCAAAGTTACCGTAAAATATTTAGCTAAGATGTAGAACATTAGTTGTTAAATTTGTATTGTAGTAGTAAATATAATTGTTATAAATATATATATAATATTTAGCTTCAATAATATCCCTGTGATCCTGTTCTTAGCACGGCGTTATTTGTGATATACTGTTACCGTATTATAAGCCAGTTATTGTGGTTATAGTATGTATAAATGAAATAACTAACAAATCTGAAATATAATGTACTTTTTATGTAAACCAGGGAAACAGTAAATCTCTTGAATGTACATCATGATTTGACTAACTAAAGCTTAAAGGGAAAATAAACGTTTAACGCAGAACAGTTTTCTTTACAGGTAAAACACTAATCCAACGTGAAATCCTCTCACAACAATCCCCCACTCCATTCATCTTCTCAGAGTTCCTAATATATATTGTTAATACAAATTTAAGTTTTTTTTAAATTATATAAATATTTAAGAAATATTGTTTAAGTCTTCCAAACGAGTATACTTATTCATTTAACATAACAAACCTCCTAAATTTATATAATGTAATAAGTATGAACTATGGAAACAGTGTCTTACTTAGTCTCATTATTTTCAAGTCTTGTTTTAATACTCTCGCTTTATTACTTAGACTCTTATTACTTAGAATGTTTAAAGTTTAAACATTGATTATAAATATTTTAAAACTGTTCAATTATAAAAGTATAGGTTGATAAAACTGTTATGTGACCTTAACTGGGTATTTCAAGAAGAAGTGTACACCTTTAAAACATACTTTGTTTAAAATTCATTGTTGATGATGGCGAGTTTATGCTAATCAAGGAATTTTTTCGGACATTTTCCATAACTTATTAGTAAAAACAAAGTTTCACAACGTTTCGGGTTCTGGAATCTGATCCCGTCTTTAGATGGAAAGAATGCCAAGAACATGACAAAATTAGTGGCACAATCCAGGCAAGCTGGAAAAACACTGAACAACTAATACAGAGAACTCTAAAAGCATTGTGTTTTGACATCATTTCTGTCGTCAGTTTTGTAGAGCTAGGAATCTACTTCCTGTGTTGGGATTGAGGTTTTCAAATTAGGTTATTCGAAACTTTGGTTGTTATTATGTCGCCTATCTTGCTAGGAGGACGGTTTGCCAATTAACACCTAGCACTAATACACCAAATACACTAATACCTAAATTAATACACCAGCAATAATAAAGACAATAGAGTAATTAAACTTATTACGTTAATATTTTTATTTTTATTTTACCACTCTGTGACTTTCTTGAAAATTATTCTTCATCAGTGTTTAGTATGTACATGTAACAATTAATAAACATGAACGTTGAAACAGTGCAAGTGTATCATACAAGTGCGGGAAAGGAAGCATAGCTTCAGGTCCACCCTAGATCGTGTTTTAATCTGCTATTGGAATGTTGTTAGCACTGCTAATGGCTGTGTGTTTACAACAGGGCATGACAAATGGCCGATCCTTGTTCCTATCATCGTCACCCACAAATTTTAGCGGCGATTAACTATATTCAAAATTAAATATAAAATAAAATTCGTCTGACTTTCAGTAAACAGATTGTTAGAAAATATAAACATATTTAAATATAAATCGATTGTTTAAAATATAAACAGAGAAGTAAAAGTATTCGTTAAAAGAAACAAAATATTATTTTATTTTATTCTTTTAATACCACGCTTCTATAATTAAGAACTAAGTTCCTCTTACACCGGCACTAAAGTACACTTACGCTTTTTTTGTTAAAAAGATAACCAGAAGCAGATTAATATTTATTGAAAATAAAATAGAATATTATGATGAAAACAAATGAAAGTTTGTAGTATATGAACTGAAAAATAACTTTGAAAATTACTTCAAGTTTTAGTTTATATATAGAATATTATGAATAAGGTGAACATTCTGCCAAGAATTAAAGGGGATTGACCATAACAGTTCGTAATTTTTACAACCCGATAATCTTGGACCGACATCCACTATTCCCGTGAGTTTTAGATACCACGCACGCACTGAACGGGATTCTAAATTCTGGGAATTGAAACCTTCAATTTTAATACTATGCAGAGAGGTATAATATGACGCAAGACTACCATCAAAACTTTTGAGGTTAGATTTACAAATTGTTCGGTATTATGCCATTATGCCTGATACTGTTTATTATTTGTACGATATATGTTTCTTTATTACGATAGTTAGCACTTTTTATTTATTGTCATTACTGTTACTTTGTTAATTCAGTTTTTGTAATGCACCGGCCTGCATCCCTTTCTTATTAAAATGATGGTCACCCCGACACAGGTTCGCCTTTGGGGGACCTAATTTCTGTTTAGGTACTTTGTTAACTTATTAACTAGCACTTAATTATCTTTGTTTTGTTAGGTTAAGACTCTATGTTGAATCATTTTGTTGTTTATTGATTTGTTATTTATTTATGTAATAAGTGAATTCAATGTTATGTTATGTACTTGAATAGAAATAAATACTTTCTTTCTTTCTTTCTTTCTTTCTTTACCTAAGTGTGCTCTACTACTAAATACCTTTAAAATAAGGTACAATTTGACTAAGCTTACGTTTAGAACTTTGAAGACGTCCTATGGTAGGTGAAATAAGTAAAATACAACAAATTGCCAGTTACAGTAACCAAAATATGTTTACAAAGTTCCAATAAGTTACGTTGATTTTTTTATATTTATAATGTATTCCAGACTTTTGTCCAACTTAGTGATGAATAATGATGTAGATTTAACCGCTATAATATCGCTACTCTGTCCTGGGTACTGGTAAAAATATACATTTTCAAAGTTTGTACTACAGTTGTATTCTAAAATGTTAATTCCACGAACAAATTAACTAACTATTAACAAGAAAATATTATAAAACAGCTGTTTACTATATATATATTACTGTCAAAGTACGTTCTTGTTAGTGAATTTCCTTTGGAAAGTGAACTACTGTATTAGCATGACCCGCACGGTGAAACTTAAGCCCGGGACCACCATAGAAGTTTCTAACGTGACCCCCTGAAAACGTTTTGGGGGGTCGTTCAAAATTGTATATATATATATATATATATATATATATATATATATATATATATATATATATATATATATATATATATATATATATATATATATGTGTTTGCACTCTAGCGGTCACATTTTTTGTCCGATTTACTTAAAATTTGGTAGGGACGTTCCTTTCTGAAATCAGTTGGACAAGTTCGTTGGGCAAAAGAATCGTAAAACTCCAAACCCATTTTTTGGGGATTAAGCTTTCAAATTTCGAGTTTTTGGGCCCAAAAAGGGTCTAAAAAGCCCCAGATGTAAAATTAATGGATGTACAAAGATGGGAATTAGTGAGACGAAAGTTTTAAGCCCTCTCTCGTCATTCTAGCATAAATATTTACCGAGTTATTAAAGAAAATGTGTTTCGACTAAACACAGTACGTTGTCTTATGGGGGTTTTACACTAGAAAAGCCTGTTATTCCTTTGTTAGAGTACTTTTATCATCCCCAGCAACCTCACGCCTACTTTCAAGCCTGTCTGGACCTTCTCCTAACCTTATGATGCGCAAATTGGTATTCCCAGCTTTGCAAGTAAATGAAACCAGGAGTATCAGAACAGCCAAAAAATCATTGTTTTCAGATTTTAATAAAAATTGGAGAAATGTACGTTTTTACACTTATTTTGAGTTTTAAAAGTTGTTATGTGGAAATTCACTTCCTCCACGTCAGCGTGCTGCGTGCGAACTCGTTTATACTTTTGGTATGTTATAAATTGAGAGTAATGTGAGGTGTTTTACATTTGTGAGCGATGAATGCTTAAAATAATCTTGATCTTATGTTATATAATACATTACTTATTTACTAGTATTATGGTTAAAAGGTTATTTATAAGTATTTAAGGTACAGCAAATTAAGTTGTCATTACATCTGGTAAGTCTTTTGGCTGTCCATTATGACGAGCTTCCCTTTCACCTTTGGTTCCTCCATTTGCAGCAGCTGGGAACGGAAACTCCGGGTTTGGTTCCCAACGTGAGAATGTGGTCCCTGGCTGTTGTACATTGATACTCTGTCAGTTGAGTTGGCTAGTTGGAGGGCAGAGCGGGTCCACCTGTTTGAGCGTGATCACAGCTTTACAGGAGCACGGGAGTTGGCCCTCTGAAAAGTCAATTTGGCTGCCTGTCCCATCCCACCCTTTCCTTTCCTGCTATATCCTTTCCTTCCGGTAACCTCCTTGTGGAAGACGTGCCTAGCAGCTAATGCTGGGGTTTTCTAATCCAGCAATAACAACAACAAAAACATGGTTAATTATCTTTTATAATATTTAAAGGCCATATTTTAGATTATAGTGCCTATGAAATTTTTCCAAAATGACACTTCTTTATTAGTGAATTTCCTATGGAAAGTGAACTATTAGCATTAGGGGTAGTTCAAAATTTTGTATATATATATACAAAATTAGTTGCACATATATATGTGTGTGTGTGTGTGTGTGTGTGTGTGTGTGTGTGTGTGTGTGTGTGTGTGTGTGTGTGTGTGTATGCACTCTATTGGTCGCTTTTTTTGTCCGATTTACTTCAAATTTGGGAGGGACGTTCCCTTCTATAATCAGTTGGACAAGTTCGTTGGGTAAAACAATCGGAAAACTCTCAACCCTTTGTGGATTAATCTTTCAAATTTCGAGTTTTTGGACCCAAAAAGGGTTAGAAAAGCCCCGGATGTAAAATTAATGTTTGTCGACTAACCACAATACGTTGTCTTATGGGGGTTTTACATTAGAAAAACCTTTTATTAACTTTGTTGGCTTACTTTTATAATCCCCAGCCACCTCACGCCTACTTGCAAGCCTGACTTTCAAGCCTCCCCTAACCTTATAATGAGCAAAATTGTATTCCCAGCATTGCAGTTAAATGAAACCAGGAGCACCAGAACAGCCAAAAAATCAGTCTTTTCAGATTTCAATAAAAATTGGAATAACTGTTTGTTTTTACACTGATTTTGAGTTTTAAAGTTGTGTATGTGGAAATTCACTTCCCTCACGCCAGCGTGCTGCGTGCGAACTCAATTTTAGAATACTGATAAGTTTTGGTTTTGGTTTTAAAGTCTTGTCAGACTTGTTGGACGTCATATTTTTAGTATTTAGTAACATTATTGACGTCGATCCTAACAATTTAACTCTGTATCTTGGTCGAGTATAAGTGATTAACGAAACAACCGTGACGAGGTTGTGTGATGGAAACCAGTTACCAAATTCAATTGCGGCTGCTCACGTTGGAATTAAAACCTTATCAACTTGGTAAACCTCTGACTTAATATAAATTGAACAAAACTGACGATTGTTCGCTAAATATAAATAAAAGATAAATATTAAGAATCACAATTTTTTTGAAATTGCTAAAACCAGTCTTCTGATTAAAATGGATTTATTTAATTTCGAGCTAACCAAGTGCAAAACCAACTAAAAACGTTTGTGAAATACAGTAATTATAGGATAAGTGAATGAAATGAGTAACTCTTGACAGTTATTAGCCTATTTGCAATAAATAAAGATTGTTTTATTGGATTAAAATAGTTGCCTGAAGCAAACTTCCTTTGCGGAGAAATTAAAAATATATCTCTAATTTGTTCTGTCATAATTAATGATGTTTAAGGTTTCAATTGTTGCACACATATAAGGATTGACCCAACAAAATGTGTAAAATTTAAATAATTTGGTCCAGATATTGCCAGTACCTTCCTGTGTTACGTCCACTATATCTTGAAAATTGGTGTTTAATTTAATGTTGTAAGTGAAACTCCTTAAATATTGGAGACACAGAAAACTGTTATAAACAGGAAATGTAGAGCATTTAATAATACACAATTTTGGAAATGTTCGTTTTTCCTTCTCTAAACTTTTCACGATTTTGTAAGTGAATCATTATTGATTGCTATATATGTATTTAAGTGTAATTTTTCAACCCTGCCTTTTGCAATGGAGTTATTGTAATGGTTACATTTATACACGTCTTATAGATTATATATGATATGAAGCTTTCAGTTTCTGAAAAGTGTTAGTTCCGCACACTGATGTAATACATTCAATTAACTGGAGAATATACAATCAACAGAAAAAATACATTTTTAAAAACGTTTACAACACCGAAACAGTTGATTTTCTTTGTGAATTGTTTTTAGCTTATTCACTTTCTTTAAAATTTGGGTGTATGATATTGAAGTTCCTGATGTTAGCTCAATTTAAGCTGCCCGTAATGTCATGAATGGACTACTACGTTAACAGGAAATGCTTGGGTCGAAAGATTTGTTTAGTTTAAATAAAAAATAACCAGTTTGTTTCACTAATGGGTTGGTGGTTTGTGAAACCGGTTTTAACTAGGTAGTATGTTCGTATCTAATACTGTACCTTGTAAAATTATCATACAAGAAAAAGTGTTCAACAATTAAAGATATGATTATAATTGAAATAATATCAAAGTTGCTTTAAAGCTATGTTTTAAAACGTTCAGTTTCCAGAAAACTGTTTGTAAAGTATCTCGTTTATTTTATAACGATTGATTAACATTATGATTTCACTAAAACAAAAAGTATGATTTCCTTGTTATAATGGTGGTCGAATAAAAAATAATTTGTTAAATTCTAGTTCAAAGACTCAGACGGCAGAAATTTAATGTAAATCCGTGTCTTATGTAAAACCGTTAGTATTGACATGTCTCGTACACAAAACTGTTCAGATTCACAACTAGCTAATGCCATCTACAGTCTCTGAGTATTGATTCATACATTTTAGCATGGCCGACGTTATTCCTCCTTTGTTTTCAACCTATTCTTTAAATTGATCAGTTTGGATACGTGATGAGGACCAAAAAAGTATTTCTGTATTTTTTGTTGATGTGAAATAACGGTTTTTATGTTATTTGGATTTTAAGATTTTCAATGTCCACAACTACAACAAAAATATATTTTTGAATTATTATTTGACTACCGTCTTTATCAGACAATGACCGAGGTAATATCTTTGTGTTGTATGTAGTTTTGGAATAATTTCTGTTATTTAAATACTATTTACGGACGTATATACAAAACTAATTTTGTATTTTTACCAGAATTGTTATTTTCATTTTGCATCGATATTCTAGATTTGTTAATCTTTTTTAGCGAAATTCCTTTATAAGAAAAAAGCTATTACCGACCCACGTCGGATAAAAGTTTGGTATAGCGTACCGTTGGCGAACCCATAGATTTTTGATTACAACCGATATCTTTTATCAGAGATAAAAGGGTTTAAACACATTTTTTGTCGGAAACTCATCTGTAATGTACTAAACACTATTTTGTTCCAATATTTTATACATGGTTATATGATAAACTGAAATTTAGTTTTTTTATGTTGGTGGGTGTGATAACTTTCGTAAAATGGTCTGAATTTGATTAAATGTGGTACAAACATGCAGAGCAACAGTTAAAACTATAACTTCAAAAGTCTGACCAACCATATTGCCTCGTCCTAAGGAGTAATTTTTGGGGGCCAGGGGTTTGTACCCCAAAAACATGGTTTTTGAGTTTGTTATATATGATCTTTTGAAAAGTCAAATTTTAATTTTCACCATTGGCTTCAGCTTAAAAAAAATTAGTAGCCTACTTTAAATAATCGATCAACTTCAATTGGTTACCGAGATATTGTAATTGCTAAACACAATACGTTGTTCAATGTTATTCTTATGGAGATTAAGTAAAAATGTATGTATTGCTTATTGTATATTGCTTAATGTATATTGATAAAACTTGGAATGTCATTCGACATGATTGTGATTCATTGAAATTTGCACTAATATCCAATTTTTTGCAACGCTGTTGTTCCCGTATCAGCATGCCTGCGTTCTCAGCCTTAATGTTTTTATTATAGAGAAAAGTCAAAAATCATGTCTCCCTAATTATGAAAATAATAAATAATATATCAATTAATACAACTCATATGTGGGTTCACTTAGTTGAGTTATAGTGATATTTACATAAACATTCATCTGTCGTATTCTTTGTTGAAAAACCTGCGCACTCAGCCCCTATGTTATATTTATGGAGAATAATTAAAATGTTATTTATCGCTTATTTATGAACGGATTTAATGGATGTTGATGAAACTTGGTATGTGATTTCGCCTGATTGTGTTATATTAATATTTTCAGAGAAACTGAATTTTTCCTGATGGTTCCCGTAGCATCAAACCTTCGTACTCAGCTCCCATGTTATTCTTATGGATTATTCATGAACATAAATTAATACAACTTTGTTTGCGGCTTCAGCTACTTGATTTCTATTGATATTGGCACAAACACAAATTATTTTTGTTTATTTATGCAGCAACCCTGTGTACTGAGACCATGTTATTCGTATGAAGAATAATTAAGTTATATTGTGATTATTTGTTAATATATTTTATAAAACTTGGTAAATGGTCTTACGTGGTATTAAGACATATATGCATTGGAAACTCACTGAGGAGACAGGTTTGCTGCGACGGGGGTATCTGAGCATCATGTATTATATAGATTCGTTTTAATGTACTTTGCTTCACTAAACGAATATTTAATAAGGTTACTTAAGATATAAAATGTTCTTTGTTTAAATTCACAAGAGAGCTTTCAAGATAATTTAATTAATGAAGCTTATAATTTTTAAAATCTACGATATCACATGTAAATAGATTTATGTAAACTGCTAAAATGTTAATAGTGTTAAATTTATCTTTTAAATATAAGCGATTATTTTAATAAGCTAATCAGTATCATTCCGGGACTACAACAATGATATAGCACAGACTACAACAGTGTAGCATAGTTTGGAAACGGTAGGTATCTGAGTATATTTTGCTAACTCAAAGCCCACGATGGAGTTTCATTATATATTCGGACCAAGAAACAGTTCGTGTTTGTGTTTGTTTCGTTGCAGGACTGTTACAATCTTATTGTTTTGGGACTATATTTTCACACGTCTCGTCAGAATGAAAATGTTAAACGATGAAAGCGCTTTTTCAACTTATACTATACAAACAAATCAATTACGGCGTCATTCCAAGTTATTGTTTTAATTTTAATTGTTTCTCTTACGAATACACGAGTGATGATGGAAGGTGTTTGCAGCATCTTCTTGCAAGACTAGTCTCGAATTCAGTGACACTTTTAACAATAACAATTTTAACTCTCTTGAGTAAGGCACATTTTGATTACTGATTACAAATCAAAATGTAATAATCGATTTTTTTAAATAAATCGAGTTATTAAAAGAGTTTATTATTAAGTTATAACAAATATAAAGTAGAAAAGTTAACTACAATAAAAATTACTGCGTGCAGTTTCCGATACAACTAAAAAAGGGAAACTGTAAGTGACTATTGCAATTACAGTATCAGTTTGATAACCAAATAAACCCATTGTTTGTATTAAATGTAGGATGTTAAATAGTTTAGTGGGACAGTGGCAAAAACTTATGATAACTCATAATGATGACAAATAATTGTTTCAATTGATAGAGTTTATGGTGAACGATATACTTGATTTAATTAACAATTCTTATGAATGAACAACATCTGTTATTATGTTTTTTATTTATATCATTGAACAAATTAAAAATAATTTATACAAATACTAACATCCGGTGTAATGTGAGTGGTTAAAAAATGTTTTTAGTTTTTTATTTCATGCATAAATATTGTACAGTATGTAGTATCTTCTCTAGAGCAAGTAAAGTATAGTTGACCACGCGAAAAAATATGGATTTTAAACATTTAACCCGGCAACGCACGCAACTGCCTTGTGCTTTGTTGATCGCCATAGCGAAAGCAAGACGCCGAGGAAACTGTAGTCGTTTGAATGTGAAAGGATCATTCGGAATCATTGGAATGCACGAAATAACATATCTTATCCTTTACATTTGCCATATAAAATTGATGCTTCAATCACCTTCGACATTTCTTTTTTTTACATGAAAAGTCTTGTTCCATTGCATAATTTAGGCGTGTTCAGATTCTTAAGTAGCAGTGTTGATTAACTAACTTTTAATGTTAGTTAAAATGGCGGTTGTATGTGGTGGCATTCCAGAGAGCTCAAATGAATTGAGAAATTCTGCTAGATAGTTAATAGCAAATCCTCTTCTGAAATACTATCAATGAGTTTATACCATCTGCCATTGCAACAGGCTTTGTCAATTGCGTATTATTGAATTTATTGACGTAATCATTTTTTGAAGCAAAGTTCACTAGCTCGCAAAGTCAATCGCGGTTCCAGGATTTGTTTGCGATTTTTGGATGTTTGTATTATAATAATTTAGCTACTTTTAAGATCTTCAATTGATGACAGACGTTTTAACGTTTATCTTCTGTGTTGCAGGATCAACCGGAAGTTTGCTGTCGCCTAAATCCAAAAGTTGTTTAGCAAACGAATATCCACGAATTTTCGTGATAGTGTAATTTCCTTCACATATCTCCAGATGTTTTTCTTCATTAGGCAAGCCTTTCAACTCGTCTGCTAGTTAGAATTTGGAATGACAGTTAAACTTTAGTGCAATTCACCGGCCAGTAGTGTTGTAAGTTCGCTTATTAGATTTTGATTGCACCGGAAATCTCACAGAATACGTTCAAGTGCCACAAAACACACTGCTGTTATGGTTAGTAATTGTGTAATGTGTGTTTTGGGATACCTTTTTAATGTTCCATGTTGTTCATCCCAAATAATGATTTGGGAAGTTTGGGATATGTTCTGTGCACTTGACATGTCAGATGGTTGTCCAATGTTACAAATGGGATATGCGGCTAGATTTAAATTCCACGTTAGCTTGAGGGCTAAATTCGACGTACATCCTCTATCAAGTAGCATTTGCTGAAAACCCACATGATGCCATAGCCAGAGATAGTTCTTTTAGTTACCCGGCGTGCGTCTCGCTCTTCAGACTTTTCAGCAGTTCTTGAAGAAGAGGCTGTAATGCTTTTAGTTCCCCGGCGTTTCATTAGCTGACAGCTGACGCTCATTTGTGGTTGATTTTCCAACGGTTAAGTTTTTGGGTGGCGCTTCAGATTATGTTTAATTTAATGCTGATTTGTTTAAACTTAAAATCAATATCCATAAATTTGCATTACAGCTAGATAAATAGATAGTTTACAATATTTTCTAAATTTCTCATCTGAAAAATCCATACCTAATCTTTCTTCCTTATGAGTAATATCGTATCTTTGAAGTCCAAAGGGGCGAAGCCCTAAAGTCCTAGCACTTTGATTAATTACTTTTAAACTAACTTACGATTAACCTGAATAACCATGCAAAGTTTCATCACAATCAGATTGATGGAGTAGGAATGCATAAACATCAATCAGAAATACCAACATCCACTAATATTCATATTGTAGATTGGTTATAACAAAACCAATCTACACCTGTTAGGTAGTGTTACATTTATTCCCATTGTTATTGAAATCTGAAAAAATTGAATTTTTTACTCTGATGCTCCTAGTTGCATTTACCTGTAATGCTGGGAATACAATTTTGCGCATTATAAGGTTAGGAGGAAGTCCAGACAGGCTTTAAACTAGGCGTGAGATTGCTGGGGATGATAAAAGTATACCAACAAATCAATAACAGACTTTTCTGATAAAACCCCCATAAGACAACGTACTGTGTTTGGTCGAAACACATTTTCTTTAATAACTATGTAAATATTTATGCTAGAATGACGAGAGAGGGCTCAAAAGTTTTGCCTCACTAATTCCTATATTTTTAAATGCATTAAGTTTACATCCGGGGGTTTTCTGACCATTTTTCTGGCCCAAAAACTCTAAATTTAAAAGATTAATCCCCAGAAAAGGGATTTAGAGTTTTCCGATTGTTTTGCCCAACGACTTTGTCCCACTGATTGTAGAAAATAACGTCCCTACCAAATATTTAAAGGAAATTGGACAAAAAATGCCACCGCTATAGTTCAAACACACACACACACACACACACACACACACACACCAGTGGTGGATTTAAGCAGTTGCCGCCTAAGGGCTATTAGGAAATTTGCCGCCCTCCCCCCCAAACTATAACTATTTCACTATAACCACTGTCACTATTTGTCCTTTTCGCCGCCCAAGTTTACCCACATGTTATATATCTTGTTTGGTTATCTTATGACAGTATCTAAAGAAGTTACGAATTAACTGAATGAATAAGTTAAGAAATTATTATTTCTGGTAGTGTTATTTCCTAGTAGAAAAAAAATACCCCCGTAGCAGCAAACCTGCGTACTCAGCGAATTTCCAATGCATATATATGTATACCACATATATATGTATACCACATATATATATGTATATATATGTATATATGTATATATGTATATATGTATACCACATAAAGCCACATACCAAGTTTCATCAATATACATTCATAAACAAACGAGTTATGACATTTTAATTATTCTTTATAAGAATAACATGGCGGCTGAGTATGCAGGTTTGCTGAAGCAAGAAACACAAAAAATGGGGTTTTATACAAATATCAATATATCATGTAGGTAAAGCCACATACCAAATTTCATTAATTTATTTTCATAATTAAGAGAGATAACACGTTACTTATTCTCCATAAGAATAACATGGGGCTGAGTACGCAGGTTTGCTGCTACGGGAGTCTTTGGAAAAAAATTGCTTTTTTTGAGCAAATATCAATGGTCCACAACCAGATGAAACCGTATACCAAGTTTCGTCAGTATACGTTCATAAATAAGCGAGATATAACATTTTTCTTTTCCTCCATAAGAATAACATTAGACAACGTACTGTGTTTAGCACTTTCAATATCTCGGTAACCAATTAACGTAGAGAAGTGATCAAAATACCAAATTGTGTGTCTTTTTAAGCTGAATCCAATGGAAAAAACTAAAATTTGACTATTTCCAAAATTATATGTACAAAATTCGAAAAACCCATTTTTGGGGTACAAACCCCCCCCCAAAAATACCCCTTTGGATGGAGCGATCTGGCTGATTTTCGAACTTAAAGTCATAAATGTTGCTTTACACGTTTATACCAAATTTTATCAAATTCGGATAATTTTTACGAGAGTTATCGTGCTCACGGACACACATATATATATATATATATATATATATATATATACACAGTTTCGAACGAATGGTGTTTTTGGGGTCTGGGGACCTCAAAACGAAAAGTTATCATGGTCCCGGGCCTAGGTCTTACCATGCCGACTACGGTAATAGCTTCTTCCCTATAGGGGAAATTCGCTAACAGTAAAATAATGTATAATTGACTTGATTCACATTGACCACAGTTTAATATTCAATATAGCCTACTCAAAGACAATCAGCCTTAGAGACAAATGTTGTTGTTAACAGCAGTGAAGCAGTGCTACTTTTAATAACGAGAAAATCCTTCAACAAAGGCCTAATATCTATAAGAAGGGATTCATCGAAACATCAAAACATTAATTTTCACACCAACGCATTGACTACTGAAAATTATAATAAATAACCTATAGGCCTAAATAAGATATGATGACACTGTAGCCTAAAATTCGTAATTCGGACCATTAGCCTAAAAATTCTGACTATTTTAACCCTGAATTAGCGCTTTTCAATACAGTTTTTCAGTCATTTTTTAATTTATACTTTTATGCAAAGAATTGTTTATATGTTTTAGACGGTCAAAATATAAAATTAATTGATGTAGGCCTAATCTTAATAAACTCTACACATACTTCTTCTAGTTTTACCTCCATGATGTTGTAGATCAAATGAATTAAAATATAATACCTACAGGAGACACTATATACTCTCTGTCAAGTTACCTTCAAAAGCGTGCCGACATATTTTGAATTTTGTCCTGTTGTGGTGTCAAGTTTTTGGTGGGACGGTGTCATTCGATGTACAAGGCGGCTGGTAAGATATCCTCGCCAAATATATCCTACATTTAGTTAATAATTCCCGATAGTGTTACTTTTCTTTTATAAATATACTCACTTAAAGATTGATTGGATATACCGGAAATGTCGTATCGTCAGTTAACGTTGTTGTAGCGTGATTTTACTGTTGTAGGACGCGTAAGGTCTCGGCTATGATACAAGTGACAAGCGACAAGCGATAAGTGACGAGCGACATGAGCGACATCGGCCAAAATCGCTGAGCGATTTGGCTGGCTACGATACCAGAGAAATACTGAGCGATACACCGTACTACTGAACGCAGTTTCAAAGATGATGTCCGACGAAGAGGTTGTTGAACTTATTTTACTAAGTAAACATTCGTCCATGTCTAGGATAGTGAAGCTGAGAAGACACAGAAGACATATTATATTATATATTTGTTAAATAATAAGTAATTTATTGATTACAATTGGGCCAAAAGGGAGAAAGTATGTCAGTTTCTCCGATCCTATATTTTTTGTATCTGCAATTTATCTTATTACTTCCGTTTCTAAATAACACATTCCTTATAGCATTATCTGTAGTAGTATTATAGATAATTTAGAAACGAATAATTTAGACTGAACTGTATTGTCACACAAAATAATTAAAACAATATGGCTGGTTATATGACAGGTCAACAGAGGCTCCCAAAGCTTCTTTGATATTCTAGAATTTTTGTAATTATTGTGGAGTTCATTCCACAAACATGGTCTCATCCAGACATGGTCCAGATCTCGCAAGTTAAAATTTCAGTTAGAGTATCCGTTAATTTGCGCTCTCGTAGTTTATTCACTTTGGAACTTTGGAGCGCATCCGCCTCACTAGTCATATTGCACTAAACTAAAGGGGAGTCGTGAGCGACTTCAGCGACGGTACAAAATTTACTGGCGGGGTTCTGCGATTAGAGCGACGCAGAGCGATAACCAAAAAAGTCGCTTATCGCATATAGCTTGTCACTTACATTGTAGCCACCTGCTCTCAATTTACATGGTATCTTATGCAGCTAGAAAGGTCACCGATTTTGCTCATGTCGCGTCGCTCGTCGCTCGCATCGTAGCCGAGGCTTAACTCAAGCAACATTAATATTAAATTTGTCACCTGACTTGGAACGAAGAAGGGTTTTTAAATATGTTTTATAATAGAGTTTTTACTACAGCATTATCTTTTTGTTGTATGAATTGCTCTATATTAATTTCAGTACAGTGAATTATATTTGTTCATGATCGATTCCCATCAACATTTTATTATCTTAGTAATTAAACTAGCAATTACTATAAAATAGTTAAAAAAAGAAAAAACAACAATCTGAAAACCTAACATACAACTATAGATGCATAGTATTTAAAGAATGAGACGTATTGTTAGCAAGTTCCATAACAAATTACAGAGTCCCTAGACCAGATAAAAATTACTTATGAGATCACTTAAATCGAATAAAGTACACATATTTAAATAATAATAAATTAATAAATAACGTTCACGATGTTTATTTTGAAATATTTGTATAGTAGTCTTCAGTACCTTCCATGATCCTATTGATGCACCAATTATGATATTTATGTTTTATTTGAACTCTTGTTCTCACATGTATTTGCAAAGTATTTTCCGTCAATGAAGTGAACACCTTTCACGTGCATTGTGTTCATTGTGTTTACTAAAGAAAGCAAGAACTGTGTTGACTGATAAACAAGGTAAAGAAATTAGCAATTTGAGGTCAATAACCATATGCCATACGGGGATTAACAAACTTTAAGATTAAGTTCGAAATCTTTTGTTCATAAAAAATATGTCAAACGTATTTTTCATTTACATGGCAGATACAATATTCCACGTTTGTTTAACGAGGTCCTAAATCCATCAAAAGACAAGTGAGCACATTATACTTGGATGTAGAGAAGTTTCATGATAACTTTGGCCATAACCACTTATAAAATGTCGTAGAAAATACAAAACTTAGGACAAATAATCTGAAACTTTACCAATACCATCTAAATTGTAAAAAAGAAAAAATAAGAAAAAACAACCCTGAACTCATCAACCGCGGAGTTTTATACGATTATAAGGGGCTTCACCGCCTCCAACTCTGTACAAATTGTAAATGTATTATATAATTTAAGAGTTGTCCGAATTACCAGTAACGTAGCTACGTATCTGAAAAGTTTGTTTAAAGACCTCACAGCGATTTGCCACCGAATAGGATTTAATGGTTTGCTAATGGCACCGTTATTATTGGTAAAATTAAAAGGAATATTCTTCTTAAGTACAATATGGCATGTGACTAATAAGAGAAATATGGTTTTAAAAATAATTAATGAATCAAAAAGTAAAAATGACTCATCCAGAGAAAAGACATTTATTACTTAAAGATAATATGATGAGAACTGATAAGATTAATATTATTAATATAATTAAGATAGCCATTATTTACTTATAAACTAGTAATTTTTGATTCAGAAAACCCCTTAAAATTAATAACTACTAAATTAAACAGTGTAGTATCTCTATCAAAGCAGAACAAAAATTGTTGTATTAAATCAACAATGACCAACTGTAATGTGTCCGCGTTTGTGGCTGTAGTCTCTGTAGTCTCTGTCCTGTATTACGTATGACCAACTGTAATGTACAATCAGTTCTCACACGAGTGTCCGCGTTTTTGGCTGTAGTCTTTGTAGTCTCTGTCCTGTATTACGTATGACCAACTGTAATGTACAATCAGTTCTCACACGAGTGTCCGCGTTTGTGGCTGTAGTCTTTGTAGTCTCTGTCCTGTATTACGTATGACCAACTGTAATGTACAATCAGTTCTCACACAAGTGTCCGCGTTTGTGGCTGTAGTCTTTGTAGTCTCTGTCCTGTATTACGTATGACCAACTGTAATTTACAATCAGTTCTCACACGAGTGTCCGCGTTTGTGGCTGTAGTCTTTGTAGTCTCTGTCCTGTATTACGTATGACCAACTGTAATGTACAATCAGTTCTCACACGAGTGTCCGCGTTTGTGGCTGTAGTCTTTGTAGTCTCTGTCCTGTATTACGTATGACCAACTGTAATGTACAATCAGTTCTCACACGAGTGTCCGCGTTTGTGGCTGTAGTCTCTGTAGTCTCTGTCCTGTATTACGTATGACCAACTGTAATGTACAATCAGTTCTCACACGAGTGTCCGCGTTTGTGGCTGTAGTCTTTGTAGTCTCTGTCCTGTATTACGTATGACCAACTGTAATGTACAATCAGTTCTCACACGAGTGTCCGCGTTTGTGGCTGTAGTCTCTGTAGTCTCTGTCCTGTATTACGTATGACCAACTGTAATGTACAATCAGTTCTCACACGAGTGTCCGCGTTTGTGGCTGTAGTCTCTGTAGTCTCTGTCCTGTATTACGTATGACCAACTGTAATGTACAATCAGTTCTCACACGAGTGTCCGCGTTTGTGGCTGTAGTCTCTGTAGTCTCTGTCCTGTATTACGTATGACCAACTGTAATGTACAATCAGTTCTCACACGAGTGTCCGCGTTTGTGGCTGTAGTCTTTGTAGTCTCTGTCCTGTATTACGTATGACCAACTGTAATGTACAATCAGTTCTCACACGAGTGTCCGCGTTTGTGGCTGTAGTCTTTGTAGTCTCTGTCCTGTATTACGTATGACCAACTGTAATGTACAATCAGTTCTCACACAAGTGTCCGCGTTTGTGGCTGTAGTCTTTGTAGTCTCTGTCCTGTATTACGTATGACCAACTGTAATGTACAATCAGTTTGTGGCTGTAGTCTTTGTAGTCTCTGTCCTGTATTACGTTTTCTCAAAGCATACTTTTAATGGTACGTAGAAGAACTGCAATTTTTACAGGTCAATTAAATTTCTTAACAAAATCCTGACCAGCTACAAAATAAATAATTACGTGCCAATGAGTAGCTTCATATACATTTTTAAAATCTTGAATTTAAGATCCAGGCTCAAGTGGTGTAAGAATGTTTAAAGACCTGTAACAGAACAAAGGCCCGTGGACGTGACACCTTGTTTACTTTACTCTCCCTTTATTAAAGTCTTTTCTTCTCCTGTTCTCTAACATAAAATGTATGAAATGTTCAACTGTTTTTAACAATATGTTTTATTTCATTACAAAACGAAATAGTAAATAATTAGACATCCAAATGACTATATTCTTTAAAAATTACTTTCCAGTTCTTAATTATTGTGTTGATATATTATATATATTGATGGGATTATTTAATATATATCAAAGGGTACAATATTAATTCTTTGCAGGTCAATACACTATCGTAATCATTCGCGATTAATAACTATTATTTTTCTGTTATAACTTGGTGTTCACATTGACTTTAGACTGTTAAATTTAGTATTTCTCCGCAACGGTGTTTGCTATCAATCGCAATCAGAAACAATTAAAATTTGATTTTTTCCCACCTTGTAGCCAAAAGACGTCAAACACATAAATGATATATTTATTCTTCATTTACTGCCTTAATTTGTGTAGTTAGCCATTACAGAGACCTGTGCATTTGAGGTTCTTAAAAAGTTCAAGTTAATTTTTTAAAGGAAAGGCTTGTAGGTTTGTTACTTCATTTTAAGCTTAGTATCACTTAAGGTTAAAAGTACCGGATGTATTTGAATCGTATTTTAATCGTAGACGGTTCAAAAGTTTATGATCGAAATGTGTCCTTTCGTTGTTAACACATAAAATAATACCAGTCTCACCTACTAGACTCACTAAAGCCTGCCATGCACTAGCGAACTTTACGCCAAACCGAACCGCGACGCGAACGTTCACTAGTGTATGGTGGACTCCGAATTCCGACGCGAACTTCGAGACGAACAAAAATTGGTCAAAAGTATCATCAAAGAAAAGTTCGTGATGATGCTCGCTTCGGGATTAGGTAGTGAATGGCGACTCCCGAACATCCCCGCGAACACCGGCCGCTGCGTCGCTAAGTTTGCCTGCGTCAATTACTTTGTTGGCTCCAAAGACAGTGGTTGTTGTTACTTAGCAGTGTTGTCCGGTTAATATTGTTTAGTGAGTGCCTATTGACAGTATAACATGTAGTGGTCTGAGGATGATCAGCTTCTTCTCATAGAGTGCTACAAGAAGAGACCAATATTGTGGGATTTGACATATAACCTGCATTACCACAAAATCAAGCGGAATGGGCGAAGCTTGAATCTGAAAAACATGGCTAACGTAGATGTAAGCCGCAGCAGCTAGTTGTTCATCCATGAAAGGCCTGATTAGAAATTTGTGGTTCGCGCGAAAATGTTCGCTTCGAGGTTCGGTTCGGAGTTCGGTTCGGGGCTAGTTTCTTTCAAAAGTCACCGCGAACTTAGCAAAGAACTTCACCACGAACAAATCAGTGTTCGCGTCGGGGTTCGGTTCCGTGTAAAGTTCGCTAGTAACTAAAAAAAAACCCTAAAACCAATGATGATGAAGCAATGATGATGATGATGATGATGATGATGATGATGATGATGATGATGATGATGATGATGATGATGATGGTGATGATGATTGTGTGTGGGTGGTTTTTTTTGGTTGTTCGCTAACCAAAATAAAAGTATAACTTGCACACAATTTTGAGGTAAAAAAAACAAAGTAGTTTAAAACCAGAATAATGTAGTAACACGTTAAAGTATTATCATTTTGACCATAATGGATTGAGATCGAGACGGAAGGCCTCAAGCTTCTTCAAACTTCCAAAGCAAGCGAAATGATGATGTTTGTAAACGTTTCCTGCCAATTTTGATTATATTTCTTAATAAACTAATTTCCTCCTATGGATTTAGTATATTGTTTCTGCGTCTATTATGTTTGTGATCAAATGTATTACTTAATATGTATTTTCACTATTACTTAACTAACTACACGTTACCATTTCTTAATCAGTCTAAATATAAATTGCGTCACACTTTACTGCAAAGCGGTGTTTTACCAATCATATCACAGCGTTCAGATGTAGTGTTCAGAGGTAGGCTTGGGGTCAATAATCCACGGCCTTAAGAATTATTCAATTTGATGACGATGGTGCTGCGGTAGCGTATGTTATAGCAAGTGATTATTTCGTTTATGTTTTATATTTTAAGTTTATGTGAAGTTTTATCACCTACAATCACTAATGACTTTTGGCTAACTCCATGACTCGGTGGTTCGGAATCCACCTTTATAAGTCCACCTATCTAGAAAACCAAAATTATAGGGTGAAGAGAACATTATCTTAATTTGATCATTCATTTTACTCAGATATTCCACCATTACTTGAATTTAAAGTAATAAGGGCTACAATTTGGAATTTTTAAGTGGGTCTTGAATTTCTTAGTTAATCTTTCTTTTCTGTTATATTATAAACATGAATATTTTCTGCGAATAACTCATTTGTTCGGACGTAAAAAGCTCCTGACAAAACCATTACCACGGATGAATGTAAACGGAAATGAGTAGATTTATAGTAAATATGCAAGTAGGATGTTTCAATGATATTTATAATTGTTCATTTCACTTTCTATCGATCAATTATATATATAATTGAAAGTAAAAATAGTAATCTGCTGTTTACGTATTATTCTCAGTGTGATCCTATTTTCTTTATAATTACATTTTACATAGTTATTGTTTCCATTGGATATTTAACTCCTTAGAGTACTATCTTACCATATTAATGCAGCTCATGATTTTAATTACCTTTAATGGTAAAATAAAGATATTTATTTACAGAAAAATGGTTAAACGTGCCAATGATGACTGTAAATATTAATGTATACAAACAAATTCAGTTCAACCTTTCTACATGTTTCCTTTTAACACGTTGGATGCGGAGGACGATAATTCCCGCCCTCTAATTAATATTAATATTAATATTGAAACTAATGTGATTTTCATGTTTAAACATGTTTGTCAGCATTGAACGTGTTAATGAGTGATCTGTTTCAAAATATTTCTATTAATGTCTTTTAGTTTATACCAAATAAATGTAATGAATCTAATACGTAGTTGAAAGTTAGTATGTTCATACAATGCGTTGAGGTTTAGCTGAAGTTTAACATCGTTGGCGTGATAGTCAACTTGCTGAAGACTTATCCGAACAATGTTATTCCTTTTCCGCCAGTTCTCACATGCCACACTACCATTTGAAATGATTATATATTACATTTACAACTGTCTCTAAAAGGCTACATTTTATTAATTTCCCAAAAGATAAACAAAGAAAATATAATGGGTTTAAAATAATAATAGGTAAAAAGACCTTTGTTATTCATTTTAAAATTCATTTGCATAATTATTTATTGTAATTATAAAATAACGGAACAAAAAATACCCCCGTCGCAGCGAACCGGCGTACTCAGCGAATTTCTATTGAATGCATGACTATATGTCTCAATAACACATTAAGCCACTTACCAGAATTCATAAGAAATATATTCACAAAAATAAGTGATATTGAAAATAATAATTATTCTACAAAAGAATAACATTGGGGATGATGTCGTAGGTTTGACAAGGAACACAAAATAATGGAGTTTTATGCAAATATCAATAGAACTCTTGTAAGTGAAGTCACATACCAAGTTTCATCCATATACATTCATAAATAAACGATATATAACATTTGAATTGTCCTCCATAAGAATAATATGGGGACCGAGTACCTAGGTTTGCTGCTACAGGAACCTTAGGCGAACATTCTTTTGCAAACAACAAACCACAACCAGATGAAGCCATATACCAAGTTTCGTCATTTATGTTCATAAATAAGCGAGCAACAATTTTTATTGTTTGTTTTTTAAGCTGAATTTAATGTTACAAGTTAAAATTTAATTTAAATAAAAATTACATGTGAAAACCCCCAAAAAAATTTGGGGTGCAAAACCCCCCTCCCAAAAAAACCCCTTTGGATGGTGCGATTCATCTGGTTTCCGAACTTGTTCAAATATTTAGGTACTTTACATATTTGTACCAAATTTTATTATGATCGGACCTTTTTTATGAGGGTTGTCGTGCTTACGGACATATATATATATATATATATAATTTATATATATATATATGTATCTAAATTTTAACGTATGGTGTTTTCGGTATTTGGGGACCTCAAAACAAAAAGCTATCTTGATATATATACATATAAAATTTATATATATATATATATATGTATATAAATTGTTACGTATGGTGTTTTCGGTATTTGGGGACCTCAAAACAAAAAGTTATCTTGATCTCGGGCTTTAGTCTTACCATGAGACCTTAGGTAATAGCCTCTTCCCTATTGGGGAAATTCGCTAATAGAAAACGTAATTGAAAATGAAATGTTACAAGGGTGGTTTAGATGATACCATACAATTTATAAAGTCACAAATCTTTTTCTATTTTAGTTTTAATTTTAGTGAAACTGTTAGCTAACAATAATTTTGAGGTAGAATTAACAATAAAATTTAAACGAGGTAATTTGTTACTATTTGTAGTGTTTATTCAATTATTATTTATAAGTGTGTGTTATTAATTAGTTATCAAATATTCATATTGTAGAAGAATTTGAAATTTTTTAGCTTTAACGTGATATCCATTTTAATTTCATATTTTCAGTTGAGATGATTTCGTTGACGGCCAACTTTAAGAAACTAAAGACACGATATCCAGATAGCTTACCACATTAAGTTTAACAAATATTTGTCGCAATTAAGTGATTAGAATTAATAACCCAACAAATATAAGAGTATGAAGACATTTATCATAACAGGGAAATCTAACAAACTGACACCAAACACAGCACTTAACGGCGGGCGTGCCTTTCAGAAGGATACATTCAGTGAGATTTATGACACGTTGGTATATTGCTATTCCACCGTAAAAGCGGTTTTCTTTCTTTAGAACTATTTTATACAAAAACACTTAAGATAAAACCTGAGTATGGAGCCAATCGATTAAGTTTCTAGATAGTCTATGAATACATTTTAGAGCATGAGTTTGAAATATGTGTTGGTTGTAAAAGTATTTGACTCAACCCATGTTCTTTTTAAGCCTTATTAAATAGATTAGATATTAAATAATACGTATATATACACATAATAACAAACTGTACTCGTTCATGTTGTTTGTCTGTTAATTGAGATGTTTGAAATATGTATTAGCAGAAGTATTTTTGTAAATTATAAAGGCGAACTGTCCAAGTAACTTTGATAAACATAAAGCAGTCACCCATTAAATCCTTAATAAATAAAATTGTTATTTAGGTAGTATAAGAAAAGTGTTTGTTCGACAGGATTCGTTTCCTCTGGCGATAATTCATTATAAAAGGTGAAGGATTAAACAATTCAAACTATGAATTAATTAAAACAAATCTGTATGATAAAACACTCAAAATTTTTCGAGCATTTCGATGCAGGGTAGACTTAGATGTTAGATTGCCGGATTAGGAAACCTCGGCAGAGCCATATGGAATATTTCACAGTTCACCGGAAGTAAAGGAACTAGCAGGATTAGAAAAGGTGTGACAAGCTAGATTTGCCAATCAACCTTGTATAGGACAAACCCACGACTCCTGTGACAGCTATTTATTTCAACTCTCAAACAGGTGGTTTGTTATGCCCTTCTAGGCTGACTAACAAAATTATCCATTTGTATCGCTAAGGACCACAATCTGAAGGAAGACGTGTGTCCTCTGCTATCTACAAACATGGAGGGATCAAAGTGAACTGAAAACTTATTTAAAAACAAATATAAAAAAATGTCAAAAAAATGTCTCCTTAAAACGTTTGTATTTACATCTATAGGGTCTAGACAAAGGCGGATCTTTCCATTTTGCAGGACTATAACTAATGGTGACACGACTGGGGTTGGTTTATCAACAGATTTAATAACTCCTAGCTTTACCATTTTCTCTAACTCACTTTACTTCATCTCGTATCGCAAATGGTATTCTTTTGGCTGCATTAATTCTAAACACTGGATTTTCAACTAAGTCAATATCGTATACAAAATCTTTAATTGCGCTGATTTGTTCTTTAGAACTATCTGTATTTTCAATCCTTTTTATCAATCTTATTTCTTTGCTCGTTTTAGCCCCTACAATCGGAGAAACCTTGTCACTATCTGCAACCAAAAATTTGATCTTGGTTTCTTTTAATCGATTGCCAATTAAACAATCCAATTCAATTCCCCCTAACATGTCGATGTAATGTTTGCTGTAAGAAACCAAATGTTTAGCACTAGATGTTGTTATCTGCTTATTTAGACACTTGGCTACATTTCTGGGAAGTAAATTGCAGGCTGCTCCAGAATCAATATTGACTTTAAACTGAGAATTACATGCTTTTATATTGACAGTCCAACGATCGTGCGCTTCACCACGAGCAATCTCCAACACACTTACATGCTGTCCAACTTCTTCGTCAGTTTTTTCATCGACTGAAGAAACTGGTGGTATTGAAGATTTAATTCCAGACCTACAATACTTAGCAAAATGGTTAAGTTTAGAACATTTCATTCAAACCTTGTCAAAAGCAACACACTGTCTTGGACCATGCTAATTTCCGCAATTTCTACATTTGAAAGTAACTTTTATACCATAATCTGTGTATTTTCTTCTATCACCATTTTCTGAATCGGGCCCAGTTACCTTGTTAATACTGTGCTGAGTATGTTGTAAAGATTCGAACTGTTTCTTTGTTTGTTCAGTGATACGTGCTATCACTATAGCTTTGATGAGAGTGAGTTCTGTCTCTAGCAGAAGTTTTCCTCTAAGAGAACCGTCCCGCAATCCAACTACTAATTTGTCTCTAATTAGTTTGTCTTTAAGTAAACCAAACTAACAGTTGTTAGCTAAGTTTTTTAATCTACAGATAAAGTCATTAATACTTTCTGTTTCTCCTTGGAGTGCACTATTAAATATGTATCTGATGTAAATAACATTTTTCTGGGGTGAAAAGTAGTCATCAAAGTGTTTTAAAACTGATTTCAGATTCTTTTTATCCCTTTTTGACAACGAAAAACTATTACAAATTGGAATTGCCTCTTAGCCTAAAACAGACATGAAAGTTGCTACCTGTACTTCACCATCTTTCTCATCCAATCCAGTTGCCTTTGCGTAGAACTCAAAACTTTACTTCTATACTTCCCAGTCTTTGAATCCATCCTCTGATATTGTGCAAGTTTTTGGGGGTTTGACTGAAAAACTTCTAATGGTTGATATGATATTTATTATATATATAACTTAGAGCATTTTCTGAACTTCTGACACCATGTGAAATAGTAAATTTAAATAAAGAAATACTACGTACAACAAACATGGTTTTATTAAGATTGTATCACTGAAAAATTATTTAAAAACAACTTCTAATGACAAAAACATCTGTTATTCCAAATACAATAACCACATGGTTATGTCACAGCCTAACTAAAAATTATAATTTAAATACCCAATTAGATACCAATTAGATTAGGGGGGGGCGTAAACCCTTAAAAAATAGAATGCAAATTTGTGTGACGAAACCGAAAAACTGACTTTCGGTTCCATTGATTTGTTTAATATAAAAGCTATATTAGTCTAGTGGTGGCTTGTAACCATTTATATGGAAACCACTTAGATTAAAGCGATCATGTTAGGGTCATTAGTTGTCCCGTTGTAGTTATAATTATTTGAATCCCCGGGAATAATAGCCCCTCCTCCCCCCTCTGGGATATGATTTTTCTCATCCTTATTACATTAATGACTCCAATCATTATGATAATTAGGGTTGGTAATCCCAGTTACATCGGCTATTTGTGAATATAAGTAAAATCGTCGTTTTAAACATAATACCACCTCATAAAAGGGCAGTGAGGCGAAACCTAAGGGATATTAAAATATGTTCTGAATTTTGACACATTTAGTAATTGTAACAAACACTTTATCCCATAATGAGGTTTTATTACGATAATATCTTTACTTTTAGTACGGTTGATTTCCCATTTTATTACATGCATTTATAAATTATAATTTAAAATATGGAGTGTTTTATCTTAATTATAAACTAATAAGTACGGAAAATAAATAAATCGTAATCAAATAGGTTCGTTGACATTATAATAACAACAATAATTTAAAAGGCGAGAAAACTTGTATAGAATGTATTTAGTCGGTTTCTTTAGGTATATTTAAGCCATGGTTAAAATTGGAGCTTTGACAAATATTTTCTGTAAATGGATTAACATCGTATTGATTTCCCGAGCTTTGTGACAGAGACCAACCGGGCCATCATATTAGACTAGCAATAATAGTTATCACAAGACGTTGTTTTTACTTTTCTAACCTTATATTGCCTGTCGTAGGCAATTATTACGAGAGAGGAGACATGATGTTTACTTCAATGCCTTGTCACACAACTAGGCCCAGCTTCTCACAAGCAGCCGGTTTAGGGGATAAGAGGTCAGATATTTTCCACTGCTGGGGATTTAAAACTGTGTCACCCGGCCCATCGCAACACGTGTCTTCTGGTTTCTTCCATTTAGTTGATCATCTTGTATTTTATTCATTTTAATTAGTAATGCCCATATGACTATCGATCGTTACTTTTAAATAATATAAATTATATTTGCTTGCGGTTACATAGTTTATGTATTTTGATATTTATAGACCTATATTAATTACTAACTTTCAATCGACTTTAAATTGTATAATAGAAAAAACTCAGACAATAAAAAAAAATTAAAATGTAAATTGAAACAAAGTGTCTATAAAAATGGTTACACCAACAGGAGGGACGATTTTATGATTTACTTTCATTGAAAAATAATGTATTTTCTCCAAACTTAGAAAAATCAATGTAATAATAGTGTTGATAACAGTCGCAGTATATTGTACTGTGACTTAAGACTTGAGAGTGGTTAATTCCACATAGAAAAAAATATTTCACATAAAACTTAATAAACAACTATCTTCCTTCGGACAAAAACAGACTCGCCGCTCGCTGGGTGCTCCGCCCCCAGACCCCTGTGGGGGCTTCTCCCCCAGGTCGCTGTTTGGTCTCAAGTTAATGTGGTATCATATCAAGTGGCGTACAACTGACATATTACTATTCATACCAAGAAAACAAACAAATCAGCAGATATTTAAATTTGAGGGGAGTAACATTGGTACTCCAAATTTCCATACATCCATACTTTCACATGAATAATATTAGTAGGATATATATACTTTATACTCATGGTTAAAATAACCTTTCAATCGATTTGTGTATCAAACATAACATAAATCAAATTGCATTCCTCATATATTATTGCCTTTTAAGGAAACCCATATTGGTAATCGAAGACGGGATTAAGTGGCTGTAGGGTTCCCAGTGTTTTATTTTACTGACCCACCTAAGTTACGGTGGGGATAAGCTTTATGGAATTATAGAAGTTGTATACCGACATATTATATCCATCCTCAGACTTGGTGGCAACTACTAACCCTCCATCTTAAAATCCCTCCCACTGCTACCATGGAGCTCCTTCAACCCTCCAATGGCCAATGGTTTGGTATGTAATTAATTCATCATAGTTTGTTTATCAATCTTTCAATTGCATAAGTATTCGCAGACCATGCAATCACTTAAATTTACAAAACCTAAATACAACCATTTCCCTCGACGTAAATTTATCACTCAAGTACTGGTCACTTGCTCTTGGGCAGAATCATAGCAAAGACTGAGTAGGTTGGGTAACTGTGATGTTAATGTGACCTTCATGAAAATCAAAGTTTCAGTCCAGTCTTATAACTTAAACTGTATCTATTTCGGCATTTTTAAGTTCAGGCTTAAATATACCAAATAAATAATATTTTGTCTGATCCCCTTCTGATCCAGGTACTTAGTTAGGTTTAATGTTTGTTTCATCAGCTCATTCACTAATTTGTATACGTATCTAATTTCCAAAAGTCAAGTATATTTTCTTTCATTTTGAAATAATTGTTCACTGAATATAACCTCGTCGTCTAAAATACCAAAGTGTGGTTCAAGCTGGCTGTTTTTACTAGATTGTTAAATAATAGTCTATGTATTTTTTTTGTTTGGGGTTGCTTGGAGAGCCTTAATAAAATATATTTTAATTTAAAAGCGTACAAACTTCTAACTGTAGATTGAATTCCTGTTTAAAGTGGTAACCATTCTGTATGTATACTTAGTACGTGGCTTTGCCTTGTAATTTATAGAGATTAGTGTATGCGAAACTAATATACTTTTAAAACAATTGGATTTCACTGGTACAATTGGGTGACCAAACACCCCATAAAAACGGGATTGTCCCGTTTTTTCACGATCGTACCCGGAGTACTGAAAAAGTCTCCAGGGACGCCTAAATGCCCCAAATTTACGGTGGGTACTAATAAACACATTTTAAAATCACAACAATTTTCTAATTTATAATATGTCTACAAGCAATATTTTTCATTTTTGCTAGCTATGAAGTTGGGTTTTGTAGGTTGCCAGCGCCAGTAGCCGAGTAGCCAGAAGCGTGTACCCTACAATTACAAAATGGACTATTCTAGTTTTCACAGCTTTATAGTGGATAATAATGAGGTTATAAAAATGGCTAGAACGAAATCAAAATGTCCCCAATTCAAATCATTGAGATTTTTAACATTTTTTAACATTTTTAACAAGTTTGACTGAATATCTTGTGTAATTGTGTTTTGAAGTATGTACCTATTAATAAATAAGTGTTAACTACAAAATTATTGTTTTAGTTTATTATATGCCTCAAAATTTAAAATAAATTAAAACTCAATTGAAAAATACTTATAAGTCTCAAAATAGCTAAAAAGACCAAGTATCAATGATTACATCCTGAGGGAGGCCCCTCGGACCCCCCTGAGCTGGAGGACAACGCCCCCAAGCCCTCCTCGGGAGTGTCCCGTTTTTAAAAGTTTATGATTTGGTCACCCTATACACTAAGTAAATTTGTTAAAATAATACGCAACACTATTATGTTCAATGTGTCATGTCTATTCTATAGAAACTCGTATAGGACGGTCACTGAGTGCAGTGGGAGGTATAGTGTGGGGTGTATAGTTTTTGGCCATTATTGGACTTATTGGCTATCAAATTTACGGAAATGTAGTCTCACTAAACGATTCTACTAGGCTTAGTAGGATTTTATTGACAAAAGACTTGAATTACTCATTTATAAACAAAAATCTGACACCTCGGAACCTAAAATAAGTTACCTAAAGCTAAATGTAACACTATTCGATAACAACTTTATTTGCAATATTTTTCTTTATGTATAATTCTGTAAGCGAAAATATTTGGTCAAATCACAGGATGATGGTAGACGGCTCAAATTAAAGGTATGAATCCCAGTGACTCGGAAAAATTAGCAATATATGTGAAAAGTTACCAGAAAACAAGAAACAAAGTCAATCGTTCCCTATAAGGTATTTAGAAACGTCTGTTTTGTTTAAATTAAAACATGTGATTACGTGTCTACTTTGTTTACGAACTGGCATGTGTTGAATTTAGATGAGGCAGAGTATTGGAGAAAAGTTTGGGACTTTGGCCCCTTCAAGCCACTAGTTTTTATAGTAAACATATTAAAATTTTTTTAGATACAAAATCAACTAAAATAAATGCAAAAATCTTCTAGAAATGTATTTTAAGTAGGAACTATAATTATACTGTAATAATAAAAGGTAACTAGTCAGTATACTGCTATCCCTAGGGGAATCTCAATAAAATTTAAACAAAACAGTGACAGTTTGTACTTATATATATATGAATATATATATATATATATACAGCAATGTATTTAAGTTAAATTAAACGATATATCGAGTAAATGTGACATTAACTAAATATAATCTTTCTTCCATGAGAATAACATGGGAACTTTGATAGCCAATAAGGTGGAGCCATGAGGTTCAAGGGAAAAGATCAATAATTCCTTTGGAATCATTTAGTGGAAAATATCTTCCAGTTAATTCCTCAATCATCAAAATCAGTAATGGAAAAAATACGTAACTGACCACACAAAGAATCCCTTAAGAAATTGAGAAGTAATATTTTACTTTATAAATTGAAACAACAACGCAAATTGTACGTATATTAGGTTTTAGGAAACGGATTTTCGATGTGAACCTACAAATGTACGATTAAGTACAAACAACAAGCTATTTTGATTCTGAAGGTCTGCTTTAAAGGATGGATAATGTCCTAGTCATTACAGCTTGGGGAAAAGTTTGTAATTAAAAGAGACTTATAACGGACTTCGTAAACAAGCAATAAATAAGATACAAAAATAAAATAAAACATTTAAAACGTGTATTACTTTAAATAATTAATTAAAATAAGGTTTGTCTTAAAGTAGAAATTTGTTCTTAAAGATGAAATTTTAAATTGTAAATTTTAAAATGAATAAATCTTTACCTCCACAAGCAAAGCTTTGTCCTGTAAATGGTACGTTTAAGGACACTTTTCTCTTCACTATTTACTGTTACCTCATCATAATAATCAATGAAGTCTCATGTCTAAAATTGTTAAATACTGACAACAAAGTAAAACTGTATGATACGTTATTTATTTATTTATTATATGACAAAACCTTTCCTAGATGGCCAGTAATTTAATAAAACCTAGACATATTTATCCCTCATAGAATGTTTGGTTATAATACTCAAGCATTTGTATATGCAAATGTGATACAACTTTGAATTAAACTATATATATATATATATATATATATATATATATATATATATATATATGGTTTTGTTATATATTTTTTTAATTATTGATTTTAATCTACTTGTTTACATATAAACTTTGTAATGAGTGTACATATTATAAACAATTTACAATTAGATGCGATTGCACCCTAATATTTTTTTGAGGTGCCCAGTATTAATGGGCCAACAACTACAGGTTACACTGGACCCAGCAACTATCTGCCTGGACCCAGCGTAGTAATTATTAAGTATTCTACAAGAAGTGCCAAGTAGAATAGTAGTACATTGGAATAAGCTATGGCCACACAAATTACTAAAACGAACATCAAGTTGACTATTTTCTTCCCATCCATCTAGCAATTTTCATTATTGATACGATCAGAATATAAAAGGAGATTAGTTAATACTATTGAATGCGAAATATAGTTGGACTTTCTTATCACACTCAAATTTAATTAATTAATTGAGGATACAAATGTATTGAATAACTTCTATTCATGGATTATAAAGTCTTAGCTCTAACCAGTTCTGTAGTTTCAACACTTATCCTTATTATAATTAAACCACAGAACCATTTTTCCTTATTGGTCCTTTACCAATATTACACCACAGAATATAGGCTAAGCTATGATCATGTGAAATTCCAGCTTACCCAAACAACACTTATCTTACTTATGCTTATCCTACTAATGCCCGTAAGATAAGCATGTGGACTCTGAAGATCCTGTGGAGCGTAACCCTAAGGTTCAAGACTGATATATGGCTAGAAATTGTCAGAGAGTTACCCTGAGTTACGAATAAATCACATGTACTGGTTTATACGCTAATTTCTATTAATTAATTTAGATAGATAGTATTGGAAGATACGTCCTCTCTATATTAATTATATTTACTAATCTATCCTTCACTCAAGGATATAAATAAAATCTACAACTGATTATGTAATTATCTCTTCCGTTAAAATCTTGTATCCATAAGATTAAGATTCAAACTTTGGAGGTAATGGGGAAATCCTCCGGAGAATTTATTAAGACCGTTTCTTAGCGAGCGTCTTTGTCCTATCAAGAAGCTACGTTTTAAAGTTAATTTCAATCCGTTCAGTGGTTCGTGAGATTTGTGATTGATCAGGACGTGGAATTTGTATATATATATATATATATATACATATATATATATATATATTTATATTTATATATAAAGAGGGAACAGAAGATATGCTTTAATGAACTGCTGTTACGGAAGTCACATGCGCTCAAGGTAATGAACGTATCGTATCGTTAATAAAATAATAATAATAATAATAATCGGCTTAATTTAGCCAGTGATTTTTCAAGTTTAAATCTTTATTTTACAAGGCAACTGTTGTCTACTAATACTAACGATTGTTACATTAAAGTTTACTAATTTAAATCAAACATAACTTTTACCTTTTAGCAAATTTACGGAATTTACGGAAGAAGCTATGGCCGTAGTCGGCATGGTAAATCCTAGGCCCAGGACCATGATAAATTTTCGTAACTGTATATATATACAGTGTGTGCGTGTGTGTGTGTGTGTGTGTGTGTGTGTGTGTGTGTGTGTGTGTGTGTGTGTGTCCGTGAGCACGATAACTCTCGAAAAATAATGTGATTTTGATTAAATTTGGTATAGACTTGTAGAGCAGCGTTTATAACTTTCAGTTCGAAAACCAGACGGATCGACCTATCCGAAGGGGTATTTTGGAGGGGGTTTTGTACCCCAAAAGATTTTTTTGAGTTTTTTACCAATAATTTTTTAAGTAATTTTTTCTATTGGAATCAGCTTAAAAATACGCACAATTTGGGGTTTTAATAATTTCTTTACGTCAAATGGTTACAGAGATATTGAAAGTGCTAAACACAGTACGTTGTCCAATGTTATTTTTATGAAGAAAAGACAAATTATATATCACGCTTATTTATCAACTTATCCTGATGAAACATGGTATATTGCTTCATATCGTTGTGGTCTATTGATATTTGCACTAAAAACATGTTTTGGCCGATAGTTCCCGTAGCAGAAAACCTGCATACTCAGCCCCCATGTTATTCTTATGGAGAATAAGTAACGTGTCATCTCCCTTAATTATGAACATAAATTAATAAAATTTGGTATGTGGCTTTACCCCCTTGTGTTACATTGATATTTGTATAAAACTCCATTTTTTGTATTCCTTGTTTCAGCAAACCTGCATTCTCAGCCTCCATGTTATTCTTATGGAGAATAATTAAAATATCATAAATCGTTTATTTATTAATGAATACTGATGAAACTTGGTATGTGGCTTTATGTGGTATTAAGATAAATATATATGCATTGGGAATTCGGTGAGTACGCAGGTTTGCTGCTGCGGGGGTATTTTATTAAATATAACTATTAGACTGCAGGTCAGGTCGAAGGCGTTCTACATTTTACGTAGTTTATTGTGAAATTAAGAAAAAGAAATTTAGTTAGATTATGTTTTGTATTGTTTGTATATGTTTACATGTTTTATATTTATTATATAAATAAATCTGTTACATGTATTATATATGTTAAAAGGTTTAGTGATAAATTGAAAAAATTGAAACTTGTATTATCAACAGCTGAAATGTAACTGTTCACTTCCCGGTTGTACTTAAACTTCATACAAATTTTAATGGAATGATATAAAATTTAAATTTTTTAAAGGAGAGGTTTCAGAATTTATTAAATGTAATGAGACCAAAAAAAAGCAATGGTCTATTATCAAATAATATTGATTTGTGCCACAGCGCCAATTATATTACAGAGCGATTAGGCTCAAAATGTAAATGGCCCCGCTTGCAAATCTGAATATCCTGTTGATTGTTCTCTGTCGACAGCTGTATTTCCTATCTTTTACAAATTAAAATTAATTTATGCGTATATTTAAATTTAAATTCATTACTGGGAATGATTTTAATCTGCTACAGTCCGCATATTTTATCAGAACTCAAAAACTCTTTACTTTGTAAATAGTTTAGGGACATGTTAACCGTACGAACATTGTCTTCTCTGAATGTGACCTGAGTAACAGCAGCTGAGTAAAAATAAAAATAGATCTTCTATATTTCTACTGTATAATCCAAACATTTCGTATTCATTTATCACGAAATATCACGAACCACTTGGACTGAAATTATAATTAAAACGTAGCTCAAAGACGCTCACTAAGACATAATTTGTCTGATAGATCTGCTCCATTGCCTTCTAAGGTTTTAATGTCAATCTTATGGTCATTAAAATTTAATGGATCAGATTATTATATAAATATACCAGTTTCTAATAGCCTCACATGATTTTTTTTTAAGTACCCTTTCTATTCTTATGGGAATTTGTATTTAGTGGACCTTTTGATCTTGAATTCCATCGGAACATAACTAGTTTACTGTGGTGTAATTACATTGGTTGCTTTAGTTATAAGAATAAATGTTCAAAGGTGATGGGAATTGTTTTAAATGTATTAAAACTACAAGTATATATAATCGCAATTTAGTTTGCCCTTAAAAGCTCGACATAGTATATCTAACTTTAGTACTGTAGTTGTTTTACACGATAATATCACTGAGACAAAGCAAGGATATTATTAAAGAGGATAAATAATTGGCTTATGCCTAGATACTTCTATGTATTTGGAATTACAGTTCATTAAGTCTTTAAGTAAAACATGTAAACAAGTCATTAAGAAGCATATTTTAAAAATGAGATGCATAGTTAAACCACGTTCTGTAACAGTAAACATTATACTCTAAAGTAATGAGCAGCAGTTATAACAAGCCTTTAACTTGGTCTTCCCATTATATTTTCAAAGAGAGGGCTCTTAAAGCAACCACAATTATGTCGGATCGTAGGGAAATAATAAATCATGAAAGTCTTTGTCTTTGGAATAGGGGTTTCCCTACTCCACATATCACATTCACATTCCCTAACACGACGTTCATTAACCAAACGATTTAATAGAAAACTCTGTTTTACTTGTTTAATAACCAATATAACAAATCTATGACAACTTTAATCTTAAATTGTTATTTTTTAACTAGTAGTTATTTTGAGATTTGCTTGATACTACGAAATACTTTTAACTTCACCTTTGTTACTGCTTTATTGCATTTAGCAATATATAAGCCCTCTTTCCCAATATACATTTAATATATCTTTGTGACTAACAACATACAGTACTACTTAATATAAAATAAATAGCAATTTTAATTGCTATTGATTAGTAGGTTTGATTACGGTCAACGGAATTTTAATGATTGTTTTTGTATGCTCTTAAACGCTAGGCTCTTGTCCCCTCGGAGTGGAATTCAGTTCTGCACTAGAGAGAGTTAATTCTGTAATCACGCCCAGATAGATGTTTAGGGATATCAGGTTCAATCTGCAATCAGTCCACCAGCCATTTTACCTCTCACTCTTTAGGTTGCTCGATTTTAAAACAGTAAACAATACAAATAGACAAATTGATTCTCGAGGCATGTTATTTGTGATGAATTCAAATATTTTAAAAATGTTACTGGAATTTCATTACTGTGAAACTAAACGTTTAACAAGTTTTGACGGTTTAATACAAAATTATAAAATATACAAATTTTATCCCACGAATTTAAGGTTTATGCCTTGCTGCGAATGGCATTCAAGTATGTATTAAACATAGTTAGCACCCAAAAAGGTTTGCTGATAAAATTATTAATTTATATATTTTTCAGTTTGAAGCTTTTGTAAAATATTGTACCTGCTACTGACAAGTTTCAAATGCTTACTAGTGTAGTGTGAAATGTAGCGTAATTTAGTGCTGGTGTCAAAGATGGTGTTGTTGGTGCGCTTCGGCGTAGCAGGCACGTCTTGTCTCTGGAAGTGGCCACCTGCTTGTAGTTGGGAAAATGGGCAACGTTCCGCTGGCCGGCAGTGCACCTTCGGCCTAGCAGGCACGTCATTGTCTCTGGAAGTGGCCACCTGCTTGTAGTTGGGAAAATGGGCAACGTTCCGCTGGCCTCACGACAGTGCACCTGCGGCGTAGCAGGCTCGTCATTGTCCCTCGAATTTTCCGCTGGTCTTACCGCAGTGCATCTTCGGCGTAGCAGGCACGTCCTTGTCTCTAGAAGTGGCCAACTGCTTGGAGTTGGGAAAATGCCAACGTTCCGCTGGTCTCATCGCAGTGCGCCTTCGGGTGCAAGCAGACCTCTCAGACCTCTCAGGAATGTGATTGAGTAAGAGTGACGGAACGGTTTCTCGGCCACTAAAATCATAGGTGGGCCCAATTAGAAGCCTGCCTCCCTCATCGAGAAACCCCTATGGCTCGACCATTCCTAGGGGTAATGGAATTATATTGGCAAATGGAATCCAAAATCTACTAATTTGTTGTCTCATACGAGAGCGTGGCTGGTACGGCTAACACACCGTTTGGTGTTGGTCTTGATGAGGAATGTGGTTGCTAAATTTTCACCTTCAAATTGACTTATCTGTTGGTGATTCTCAACCATCAGTGGTCGGGTAGTGCCCGAGTCCTTCTCGCCTTCCTGTTCTGAGACATTTTCGTCCCTATTGTCTTAGCAATCCTGAATATTCAATAAATGATTCGATGTATAATATTACCAAATAAATGTTTTATCCTTTTTGTCGTACTTCACTTCACTCTTAGAAACCATTAGAGAATGCATTGTAAGGAGAATATATTAAGAGGAATAAAAAACTTGACAGAGACTGATGAAATTGTGACACTGTTTCTTTCCTCGATGAATTGATGTGAACTCCTCCCAAGTGTGTCGATAAAAGTCAGTAGTTGACTTTAGTTTTTTCTTAACGCAATAGTTTATACTAGAATAATATAGTGATGAGTCCATCGGTAATTTTAACGACGAACGAGGTAGAGCCAAAGTGCTTATAGCAGAACAACGAGAGGTGATTCAATTTGTAAGAAAAATAATCTCTTTGGTTATATTATCTTATCAATTAGTGGTGTTTATAGGTTTGATCTGTTAATAAAAACAATTTGACTGAAGTATAGAATTTCGGTTTGATACTACCAAATATTAACGTTGTATTTTTATATTAATATTTATCGGTAAAAAATATAATTTCTAACAAAATATTCCGATAAAATTAAGAATGAATGTAGGAGTGGCAAACGGGAACAGAACTTGTATTTGTTGTTTATTTGAGAAATAATATTTATGATTAAATGTCAAGTAAACGATACTAATACAAAAGACTTCTTTCCCCATTAAGAGAGAGGTCTTCAAAGGAGATATTAGGCCACTCTTATAAATGGAGTTCATCGCATTAGAAGTTCTTTCAAGATATTTCGTTTGTAATATGAGTTATTTTTCAAACCTAACAAAATTAATTTGAACATGAGATCCCAATAAATAGTTTGCTTTTATATTACCAATAACTATTTGATATTTTCAAATAGAAACAAATTTATAATGAACGGTTTGAAAGTTTTATCGAAAAGGTTGTACAAAACTTAGTATTGTATAAACTGAATTAATGTGGTATAAACATTTTGTGGTTTAACAAACGTAAGCCACAACAATATATTTATGATATGTAAAATGAAATACCTTACTAACATTTTGTGGGTGTCTATTTATGCCTTCATGACGCATAAAATACTGAGCCGACTGAGCTGTAATTTAATGGAAAGAATCTTAGCTTTTATAACAGTATCTGGTTGTTTGACTCTGGAATACATGAACGTGATATTATCTCACTGAAATACACTAACTAACTAATCGTCCTTCAAAATTATAACGTCAAACATATGGGCGTTATGTGTTATCGAATCAGATGGTAACTTAAACATGAATTCGTTAATCGGGTTCCCTTTACGTTCATCATCACAGAATTCAAAAACAAAGACCGAAGACTGATGTAATATGATAACAGAGATGCGTAATGAGCTAAACTAATTAATTAATATGACTGGATAGTCCCCGGATGAATCTTTTACTAGTTCTAGTAATTATTAATTAATTGAAAAACGTCACTGATAACGACCCTATGGGAGAGGTTCCAAGAAGGTCATAAAAATAAAAGTTTTGAAGCATAAGGGCAGAGTTGGCGACCGCCCAGTCCTTGATAACCCACCACCACAGGTGACTTATAGCTGATCGCCATTTGAGCGCTAAAGCAAATGAATGCATCAGCAAGTAATTAAATACAGTTAATTATTTAGATTACTTAAGTAGTGGCGAAAGGGGGCTGCTGGCTCACTTGATTTATGGCTTCCGGTCACGTGACCGGAAGCGCTGAGTCATTAAACACGTCATCTGAGGCTGAGCCAGTGACGTAGGCGGTTTTGTGACGTAATGAGGGAAAGGTTAAAGTTCAAGGTCACGGGGAGGGTGTTTTAAAAAAGTACTACCTCGTACGCGTAAAATCCGATTGTGATTCGATAGTTTTCATTCGATAAAATATTGAATGAAAACAATCGAATGAAGCAATCGAATGATACGAGTGCGAGGTAGTACTATTTCATGTATTACTTTAATGTTTACATTTATTTTTATTTACAATAAGTTATGTTTACAATAATTTATGTTTACAATAGTTCCCCGTTGTTTGTCGTCATCGATGTTGTTGATCCGGAGTCGCGGCCGTCAGACGCAGTTTTCAAGTGCTGCGCTTGTTTGTCCAATCGGTCCATCCCGACTGTGTGTTCCTCGCCTATTTATGTGACCGCAGGGAACACACAGTCGGGACGAGCAGCTCGATGTTCACCGGTCGAGAGCCGGAGGTGTACTGGCTATTCACAAGCTAGCGTTGTAATCGTACTAAATGGTGGGGGTAAACGTGTGGTGGGGCGGAGCAGATGGCGGACGGCAGGTGGCAGGCGGCAGATGGCAGGCGGCAGATGGTAGGCGGCAGGTGGCAAGTGCGCGGCAGATGGTTGCTACTCCATTCGCCACCAAAGTAATGCAAGCCGTCGCCGTAATTCTTGTATTTTATCTTGACGGTTCATTTGATATGTTTTACATCGACATATGCAATAGCTGAAACACCTGCACTTACGACAAGCTTTCCCGTCAACTTGATCGCCTGGTATTTTAAAACATTGCAACTCGCAACAATATGTCTTCAAATTGTTATCGAAAAATAAATTGTTCATCGGTGGCACCGACATGTTAGCTGCAGCGTGTGTTAGACAAGACTGAGACTAACTTCACTGCTCCCTCTCTTTTATACCCCTTCATAAGTTAACCCTGAATGAAAGTTCAAGGTCAACCATTTGAATTTTTAAAAAAAGCAACACAGCAGTATATAAAATAATATACTGCTATGTTGCTGTTTTTTTTTTTCTTTTAATATTATTCTTTTTTTATTTTTCTTTCTTTATTAAACAAACATTCTACAATACAATAAGCTTAAGTCTAACATTGATGACTAGAAATACAAACAGAGAAAAACAAATAGAGACATTATGTACAATGATGCATGATGTGCAGAGTGAGTTCCGTCGAGTTGTTGCCGCTTACACCGTGTGATACCAAATACAACGTCCCCGGTTGAATATCTCGCAAGTCTTCATTTTGTAGCAGTTGAACAAATCGTTTTGGAAGAAATACTTGAAACTTCGGCTCATCTCCTGGAGTCATAGGTCCTTCGCACAATGATACTAGAATTGCTTCTCCGTGTGTGGTTTCCACTTTCTTGATGCTATGAATAATGTAATGTCTTTGTTCTTTTAGTTCTGAACATTTTTTAGTTAGCAGAAGGTTCGATTTTGAGTGAGTGTTGAATTGATCAACCAATGTTTGTAGATATTGTTGTGATGCCATCTTCGTCAGTGGTGGTGTCTTCTGTGATGTTGCCTCTTCGGAGTCTCGAATAATACTCATGCTGAAGCGGTGTTGTCTCCTCGTATTTATAGGCCCCGCTACCCCCACCACATTTCTGTTCTCCGCTACCCCCACCACATTCCTGCGTTTGTTTCAAGTAAGCAGCCAAACGATATGCGTTGTACAATGCACAGTTTGTTTGACCGTGTTTAAGATCTTTTGCAGCGACACAAATATTACCGAGATTAATGTTAAAGTCCTTACTGATAGTTATATCGAAAACATTACCGTGCGTATACTTTTGTATCCAGTTCTTTTTTTCTAATCCTCTTGTGTATATATGTGAATATTGTTTGCAAAAGTTAAACATAATACTGTGCAAATTACTGTAGCTTATAAATCCTTCATACCAATGTATGTGATGAAAGTAGTTTGTTATCCATTTGTTTGTACTTTTTGCTTTGGTGTTAAGTTTGTTAAAAGAAAAAGGAGCTTCAAACGTGAATGGGTAGGCTACAAATGTAAGCAAGTCTAAAATTACTAATTCCTTGATAATAAACCTATCGTCATTATTTCGAAATGCTTGAAATTCTATTACACAAGGCTTTACACTCACTTCTTCATCCCCTCCGCTCATCATGGCACCTAGCGATCAACTAAACTGTTTTCCACACCACGGTAGGTTAAATACCAGGCCGTACAGTTGCAGGCGCGTTGGTGTATATTTAACGTGGGCACCGTCCCCAATAGGCCTACCCCACGTGTGTTCTTCTTTACTAAGTCAAACTTTAGTCTTTTTTAACTTCTTCTTCTTGTGTTTCGTTTTCTTCTTCTTCTTGTTTCTCCGTTTCTTCTTCTTCCTGTGTTGTTTCTTCTGTAGCTTCTGTAGCGATTTCTACAAGTGGTTCAAAATCCTTTAACTTTCTCCACATGCAAACTTCATGAGGTATTCTATTAAAAATAGATGTATCCACAGGTCCGTACACGATGGTGCTATCAGGTTGTTTTTCCAAAGTATCGACCAAATATTCTTTAATAATAGCGCTGGCAAATACCAACTGTCTCATGTACCTTGTAATAGGTTCTGTTGCGTAGTTTAAAACGTAGAATTCTTCACGTGACAGTAGAATATTATTTTCATGTTGAATCAAGTCTCTAATTCGCACTTGTAGTTGTCCGCGATGTTTAACAATATCGATTTCATTGTCACAATCCAAAAGTCGAATATGTGTTTTCCTTCCACACAAACTGTTAGTTAAATAACATTCTATTAAATGTACGTGTTTCAAAAATGACTCCCAAGCATTTTGCGAAAATAAAACCTTTTTTGTTCCATGGTGTAGTATTACTGTAGGGGAATAATCCAATGATTTCATCAATCCAACTGATACACTTTTACTGATGCATGCTGAGATGGGGTAAAAGATTCGCAGAAAAACTTCAGTTAAAATGTGAGGAGGAATATTTTCTTCAACTTTCTTCTTCCTCTTTGGTACTACCTTTGATGGGTCTGCATTAATTTCCTCCTCTCTATCTCTTTTACCAAACTTTAAAAATGCAGTTATTTCCTTGATGATTTCTGCTTCACTAGTATTATCACGTTCCAATAACGGTGCTACCTCTGCATCACCTTGTACAACAGATGGAGAACTCATTTTGTAGAAGATGTTACCCATGCGCCGATAGACGATCAACTGAAGACCTGCATTGCTGCTCCGCTATTTATAGGTTAGCGACAGTGGCGGTGCCAGTGGTGGTACAACGTTTTACAATACTGTCTTTACAATACCGGTCAACGGTGTGTATGTAACAATTTTATCGTGCAAAATTAAACAATACGCAGATGTATTTGCAGGTACGTTTTCTTGAAATTCCATTTCTATTTTTATATCAACACTAGACGATTTTACAGATTCATTTTGTTTGGAACAATCAATTACAACAATCGGAGCTTTCGATTCAAACTGAACGGGAGATAGTAGAGGTGTATTTGTTTTGCCGTAATATGAATTTTGGAACCTAGCGTACATGTCGTATAAAACACTGTATCTTTTCTTATCAAAAGAAATATTAAAGTTGTCGTAGGGAAAGAATTGTGAATTCAGGAACACTTTACAGTTTGTTAATTTACAATGGTCAAATTCACCAGCATTTTCAGTTATTATACTTTTCTTCTTCGTTTGTAATCCAAATATTACATATCTCGCTTTTTCCAAATGAGTAGAAGTTTTTACAGTCCATGTATGTCGTTGTGTTGTAGGTAAAACGGGGTATTCATGAAACTCCCAGCTTCTGAATGGCATTACAATGTCTCGATCTGATTTAACTTTCTTAATAATGTAATCCTGTGTTCATCATTTAGTCGCACATGTGGTACTCTCCAAACAATCTTGTCTAATGTTAGTTTCCAGTCAAAATTGGCATCAGTTGTTCCAGTAGCTGCTTTAATAATATCTTTATCGTTTGATGATCTTAATAAAACTAGTTCTTGTTTTACATTTATTATTATTCTTCTGTAGTCTTCAGCAAATCCTAGGAGTAATCTTAAAGGTACGTAGAAATCAAAGTTTCCCGAAGAGTCAGGAGCGATTGTACTTTTGTCTGGTGCAACCCATCCTGCAACAGCTAACAGGTTCTTCTCATTTGGTGTTAAAGACGCTAATCCTTTCAATGTACTGGAAATTCCAACCTTTTTTGTTGAATCGACTGTAACTCCTGAAATTTCATATCTAATCTCGTCAAACAAAAATGCCATAGGATTATTTATGAACGGAACAGTGGTTCCAGCAGTACCATCATTTTTTGTTACTTTTCCTTCAATATATAAATAACTTTCGCATGGAAGAGTATAAATGTCTTGTTGTTGTATAGGAATCCTAATTTCATCGTTATTGTTTAATTTGGACGAAGCGTAAGGGTTGTGCGTGTAATATTCCTTTTCCCATAAGGTCTCGTCGAATGTTGGACCCTGCGCTATATCCAGTATATCCATTGTTAATGAGTTTTAATCCAATTTCTTCTAGAAAACGAATGTTGTCACTTGTTAACCCTTCTACAGCTGATGAGCTACTGACCTCTTTGCTTGTTGGCTCTCTCTTTTTAAATGATAACCCCATTGTCTAAGCGGATGATTTTATATGTATTCTTACAGTAATAGCTTCTCCTCTAAAGTCAATAAGGTTTCCGTCTTGATCCACTATGTTCAGCACGATGTCTGAAATGAAACTGGTGTTTAACGGTAGGTACACAAGGATTTGAGGCTTTTCTACTATCTTGAAACCCGGTGCAACTGATGGGTAGAATGTGTGTAATATATGACGATTCTCTCCATCTCTGTAGGATCCTTGTATAATGTTACATGTAATGTCTATGCTATTAACTTTGATGATCGTCACAGTTTTATTCCCAGAATGAGTTTTATTAGGTTCTAATACTTTTGTTTCCTTAGAAAACCCCAATAAACTACCAATTGAATGTTCTTGACTAAAATCAATATAATACTTAGACGTAATTTCGGCTTTCATTGTATTGTTATTGCCTTTTATCGTTATATTTTCTTTTCCCATATGTTTTTGTATAACTTCATTTATATTATCAATTTCATAAGCTCCTGTTGGTAAACTGAATTCTTCCAAAGCTGAATACTTTCCTTTATCATCTTTTGTCTTGTAATAATGTATTTTGTTATTAATTCCTTCACTAACGTTTGGAATAGAGTTATATGTTGTTAAATCCAATAATGCGGCTTCCCATAGTCTTCCTTTTTGCAAACGTAGCGCTGGAAACAGAATACTGCGCAAAGTACATGAGTTACCGGTTAATGACACTGTATACGAGGACATCTTAAAGTTGACTAACACTTTTAGCTAAAAAGTCTAAACATAAAAGACCGCAAATGGATGTATCATCAGGTTGTTTTCTTGTATGATTGTAAAAAACATTTTCTGCCGCACGAAAGTATTGTTGAAGTTCTTTCGGTGGTGGAAGGTCTCCAAAACTGTCGAAATAATAAATGGTTTTACCAAGTTTCTTGTAACACACCCAATGAGTGCCTAATCCTTCACTATTATCCAAATTTACAATACCAGTCTCATTTTTCCACATTTTAACCGGTAACTCATCTTTCATAAATACTCCTCTAAAAAATGGGATTTTCAAACAAGAAGCATATGTAATCAGTTCTTCATTGGTCAATTCTTTGTTTTTAATTATTAATTGCTCTTTCTTATTTAATACACACGATACGGTCTTAGGTATAATCCTCCTCCCTTTTTTATCATTGACCATATTGTTGGTTTCTTTTTAGCTTTACCACTGGTAGATCGACGTTTTCTTCTGATATTACCTCCTTGTTTTTTAGCGGGTTTTTTCCCACGCCTTCTTCTCTTTCCTCCTCCAAACGTAGTTTTTGCTTTCATTGCTGCTGTTACTGCTAAAGACGCTGCTTTTTCACCAATACTCGCGTCACTAGATTTTACTCTTTGCCAAGCTTTCTCAGCAAGTGCTTTATCCGCTATTGATCTATTTTTAGTATCACCAAATTTGGAATACGCTATATCGTGCTGTTTACAAGCCTGATCGAGCTTATTTATTCCAGGATCTCCTCTAGCAAGACGTTTCTCTAATTTGGTTCCAGGACCACAATATTGATATCCTCCAGGTAAATGTAATTCCACAGGTAATAAATCAATCGCCTTGTTAACTATAGCTCCAACCGGTTTACTCAATAGAGAAAATGCTGTTGATGCTATTCACCTTCCTCTCTGTAATCTCTCTCGATTATGACTGATGCGTTTAACCCTGGACATGGCTATTTATAGCAAAACTTACAATCAGTAGGTGCACTCTATAAATGTTTTACAATGAATGTAATATCAGTTTTGGTTTCTTGTATTATATACTGTTTAAAATCCATTTATTATATCGAAATGGATTTATTAATTAAATGTAGACATATTAAATAAAAGTAGTAAAAATAGAAATAAGGTGTAATTGAAGATGTTCCAGATGTTTCTCCGCTGGTGATGGTATCGTTGTCTTCGGTAAAATGAATAAACTTTAAATATTTGTCATGTTCCCTTAGAAACTTGGCACTTAATCGTTGATAATTGAATAACACATCCCAGTCTAGTTTATCTCTAAAATTGTCAATGTAATTCTCAGAGAGATTTTGATATTTACTTATTACTTCCCAACAGTTATTAAAATTCGATGTCATCTCTACGAGGAAGTCTTCTGAAAACTGTTGTCTTTGTAAAATATGGATCCAGTTAACTCTGTGAAAATAAATTCTTAACATAGTCATTGTAAAGAGGTAATGTATGGAAAGTTGTTCCCAATCCATATATCTATCAAACCGTTGAACAAAACCATCTGTCAACACTCCTTGGGGAAATCTCGGCTCTTGAGATATTAAACTCCACGCAGTAATATTGGATTCCATCATCCTCTCTGTATCGTCTCTCGAATATGACTGATGCTTTATCTCTTATCATGGGGGGTATTTTAAATTCTTTTTTCTCTTATGTAATCTTCATTGTTTTCTGTTGGTTCATTAATCACATTCACTTTATCCTCCTTTCCTAATGTCTTGACTTTAGAAGGCTTAGACGGTTTATCTCGTTGATTAGGTTTCTCTGGATTGTGTATATTTTTCCAGTCTAAATAATTGTGACTGTCAACATCTGAAGCTGCATCTCTTCCTGAAGCCCGATGGATATAATGGAATAGAGCTGCACCAAACCTTTCCAAATGTTTTTCATATTCCGTAGTCCATTTCTTGTGTACAATATCAAACATTTTCTTATTTACAGCGTCTCCATCCTGCTCACAATCACCTACATTTGATAATTTTAATTTTTTTACATCATAGCTTGTGTCAGTTTTATTCCTTTTGTAAATCGTTAACAATTTTAGAGTAGCTAAATTTACTGCTTCACCATCATAAATGGGATATTGTATATCGCTTAACCTTTTACCGGAAAACCCCCAATGATCTTCGTGTACAGTTGGGGTTCTTTTTTTCATGTACTGTACTGTAACCGCATCAGACGACATAAGCGGATCACCAACATTTTGAATTACTTTTCCTTCAAAATTATAGTTGCCGTCAGGTGTTAACGGAAACCCAGCTTTTTTTTCACTATATCCAGATTTTACTCCAAACTCGGAATACCGTCCAAACTTGTCCACACTCATGATGTAACTGAATCGCTATCGTTTAGGTTCTTATTATATATATATATATATATATATATATATATATATATATATATATATATATATATATATATATATATATGCGTCTACTGAACAATTATTCCTTGTTTTCGCAGTTCATCAACCAAAGCTACCCATTCGTTTTCTAAACCAGTGTGCCCGGCTTCCATAGCTTCATGTAATAACCTCATTCGATCAACTAACTTATTTATATCGTTGTAATATATTATATTAGTTTTATACAAATTTTTCAATAATCCCCTTCCAGATGTGGTAGGATCAGTTGTTTTTCTCTTTTTATGCAAAACATTTAATTCAGCAGAAGATAAAGCTCTTCTTTTAATTTGAGCTTTTTTTGATTTCGAGGGGAAAAGACTAGATATAATACTTGTATATTTTATTGACCGATTTCTATGAATAGGTAGGTCTTTGGAATACTTCTTTCTATGTGCATTTGTATACTCTAATATATTTTTAAACAATTGTAAATCCCTTTTAGTACATTTACCAGGATTATTTTTAAAGATGAGTTCAAACAAACCTTTAGTACCTTTATATTTCTTATCTCCAATAACTATATCATCATTTTCGTTTATATCTAACTTGCTATCTCCAATCATTAATCCTTTATCCTCTATTCTAGCTCCATAGGTATGATAATTTCGATTAGCATGTGCGGCGTGTAACATTTTTAACGTATATGTTCTTCCAAGTGTTCCTCTAACATAATATCCGTGCCTAATTTGCTTAAGTTGGATGGGTTAATATCCTCTTCTTCTGCTCTTGTATCTTCTACACTTGTATCTTCTGTACTTGTATCTTCTGCAATGTCCTTTTCCTTTAAATCCTCTATATCTCCGCTTTCTTCATACTCGTCGCTTTCTTCAGATGTTTGTAACTGACCAAAACTTTCATCATTCTGAAATTCTTCTTCATATTTGGAAATTGGTAGCATTTTGTCTCCTTCGAAGCAAATTGAAGGTTTTTCCATATTTTGTGCTAATCGCTTTAAAGGTTCAGTAACAGGTTTGAATTTTGTTTCTAAAAATTGCTCTCTTTCATTTATACCTGATTTTAAAGCTCGGTTCTTTTGTCTAATAGAATCACTAAGTGATTTTATTTCCTTTAATAGCTTTTCCTGGTTAACCATCTTCACACCTTGACGACTTGTACAGTAATACCGCTAATCAGTGTATTAAAACAAATTTATCAAAACCTATTCTATAACGACCATCTTTTATAGCTTGATCTTTCATAATAACCAAAAATCCATACTTTTCCGCCCATGCTTTTCCGCAAAGCTCTTTAAACTTTTCAAATGGCATATCCGCATTCACATGATCGTTATATATATGTTTTAGGTTAGTATCATCTTGTTTGAATACAATTAGAATATTTGCATTATCTCTGATAAGTTGTTTTGGGATTTTGCTATAAGTTTGTCCTATATATATGCTGTCGATGTTATTATGTCTTCCCATGGCAAAGTAGTTTCTAATAGTATCCTGATTTTCACAAGATACATCGTCAAATATAAATACAGAATACGGTTTCGCTTCGTTTGGTTGCATAATACTATCACTAGCGTTAAATTTGTAAAAATTAACATCAGACACATCAGATAGGATTTTATCCAGCAATTGATACTTTGGTTGATGTAGAGACTTTGAAAAAATATATAGGTTATTAAACCTTAATCCCTGCGGATTAGTGATCAAATTAAAGACAACACTGGTCTTTCCGCAGTTTGAGGGGCCACTTACTATACATCGAACAGTGTTTGGAAGTAAACTACCTTGTTTACCATTGTTAATTTTAACGTTATCCACAGTTAAATCATCTATGTTATTAATATTGAATCGATCTTTATGGTTAATAATCTCCATCCTGCTCAAGGGTTAACGATGAAATGAGTTGCTTGCATTAAACCAAGTCCTTTATAGGTATCCATGAATCCTCAGTTTTGTTAAACCCTAACCACCGCACTTTAACTGCGTCCTTTTTTCTTTGTAACACTTTTTCAACAAGATATACATCACCTACTGTTGACTTTAACATTTCATGTCCATAAAATGCACCTTGCAACAAATCTCCTTTGTTATCTTTTAGGATATACGTTTCAGGTACAGTCGGTTGCACTTTATACACTGTAAAAACTTCATTCGTCCAATTGGGAAGGTATTTCTTGGTAAACACTCCCTTATATTTACTAATCCGTACTTTATCACTTATATTAAATTTTCTTGGCTGCATTTTTTCTACTTTAGGCTTTGTATTTTTCTTTATGCGTTTTAATACATCTTTTGCATTTATTCTATTTACTTTGTTAGGTTTCATACCGATAGTTCTATGAAACCTGTTGTTATAATCATTTATTAATTGTGGTAAAACATCATACCATACGTAAGAACCTCTTTTTGAAAATTGTTTATACAGTGCTCCTTTTAAGGTTCTATTGAATCTTTCTACAATAGCTGCTTTTTTCTCTGAATTTGTAGAATAATGATTTATTTTATATTTATTCATTAACTGTGCAAAGTTTGTATTAAAGTATTCTGTTCCATCATCAGTTTGTAAATGTTTAATTTTGTTTTTATCTCTTTTTATGGCTATTTCCATGGCTTCTGTTACGCTTTTACCAGTCTTGTCCTTTAGAGGCAAAGCGTCTGCAACTTTTGTAAAACAATTAATAATTGTGAGTATATATTTAAATCCTTTGTTTATTCTGCTATGCGGTCGCATTTCAATTAAATCCGCTTGGTATAGATCATTTATCCCTTTTATAACAGTATTTCTTCTTGGAAACTTTATTCTTGCAGGTTTGTGTAGTTCATTAATAATCTTCTCCTTCAGGTCTGACATGATGGTTTCACGAAGACAGCTGATATGATATTAAATATTCTTTTGTATAAATCTGCTTATATAGGTCAAGGTCATTCTAAACTAATGTATAAAAGGGGGAACACAGCAAAATACTGCTGTGTTCCCCCTTTTATACGGAAAGGAAAAGGAAAAGGGATGTAGGACGATGAAAGGGTTACTCGTCAATAGGGTTGAGGGAATAGTGGCCGAATGGTAGAGTGTGGATGTTGTCTGCAAGGATGTGTCGTTTATCATCATTTGAAGAGATTTTTTTACTTCCGTCACGCTGTACAGCTGATGGTTGAAACTTCTGATTGTGTTGAATTTTGCTGTTATATCTTGATCTTCAAATAAACATTTCTTATAGTGATTAAAATGCACATTCTTCTTTAAATATAAACTTTTTACTCCTTTAGCTTTCTTAATGACTTGGTTTTCATTTAGTTGTAAAGAATATAATTTTGACATTAGTGCAACAATTTCTTGAAGTATAACACCATTGGCTTCATCTTTAAATTTGCCAAGCACTTTTTTGTTTCTGTCATTGTCGTAGTTTGGATGATCTTTTGGATAGTCGGAAAAGTCAAAGTCGTTTTTGTAATCAAATGTTCGAAGGTCTTCATACATATCGTTAGTAATTATCCAATATATAAAAGCGTCTGTATCCATGTAGGAGATGCCGATGTTTTCTCGTCCATAAAAGGTGACCATCTTTTTGTAATGAAAATCGTACATATGAGTCTTGGAGATATCCAGGATTGTCATACCTATATACAAAGGACGATCCATCTTCACACTTGTTTTCTTCATAGATACAGCTACAAGATTTTCGTTAATAATTATAGATGTTCCAAAGTTTGGCTGTTGTACGAGTTTTTGTAGTTTGTTCGGATCTGTAACAAGTTTAACATTTTTATGTCTTCTTTTGTTTTCCAATGTTTTACCGAATATCGCATTGTTCATCAATTTAAAAAAGTCTTTTTGAAAGGCTGATGTAGCGGCTGCTCTTCTGGTAGTATTCGAGTCAATGTACGGTTTCAACCAGCACGATTGGGAAAATTCTACAGCTCTATTAATTTTAGTAAGACGTAAACCTAATTCGATAGCTTGTTGAACAACCCAATAGTGAGCTACGTATCGTTGTTTATTGTTAAGGGTCATCATTAATTTTGGGTGTTTTCCAGTTGGTGAAATTTCTGTTCTTGCAAGGAGTGGAAGGTCATAATGAAGATCATGTAAATGTTCTGGATATTCAAAGTCGCAATCCAAAATATATCCGGTATCTCCTTGTTTTGGAATTTGTGAAATATCGCTAATACAGTCGGGATCAACCCATTTAAAGTTGTCAAATGGAAGTGGGTTCGCTATGGCCCATCCATACAGATTATTCGCGTCGAAATATCCCAAGTACGTTGAAGGTTTCTCTTGATCATGGTCAGGTAGATATTTGTTGTTGGCTTTAACATGTCTCGTCACGCTTTGAGTTAATCCACCTCTAACACACGACTCAACCATTAAAACCATATCTATATCTGTTAACAGCTGGAGTTTGCATTTTGTTTCTTTCAGCATTGCTTGCCAAGCTAGTCCTGGAGATGTATATGAATGTAGAGGGTCTAAACCGTATGCTGCAAAACAGGTTCTTCGGAATTCTTCCATAACATCGCAGAGAAGAGTCACGTCAAGTTTTACATAAAAGTCTGAGTATTCTCCTAAAGTCTTCATATCCAACTCGTTCCATACTCGACATGCGTGTTGATAGTCTTGAAGTGAAATCTCCGAATCATTAAGTTTGTTGTTAAATTGTTCTGGTGGAGGAAGTGATGTTTCATTAGATCTATGAAGTCCATCGATGTAATCGTAGGGGAAGACTCCTTTTCGAAGAACCAGATCCATTTTACTACTGGCTACAATTTTGCTTGTTTCTATCAGATCTTCTCTTTTTAAATTATCAGTTAATTTCATTAGACTAGAAGGCATAAATCGAAACGAATCAATAAATCTAAGTTTTATTTTGCCAACCTTTTTAGAGAAACTTATAAATTTTTCCATTGTTGTTGCCAAAACATCTATTGCTCCATCATCTCTTCCTAACTCCGGGATTATGAAATGAGAGTCATATCCGCTAAGGTTATGTAGAACAACGGGTATAAAAGATGGTACTTTGTAATTTAAGTTGCAAGCGTTACAGGCTGCACCTCTGTAGGCTCCTGTAAGATGGTCGTGATCACGCACTTTAACGTTATCTGGTGTAAATAGGTTATTACACAGATAACATGTTGTTGCCAAATTGTGATGTTGAAGTTGGTGTTCATCCATAGGTTGCATCGGTATTTTAATTTTGTAGATTTCTTCCACCTTAGAGGCAATGTAATACAACTCATCTACAAAGTGTTTCGCTGCTTGTTCACCACGATAAATCTTCGGAGCAGATGATAGTCCAAATTCTTGAAGATGTTCTTCAGACAGCGTGGATTTTGTTAGTATACAATAACTGTTTGGTGCATGTTTTTGATATTTGCTTCTTTTTGTGATATCCTCTTCTTGTTGTTCAATAGGAAGTAAAGATGCTTCGAAGTCCGCGTACACAACAAATGGAACAGGGTATTGTTGATTTACTTTGTCAAATTTTATCTGCGCTCTGCTGGGATGTGGCAATTTAATTCTTACCTCATAGTTTCCACTACATAACCTTTGATGTTCTACTAGCCATTCTGAACCTCCCCTTCTTAATGACTTGCCTATATGACAAAAACACCTTTTACAGATGGTTTTTTCAACGCGTTTTTTTGATATTTGTTTAGAAACAAGAGCTCCAAAGTTTTTTATGTAGATATAGTGGGATATGTCCCCTTTAGTGATCAATAGCAAATCCGTATGATCTCTGCGCTCAATAGGTGTTATGCGCAAGGGGTATGCATTGTTTGACGAATCTAAGCCGAAAATGTTGACAGAAGCTGACGGATTTTGCTTTTCAAATTTTGATATATCAGTAATTGCAACAGGGTAAGTCATTCCCTGGAAATTATACTTATGTTGTACTTCTTCATATTTGTGACTTGGTCTTATCGGATTGTCTGTTACATATTTGGTCAACATGGCATATTTCAAACATTCGTTATCTTCATTTTGCACATTAATACAGGATTTTGTATCACTTACTTTTTTCGGAAGAGGAATATAACTACTTCCTCTCATTCCATAACCGTGTTTATGAACTCTAACATCCAGACTTGTTATACTTAATAAAGTCCATCCAGATCCTCTTCCTTCATGCTCTTGTAGTTTCGTCAAAAGTTCCTCAAAACATTCTGTTACGATCTTTTCAATATCTGACGCAGCCATGATGGTTCGGTTTTTTGTCATGAATCCTCTTGGTGATGTTTCGTTTTGAATGTTAGTGAATATGGCATCTAGCAACAGTCCAAATTTGATAAAATTTAATCTTTTTTGTTCATTCTTTAGTGTTTTGGCTACTAATTCTTTGGCGTTATGTAAAAAGTTTTCAAGTTGTAATTTTACGTTGTCAATTTTAAAATGTGTTACTACCTTACCAGGTAGTGCTTGAGCGTGTAGTTCCACATCTACTGCTGTTGATGTTGAGGGTCGGTTAAGTGTAGACATAGCAGCTGTTGATGTTGAAGGACGGTGAAGTGTAGACATAGCAGGCGTTGAAGTCGATGTTGATGGTGTTGATGATGAAGGATGGTGAAGTGTAGACATAGCAGGCGTAGAAGTCGATGTTGATGACGTTGATTGTGCTTAATGAATGACACTCGGTCTTAAAACTTCATTTTGTTCTTTTTGATTTAGGTTTGCAAATTGATGTTGTGCTAATTGATGATCGATTGAATCTAATTCTTGTTCATTTTGTTCTTCTTTTGTATTTGTGTTGGAATTATGTTTCAGTTCTTTATGAATGGCTAAAAGCCAATCATCTCTAAATGAGGCTTTACAAATATCGCACCGATACATATTATAACTGTGTCTTCCTCAAAGGCTAACCAGCAACTAATAACACTCCAAAATGCACCTCTATTTATACCCGAATAAGAACAGTGGTGGGGGGTATACATGCCGGAGTATATGTGTTAGTGAAGAAATACCAAATTTTACGCAGGAAGTACATTTTGCATCAAACCAAGATGTTTTCAAGTCCCCAAAGTGGGTCAAGGTCGTTTGAACATGTTGCCAAAACGGGGAATAGAGCAGTAAGTGATTCTCACTTGGACCACAAACTGATCTATTCCCCGCTTTGTATTATTTAACAGATCTTTAAGTTTTCTTTTAATTATCCTGATCTTCAAAAAGTTGTTTGTATGAGGGTTCTTCAGCAAAGAAATGTTGAACCGCCAAGTCATCTTCAGTCAAAGGACATGATTCCAACAGTTTTTGATCGATTGAGGGAGCTGACAGCGGTTCTTGGAGTTTTTCATCTTCAGTCAGAGGACATGATTCCAACAGTTTTTGGTCGATTGAGGGAGCTGACAGCGGTTCTTGGAGTTTTAACTGTAAACTTTTGATATATTCCATGGCCTTATACAAAACGGTTATTTTTGCATCTCGAGGATTGGCGAATGGGATTACACTTTGTAATCTCTCATATCCAGAGTTAATATTCACTCTCCATTTCTTTGAGTGTTCAGCGTTTCTCTGACTGTAGCCAGATCTGGAGTTGGATGTGCTTGCTTGCGAATCCATAGCTGACTAATACGTGTATTCCAAAGTGCATGGTTAAATACCTGCTTACCCCCACCATTAGAGTACCCCCCTCTTGGAGCATATGTTTGATTTAGTAATAATTATTGTATCAAAAGAAGTTGTTTCCAAGTCCAGATATAGGTCAAGGTCATCTGAAGATATTTCCAGAACGGGGAATAGAGCAGTAAGTAGTGCTCACTTTGACTACAAACTGATCTATTCCCCGCTCTGTATTTGTAGTTGGAAGGTTAACGAAGAAAACTAATCAGACTCATCTGACACATCCGACTCATCAAACGGAAATAAGCGACGGGGGAGAAAGCTAGTGACGTAGGTACCCTCAAAAAGGGTCCTACTACCACTCGGAGTTGCCTCCATGTGTTCCAAACAGAGTGACTGTTGGTAACACTCCGCATCATCCGAATTCGAGTTTTCCTCCACGTCATCCGCTACACTAGAGATATCCTCATCACTCTCCAATTGTTCCATCCAACTCACGGCTTCCATCTCTACGGAATCAACTTCTTCATCTTCCAACGCCGCATCTTCATTTTCATCTTCATCTTCTAACATAATGTTTTTTAACATTAGAATTACCTCTCGTGGATGAGGAAAGATGATGTCTCTTGGTGCCATGACTAGACTGATTCAACCATTGATACAAACTCGCCTTTTATACCACAATATTTAGAGGGGGGGAGCGTTGGGGAGGGGATATTGTTGTTAAATATATATTTAGTACTAAACAAAGTTGTTTCCAAGTCCTGAAGTGGGTCAAGGTCGTTTGATCATGTTACCAAAACGGGGAATAGAGCAGTAAGTGATTCTCACTTGGACCACAAACTGATCTATTCCCCGCTTTGTATTCCAGACGTCTTTAATTTTGTTAACCCAGTTATTCATCCTGGTCTTCATCCATGAGGAAGATTTGTTTGTAGGCTGACGGTTCTTCCTCAAGAAAATGATGTTTCGCCAACCTATCTTCCACCAGGAACACGCATTCTATCGGTTCAAGAGAGACCGGTTCTTCAGAAGGAACTTCTGCAACTATTTCCTGCAGATGTTTTATGTATTCTATTGCCCGATATATCATGACCTTTGTTTTAGTAGTAGATTTAACGCCCGGGACTTTACTTGATAATCTCCGGTAGGCTTTTTGCATTGTCAGCTTATATGTTTTTGTTCTTAATGTGTTTTCGGCTCTTCGGTTCCGCAAGCAATTGTTGAACTTCAAAAACTCTGATAGTTCATCTTTATACTCTTTGGATGTGCTTGCTTGGGAATCCATAGCTAACTACTGGGATATTCCGATGCGGTCGCTTAAATACCATGTTTACGTGGTGGGGGTAAATGTCAAGGATATTATTGTAGGAAGTACATTTTATATCAAACAACGATGTCGCAGAATGACAAGTCTTGTAAGTGGGTCAAGGTCGTCTGAACATACCACCAGAACGGGGAATAGAGCAGTAAGTGGTTCTCACTTAGACCTCAAACTGATCTATTCCCCGCTCTGTTTTTAATCTCTCTCCTTTTTATTGATTCAACAATGGTTTGGTTTAATATAAAATGTTGCATTGATGATCCATTTCTGCCGGAGTAACCTTTCCATTATACCAATCATTTTAAGTAACTTTACATTGTTTTTATAGCTTGTTTTCCATGCTTCCTGTTCACTATTATACACTGGAGCCGTAGGCTTCCACATATACAAATCACAACCAACCTCCCAATCGAGAAACTTGTGCAGTAATCTTCTTAAGACAATTAACTGATCGTGATTTTCAACCTTTCTGCTTACTACTAGTGTTGCTGCAGCGATAGGGAGAGCGGGTGTACTCATTTTCAGCAGAATGATTTTACCAGTGATAGGGAACCCCTTTTATACTACGTTTAAATGGTGGGGGTTAGTGGTGGGAGTACAAGGGTTAGGGAAGGGGTATATCGTGTTAAGAAATAAATATATCTTCCATTATTTTACCACACGGAGTGTAAGTCACTACTATACACGAATATTCTAAGTCTTTTTATTGGGTCAAGGTCGTCTGAACATATTGCCAAAACGGGGAATAGAGCAGTAAGTGATTCTCACTTTGACCACAAACTGATCTATTCCCCGCTTTGTTTTTTTTTTTTTAACCCCTCTCATTGTTTAGTCATCTTCTTTTTTAAGGGTCGGAGGTTCGACAAAAACGTTCCCTAATTCTTTTTGTAAGATTGAGGGGGGCAGCGGTTCCTCAGGCAGTTCAGCTTTTATACAAGGTTCTTGAAGCTGTGTTTGAAGAAACTTAATATATTGTACTGCCTGTCGAATTTTTGAAACCCTAGAATCACTAGGATTAGCAAATGGTACAGCGACTTGTAATCTTTTGAATCCTTCTCTTACTTTATTTTCGTTTCTTCGCGAACGTGCACTATTTTGTTTCGCTCTACGTTTCCAGATTACTTCCATATCAGTAGCTGATGAGTTGGATGAACCTGCTGGAGTCTCCATAGCTGACTAATGAATATGTTCTACGACGCCACGCTTATATACCCGCTTACCCCCACCTAAAAGGTTGGTGAACAGATCAATTTTTTGGTTTGAAAAGGAATTCAAACCGAGCGAAATGTTTCTAAGTCCGTTATCTAGGTCAAGGTCGTTGTAACATTGTAAAAAAAGTGTGGACAACCTATTTACACTCTGCAGCAGATGCTACAAAGTGTAAATAGGTTGTCCACACTTTTTTTTTAATTTGGAAGAAAGTTTTATTTAATTTGGAATAAACTTTTTGGTCTTTTTGTTTTTATTTATTTTTTATTTTAATGATTTCCACACAGTGTTACCTGAATCATTTCGAATTAAATAGTCTTTCTGGGAAGGCTTTTTGACGTGGAGGTCCATGCCTCTAGGTAACTCTACATAGTACAGTTTGCCTTCACATTGAACCAACACCTTTGCAAAGTCCTTTATTTTAACAAAGAAGTAGCGTTTGTTTTTACAAAGCCTATTAATTCGAATTTTGGTTGGCATTACTGTTGGACGTGGTGAAGAAGGAGATGCGCTATGGTTTAATTTTAAATGAAGACTGCACGCTCCTTCATTTAAAATACAACGTTTATGACAGCGATCACCTTTTTTAGCACCTTTTTTGAATATATAACTGCATTGTTGTGCAGGAAGTATGCACATCCTTTGTACAGATTTCAGTTGTTTGAATTTCTCTGAAGGAGATGAAGTGTATGTGCAGATTACTGAAGGTCTGGTTGGAGAAGATGATTGTGTGGCTGGTTGGCTTGGCCTCGACCTTGATGATGAGGATGAAGAAGCAGAAGATGTGGAAGACTTTGATGAAGATGTAGAAGACCTTGAAGATGTAGAACAACTTGAAGATGTAGAAGGACTTGGAGAAACAGCACGAGAAGTTGACGGAAGAGGTGAAGGACTTGTGGAAGACGTTGACACAGCAGGTGGTGGTGAACAGTTCTCCGGGACGATGTTAGCTAACATCAGAGCTGTCCGAAGGATGGATGGAACCGCAGAAGACGAAGTGGTAGAGGCGGCTGAAGACGAAGCAGAAGGTTTCAATTTGAGAGGTCGTGTCTGCTTCCTAATGTGTGCCATGGTGTGAGGTATAACAGCACAGGTAGAAGAGTGATTTTACTAGGGCTGGGGGACCCTCTTTTATACACAATGTTAGTGGTGGGGAGTGAAAGTGCTATAGGGTGGGGGTGTTAATGTTGTAACGAATAAATATATATATATGTATATTTTACAATACGAGAACTTTCTAAGTCCCAAAGTGGGTCAAGGTCGTTTGATCATGTTGTCGAAACGGGAAATAGAGCAGTAAGTGGGTTTCACTTGGACCACAAACCAATCTATTCCCCGCTCTGTACGAGAATTTTCTAAGTCCCAAGGTCATCCGAACAAGTTGCCAAAACGGGGAATAGACCGGTAAGTGATTCTCACTTGGACCACAAACCGATCTATTCCCCGCTCTGTATTGGGGAAGGGGACAAAAGACAACAAACAAGAGACTGATTTTAAACAAGAGACTGATTTTAAACAAGAGGCTGATTTTATATTTCACAAACGTTTCTCAGGCTAAGATGGGTAATGTCAACCGGTTTGCGCGCCGTAATGACATAAGGTCGGTTTGGGAGCCATACCTTTTTGTAAGGGGTTAGGAAAAGGATGAGAAACAAGTTACATTACTTTTAAAATAAAGACTTTGCCAACAACTATTTAAACAAAATTAATCAGTTAACGTTACTTTTACAAGAACAGCCGAGGTCGGTTTTGCAAAGGTCAACAGTATCACTGAAACCCGGTGGGACGTAGACCCAAACACCCGGCGTCAGGCTGCTGCGAACCCAAGTTTTGACCAAGGTTGTTGAGGGACCTGTAGGGCCGGGAGTACATATGTTATTAGTAAATAAAACACTTCAAACCGATACCACACACTAACTACATTACCTAGCAGCAAACTACAAGCGTTATCTAACATGCTTAACAAACTAACTAAACATGCAAGGGCGCGGATCTCTTAATTGCGCGTCGGGCCCAACGCACACTTAACAGACCTACGCTGCAGCAGAGTGCAACCCACTGGGACGTATATCCAAACAACGGGCGGCAAGCTACTGCGACGAGACTGCGGACTGCTCCCGCTTATAAAGGCAAAGTGACGTCACCGAAGCGGAAGGGGGAGGTCGAGGTTTTCACTTGGACCACAAACCAATCTATTCCCCGCTCTGTACGAGAATTTTCTAAGTCCCAAGGTCATCCGAACCAGTTGCCAAAACGGGGAATAGACCGGTAAGTGATTCTCACTTGGACCACAAACCGATCTATTCCCCGCTCTGTATTGGGGAAGGGGACAAAAGACAACAAACAAGAGACTGATTTTAAACAAGAGACTGATTTTAAACAAGAGGCTGATTTTATATTTCACAAACGTTTCTCAGGCTAAGATGGGTAATGTCAACCGGTTTGCGCGCCGTAATGACATAAGGTCGGTTTGGGAGCCATACCTTTTTGTAAGGGGTTAGGAAAAGGATGAGAAACAAGTTACATTACTTTTAAAATAAAGACTTTACCAACAACTATTTAAACAAAATTAATCAGTTAACGTTACTTTTACAAGAACAGCCGAGGTCGGTTTTGCAAAGGTCAACAGTATCACTGAAACCCGGTGGGACGTAGACCCAAACACCCGGCGTCAGGCTGCTGCGAACCCAAGTTTTGACCAAGGTTGTTGAGGGACCTGTAGGGCCGGGAGTACATATGTTATTAGTAAATAAAACACTTCAAACCAATACCAAACACTAACATATATATTAGACTAACTACATTACCTAGCAGCAAACTACAAGCGTTATCTAACATGCTTAAACAAACTAACTAAACATGCAAGGGCGCGGATCTCTTAATTGCGCGTCGGGCCCAACGCACACTTAACAGACCTACGCTGCAGCAGAGTGCAACCCACTGGGACGTATATCCAAACAGCGGGCGGCAAGCTACTGCGACGAGACTGCGGACTGCTCCCGCTTATAAAGGCAAAGTGACGTCACCGAAGCGGAAGGGGGGAGGTCGAAGGGGGGGGTGACCTTGAACATGACCCAAATCGGGGGGGGGGTTATGTCGGGGGGGGGGCTCCGCCCGTGACGTAAGGGGGGGGGGCTCCGCCCCGTGACGTAAGGGGGGGGGGTTGTGTCGTCACGGTGGAAGGGGAACAGGATGTAGACCGGTCTTTAGCTTTCTACCCGTATATGGAAATGTCACGGTTACACTTGGCGACCCGCTTTGCTCCGTCTGGTACCTCATTCCAGCTTTGCCTTGCGAACTGTATACACCTCTGCGCTATGTCTTCTCCCATCACACCCGAGAAACTGCAACGTTTGAAGGAGACTTTGAAGAAGTCTTCGGAAAAAAGGAGCGGATTCAAAAGACCTAGTTCTTTTAGATCTTGCATACAAAAGAATTTTCGAAACCACCCACTTTACTTTGACCAACGGCCTTCGACGTCTACTGCATCTTCGCCATCGCTATCGCCTCGCCCTTCATCGCTTCGACCTTCATCGCCACCACCAACTGTTGAGGAGATAATGAAGAGGACGGATACGGTGAAACTTACCGAGTTGGTAACGCCGCTGGAGTCTGTCACCTTGAAGTTTGCGCAGTTGAAATTAAACGTGGAGTATCTATTTGTGGGGAAGATCAGCGATGATGAGTAGCTACTCCAACACCTCTTTGACGGCCGTTACGTCAAGGTCCACCTTCCAAGGTCCACTCTGCCACCTCCTGAGACCAAGTGCGCCTTTTTTTTAGTACGGCAGAAGGGACAAGTAAAGTGGGTTACGAAGAAAAAATAAACACTGTCCACCGCTCACCGCTCCTTATCCACCATCTCCTTCAAACTCAAACGGTCCTTTTCAGGACCACCCTAAGCATTTCAAGTTAGGGACTTGGCCTGTACATAGGCAGGAGACTGTTAGTCTCATGTTTGTGTGCAGCCCACTTTGTGAAATTTTCTAAGTCCCAAGGTCCTTGACCTTGACTTGACCTTGAACATGACCCATTTTGGGGGGGGGGTACAAAGTTTGTGCAAAGTATGTCATGTGGGTACTCAAATTACGCGGATTGATCAGACGAACAAGTTGGTGCAAACAGAATTCAAATCCGACCAAGGGTATAGCAGTAATAGCTAAAAACAACTATTTTGGAGGTTAAACCTAAATAACTTCTTTATTTACGGATTAAAGTATATCAAGTGGGTACTCAAATTACGCGGATTGATCAGACGAACAAGTTGGTGCAAACAGAATTCAGATCCGACCAAGGGTATAGCAGTAATAGCTAAAGACAACTGTTTTGGAGGTCAAACCTAAATAACTTCTTTATTTACGGATTAAAATATATCAAGTGGGTATTCAAATTACGCGGATTGATCAGACAAACAAGGTGGTGCAAACAGAATTCAGATCCGACCAAGGGTATAGCAGTAATAGCTAGAAAACAGCTATTTTAGAGGTCAAACCTACATAACTTCTTTATTTACGGTTTAAAATATATCAAGTGGGTACTCAAACTACGCGGATTGATCAGACGAACAAGTTAGTGCAAACAGACTTCAGATCCGACCAAGGGTATAGCAACTGTAGTGAAAAACAACTGTTTGAAGGACAAGGGAACGTTGTGGTGGGGATAGGTGTCTATCCTACAAGCTAGCGCTACATCATTATACTTCCAGCTGTTGTCGGATGAACATCTACCTATATAGTTTGTGTTAACGTTTGAACATGTCACAGTTTTACAGGAATATGAGTAAGGTGTCCTTCAGTAGCCCGCTTGCCACCACCTTCTACTTCTCCGACGATGAAGATAGAATGTCTACGCTTTTAGCGGACAATGAGCGGTTCCATCGTAGAATAGCCAAGGTTGAAACACTCTTAGCCAGTTGTCTGCTGCACAAGAAGCAACACATGGAAACATGCACTAGTTTAGATCATAGTGACTGTAATATTTATACACATATAGTGTTGAGACAAATTAATTGAAGTTTTCAGTTAAGGAGCTACGGTCTTGACAGTGTAAGAGTCAGACCCTAACTAATGCGTGTACGCTAGTTAGTGCGCGATGTACAAACTTGGTGGGGGGAAGTGGTGTGGTGGGGGGAGTGATGTGGTGGGGGAAGGGACGAGTACCTAACCTACACTCAAACGCTGCATTACTATACAATCATTGGAACAGACAACACCATGAGCAGCGTCAACGACAATATTTGGGGAGATGCGGTTTGTGAGGAGGAGTTGATAGCAACTCTTGACGCTACCGAGGTTGAGCAAACTACATCTCAGCAGCCAACAAGCAACATCATAAGCCGTGGCAATGACATTATTTGGGGAGGTGTGATTAGTGAGAAGGAGTTGGTGGCAACTCTTGAGACTACCGAGGTTAATCAAGGAGCGGCGATGCAAACTATATCTCAGCAGCCTAGGACATATGAACAAGTCCTGGAGGAATATAAGAACGCGTATGATTATGCTTGCAAGAGGTGGTGTGCGCAGCCGCAATGTCCAGAGCAGGAGGATGAAATGGAAGCGGATTTTCGGCTGGTTACTAAACTAGAGGAGGAACTTCAACGAGCAGACCAACTTTTGCGTGGTGCACATGGAACCACAAATATTTTGATGGGTAACTAATGGATATTTTGTTCAAAGTCTTCCTCCCCACGTCAGCTGCCATCTGCCGCGCACTTGTCACCTGCCACCTGCCGCCTGCCATCTGCCGCCTACCATCTGCCGTCCGCCATCTGCTCCACCCCACCACACTTTTACCCCCACCATTTGGTACGATTGCAATGCTAGCTTGTGAATAGTCAGTACACCTCCAGCTCTCGACTGGTGAACATCATCCTCTCTCCGCGCTCTTCACAAAATAACATTGTCATGTCACTCAAGATTCGATGTATTTATTATGACTCTATTTATCTATCAACTTCTACGGACCTGGAGGTTTTTAAAGAGGAGTTACGACTTCTCCTAGCGAATGGCTAAAGTTTATCTTTAGAACTGATCGCAACAAACAACATAGACTCTGCGCAGGGGTCAAAGTATCTACCGCCTTTCATCAGAAAACGAAGTGATGGCCGCGACTCCGGATCATCAACATCGATGACGACAAACAACGGGGAACTATTGTAAACATAACTTATTGTAAATAAAAATAAATGTAAATAATAAAGTAATACATGAAATAGTACTACCTCGCACTCGTATCATTCGATTGCTTCATTCGATTTTTTCATTCGATATTTTATCGAATGAAAACTATCGAATCACAATCGGATTTTACGCGTGCGAGGTAGTACTTTTTTAAAATAACCTCCCCGTGACCTTGAACTTTAACCTTTCCCTCATTACGTCACAAAACCGCCTACGTCACTGGCTCAGCCTCAGATGACGTGTTTAATGACTCAGCGCTTCCGGTCACGTGACCGGAAGCCATAAATCAAGTGAGCCAGCAGCCCCCTTTCGCCACTACTTACATAAAAGGTAAATAATTAACCAATTATAAATGAATTATTTTGGAGGTGTCCTGATTAAATATGTTTGGCGCTTGTAGGGGAGGAACATGCACGCACACCCCCACAGTAGGGTGCCATAGCCGGTTCTGGACCACCTTCGCAGACTGAGGAGCTGAGGAGCCGACCCCCCCCACCCCCCCCCCCGTGACCACCCCCCCGGTGACGTTATCCCCCCCCACCGGTGACGTCATGCCCCCCCGGGACATCATCCCGGTTTTTATTCTTTTGTTTTATTTCATTTTATTTATGTTATTTTATTTTATTTTATTTTTTTTTTTTTATTTTTTTATTTTTTTTGACAAATGAATCATTTATTATATTAACAAACAACTTATAACTATAAAAACTATTCTTCATTATTGGCCGTGCGCTCTTGTTCTTCCAAGCGGTCCAATTCCTCATCCAACTCACGCAGCCTGGCCATGTCGGCCATGAACAATCGCCAATGCGTCTCATGCTGCGGCTCAACCACCCACACTCGGTCGATTTCGTCCTGAAGCTCCTGCCGCTCCAGGTTCACTTGTCGTGCAGTCCTCGGTGGTTGAGGGTCCTCAGACGTGTCAGACTGAGGCGATGGAGGCGGTGATGGAGATGGAGATGGTGTGGGCTGAGGCGATGGAGGAGGAGGCCGCTGTAGCCCGCTGGGTCCAGGCTGAGGTGATGGAGGAGGCCGCTGCAGCCCGCTCGGCACCGGCTCTAGGCGCTCCATTTCCTCCAGCTCCCGTATTTGTTGGGCAAACGTTTGTTCTAGTTGAGCCTCTTGCTCCAACTCATCTACGAAATTTGCATTTTCAAGCGCAAACTCGTAGTCATAGTCTGTTATATCATCCTCCCACGGAGCAGCCATGCTTAACGACTGAGTGAGAGTCTGTTTGTGTAGGAGATTAATCGGACTTGTTATTGTTGAGGAAATTCCCTATTAAACATATTTGGAAAGTTCCTTTCCATTACGTCCCCCCCCCGATGACCCCCCACATGACCCCCCCATGACCCCCCCTGTTTACCAAGCGCGCCTTTGCTTTAACCTTGTTTACTCCTCTCTTGTCTTCAGTTAACGGTCGAGAGTCGCAGCACCATGTCCTCTGACAGCAGCAGCAGCGATACCGAGCGAGTTGAAGTGAGTGTTGGTGAGGAGGGAAAGACTGTGAAAGTTAGGCGAGTGAGATACCAGTCTGCGTGGAGAACAGTGAAACCTCGGTACGAGTGGAGGAAGCGTGTTCGACGCATTGATAAGAAGTTTAAGGCAGAGTGCGTTCCGAGGATCCATTACGACTTGGAACAGTACGAGAGCGACCTGCTGTGGAGAGCGGAGCGGTACAAGAACATTCATACCTTTCCGCGTGATGATTATGAGATGTGGGTGGTAGAGGAGGGCAGAAGGTACCTCGCGGAGGACTTTCCATTCGAGAAGGAGTACTGGGAATGGATCCGGTATGAACAGCAGTATTTGCTATTGGTGAACGATTGGAATAGATACGGGGAAGGGTTTGTGGTAAATCCTTTTTTGTAAAAATTTAAAAGAACTAAAATAAATATTAATTAAAGTAAATAGTTACACAAAGCCCTCCTCCACATGATGTCACCATCCCCGTTATACCTCGAGGCAAGCGCTTGTTTACTTGTGGTTTCCTATACACAGACTAATGCTATTTAATGAGCGGTGCCTAATGATCCTCCTCAGTTGATCTGTGAAGTGCTCGAGTGCTTATTTGTGTGCTCCTAACCAGTGACTTCTTCCTGCTTTGATTACCTTCAAAAATTAAACTAAGTAGAAATATTTTATTAACTAAACCATTTTAAATTTTCTTTTATTTCGGACGTACTCTCAACTCTTTGTTCACTAATGAAATTTAATTAAAACCCTGTTTTAAAACAGCTCTATATTAAATGTATTAGGTCTTTCCAACGAATGATAATTTCCAGTTAACTGATTTCGAACCTGACATTACAATGTTTGAGACATACATAAATCAGTGGAGCTATTCTGAGCGTATCATGGTTGTTTCTTTTTAATATTTTTATTTTTACATTCCTCTAGAAAGTTATTTAACGTATCCTTTGTTGTTGTAGATGAACAACCAACATTTGTGTGAGGTCTGTGGTCGCACCTTCAGCCTTTTCAAAAACCTGAGGAGGCATGCAGAGTCTGCCCACAACGACAGACGCCATGACTGCAACGTTTGTGGTAGACGATTTACAAGAAGGGACAACCTCAACCGTCACACTACTACTGCCCACCAACAGCCTGTGGAGGAGCTCCAAGGGTAGTAACTATAATCTATAGACTACCTTTTCATAAATTACTTCTTGTAATTGATATTTAATAAATTGAACTTTAAAAATTTGCATAATAAATTGTGGTAAGTGTTCATGCTTCCTCCATCCTAACCTAACCTATGTCCCCCCCCGACACCCCCCCCCGGCAACCCTCCGACAACCCCCCCAACCCCCCCGACAAACCCCCCCCAACAACGCCCCCCGGTTTTATAAGTGTAGTAACTCTCATTATATGTTGTAGACGGAGGAGCAGAGTTGGAGGCTCGGGCAGCCAGGATCCGCTGCGCCTTCTGTGACAGGGACTTCATGCGCCGCCACAACCGGGACCGCCACCAGACGCGCGGCTGCCCCGTCGTGTTGAACCTCGTCCGAGACCACTTCGGGCCGCCGCCATCGCCCAGCGCGGAGCCGCAACCCGGACCAAGCAGGGAGCCTCAACCGGGGCCCAGCAGGGAGCCGCAACCGGGGCCCAGCAGGGAGCCTCAACCGGGGCCCAGCAGGGAGCCTCAACCGGGACCCAGCAGGGAGCCACAACCGGGGCCCAGCAGGGAGCCACAACTGGGGCCTAGTGAGGAGGAGCCGATGGAGGGTGCCGGTCTCCCAGCGTTCCAGCTCGTGCATCGAGCCTTCCGCAGACGCCTCCTCACCTTTCGACTGTCTCAACCGATGGACGCCCTGCTGACAGTCGAGGAGGTGCTCGTCTTCCTGTTCCAAGAGGTCTTTGATCTTTTGACTGACGTGAGGAGCAGGCATCCCAGCATCAAGACATCAAGGTGAACATGATCCTGGAATGTGAGTTCGCCAACATCCACGGGGCCACCTGCCTGCGCTCCTTCAACACGAAGAACGTCCCGCTGACCGAGGCCTCTGACTTGGGGGATTTCCTCTCCGCGACGTTCGACACAATCAAGAACAAAAAAGAGCAGTGCGAGTTGGTGGGCAGTGGATGGCCCTACCTGCGCATACGTGACCTGGAGATCCGCGTAAACGAGTACACGCCGCTCGGAGGCAGAGCGTTTATTCCGCTGCCAAAGGACATCGATGCTACGCATGCAGTCATTAATGTAAAAACAACGATGACATGTGCTTCATGTACGCAATCCTGGCCGCGTTCGTCCCGGAGCATCAGCAGAGACCCGCAAGGTACACCTTTGACATCATCGCCCGGTACGACTGGACCGACCTGCGCTTCCCCGTCACACTGAAGGACATCAAGGCTTTTGAGCGCAAAAACGCCATCAGTGTGAACGTGTACGGGATAGAGCGCGCGATGTTGAGGAGACGGCCTGGTGGAACACCCAAGTTCAAGGACAGGGTATACCCATTGAAGATATGCAGGTGGGAGCTCCAGGACCATCGCGACCTGCTGTACGTGACAACCGAGGGTAACAGCCATTACGCGTTCATCAGGAACTTGAGCCGACTGGTCCGCCCTCAGCTCTCCACCCACGACCACAGGATCTACATCTGCAAGAGGTGTTTCGCCTACTTCGAAAACCAGCCCAACAAGCTCGGGTTGACGGGCACTCAACGCTTGGAGGAGCACAGGCGTTACTGTTACGCTAAGGCTCCTCTCCGCTTGGACATGCCGAAGAAGGAGAAGATCCGGTTCGCACATCCCAAGTACACCCGGCGAGAGAGGTTCTGCATCTACGCGGACTTTGAGTGCTACCTTCAGCCCGTCGCTGACGACCCCACGGAACCACCGCCCGGGACCAGACCTATGCGCATGCACGTCCCGTACGCCTTTGCCTACCAGATCGTAGACTCGCTGGGGCTGGAGGAGTTTGAACCCCGGGTCTAATTCGGGGCCGACGCGTCCAAGGTGTTTATGGAGAAGCTCAAGATGGACGTGTTGATGCTGTGGGAGTTCCTGTTCAGCACGAGAGCTCTGCACCCTTCTCTGACCCGGCAGGAGATGGACGTGTACCTGGCGGCGACTCGCTGCTACCTCTGCGGTGAGGAGTTCACCGAGCTGGACGTCAAGGTGCGGGACCACAACCACGCCCCACCTTACGAGTTCCGAGGAGCGGCGCACCACTCGTGCAACCTACGGTACAGGGAGCAGCGGGTCATCAACTGCTATTTCCACAACCTGTCCAACTACGACGCTCACTTCGTAGTGCGGGAGCTGGCCATTGACCCCGGTGATGTGGACGTGCTGGCGCACACGGAGGAGCGCTACATCACTTTCACCAAGCGGTTCCACTTTGGCCAGCCCGGGGGCAACCAACGACAGTCGTCTTTCGCGGTGCGGTTCCTGGACACCTACAGGTTCCTGTTCATGAGCCTGGCCAACCTGGCGGCGGGGCTTCCCACGGACAAGATGCGTGACACCAGGAAGCGGTTCCGCGACGACCGGCTCTTCGACCTGGTGGGCAGGAAGGGCGTGTTCCCCTACGACTTTGTCACGTCGTACGACACGTTGCACTCCACCAGACAGCTCCCTCCTCGGGCCGCGTTCAAAAACAGCATGACCCTGGAGGATATCAAGGAGGAGGAGTACGAGCACGCCCTCAACGTGTGGCGAGTTTTTGACTGCAATCACCTCAAGGACTACGCCGACAAGTACCTGCGCTGCGACATCGCCCTCCTCACCGAAGTGTTCGAGCAGTTCCGCGACACCTCTTTGGCTGAGTACGGACTGGACCCTGCCCACTATTACACCCTGCCCTCTTACGCCTGGGACGTCATGCTCAAGACCTGCGGCGTGGAGCTGGACACGCTGCGGGACTTTGACATGTACCTCTTCGTGGAGCAAGGCATCCGAGGAGGTATCTCCCAGGCCATCACCCGCTACGCCAAGGCAAACCACGAACGGTGCCGCCCCGAGGACCAACGCCCCGACGAGCCGACACGCCACCTCCTGTACCTGGACGCCAATAACTTGTACCGCTGGGCCATTTCCCAGTACCTGCCCACCGGAGACTTCCAGTGGCTCAGCCGTGAAGAGATTGAAGCCTTGGACATCGCCTCGTTGGACGCGGAAGCCGACCGGGGCTACATACTGGAGGTGGATCTCATCCACCCCGCCCGTCTCCACGACCTGCACAGGGACCCTCCCTAATGCTGCGAGACCAAGCGGCCTCCAATAGGCAAGTTCCCCAAGCTGATGACCACCCTGGACAACAAGGAGCACTACATCTGCCACTACAGGATCCTGCAGCAGGCGCTGAACAACGGACTGGAGCTTGCGGCTGTGCACAGGACCGTCTCGTTCTGCCAGTCTCGATGGCTTGAGCCGTACATCCTGATGAACACCGAGCTGAGGAAGAAGGCCAAGACCAAGTTTGAGCAGGAATTTTTCAAGCTCATGAACAATGCGGTCTTCGGCAAGACCATCAAGAACGTGCGCAAGCGCCTGAACGTCAAGCTGGTCTGCACTCCGGAGAGGTTCAGCAAATACGTGGCCAAGTCCAATTTCCTGGACCACACTTACTACACGGAGGACGTAGCCCTCATCCATCTAGCCAGGGTGAACATCGTTCTGGACAAACCCATCTACATCGGCATGTCTGTCCTGGAGCTGAGCAAGTGGCTCATGTACGAGTTCTTACGCAAGATGAAGAACCGCTACGGTGACCGTCTGACCGTAGACTACATGGACACGGACAGCTTCGTGTTCGACATCATCTCTCAGGACATCTACACGGAGATGATGGAACACCTGGAGGATTTGACACCAGCGCCTACCCCAGGTCCCACCCCTGCTACAGCCCCATCAACGCTAAAGTCATCGGCAAGTTCAAGGACGAGTGCGCTGGCAGATCCCTGTTCGAGTACCTCGGGCTTCGTTCCAAGCTCTACTTCATGGACATCGAGGGCCCGAGCGAGGAGACGGGATCCAAGGCTATCAAGCGCGCCAAGGGAGTCGCCAAGGGCATCGTCAAGAACATCCTCACCCCCAACGACTACAGGGAGTGCCTGTTCGACGGGGTGTTGAAGACCACCGTCAACACCCGGTTCCAGTCCCACCTGCACCGCGTCTTCACGGTCCAGGTGGAGAAACTCTACCTGAGCCCGAAAGATGACAAGCGCTACGTCCTGGCGGATGGGATCCACACCTTGCCTTGGGACACAAGGACATCCCACCACCACTAGCTGAAGGAGGACGAGACCACCTCGTTAATCAACAGCAAAGGCAGCCAATGGAGGTGGATGAGGAGGAGGACGTTGGTGAAGAGTTCCCTGTGTAGGCTTATGTTTATATGTAAATAGTATTTTTAATTTATTTGTAAATAGCGTTTATAATTTATTTGTAAATAGTATTTGTAAGCAATTATATTGTAAAAGTTTAGTTCACAGCAGATATCCGTGTTGTTATTACCTCACCCGTATTTCCTCATTATATTTTCAAAAATCATCAACATGTCCAAGTTATAACTTTTCCAAATTAAAACAATTTAAAGATGTAATTTTAAAATTTAATAATTAAAAAAAATTTTAAATTAAAAAAATCGAGATATTGGACATGTACTTTTCTTAAATATTGAAGTAAAATGACAAATGAACAACAACAAGTGATTACAATATATCGTATTTATTTCAAAACATAATAAGAATATACAAACACACAATTAAAAAGAATAAAATAAAGTATCAGTAACGTAGTGATGAGAAGATGGAGTGGAAGAGCCTGCGGACCAGAGCGTCGTTGACCGCGGGGGGTGCCAGATCGAAGAGCTGCACGTAGTCACCGAGCGCCATACCGAGGACCGCCCGGCAGTACAGGTAGGTGAGGCAGTAGTGGCCGCAAACGGAAGTACCGTAGTCCTGGAGTCGATACCTGTTGTAGACGTAGCGGCGGCGCGAGTTGCGGCTCAGGAACCTCTGGTAGTCCGCCTGGTACGGGGACTTGCCGTAGCTGTCGAAGTATTCCAGCCGGTCCTCGGAGCAGTAGAACGCCACCCAGTGGTCTCCTCTCTCGGTGTGTGACATGGTGTTGGCCACTATGGTGGTCTGGGGTTGAACGGGCGCGTGAGGCAGGCGGTCGGAGCCTCAGACCAGAACGCGGAGGCGCAGACCAGAACGCTCCTCAGTCCGGGGACTTGCACCAGGCTCCTCTCGATCTGGGTGGTGTTCATCGTGGGCGGAAGCAGCAGCAACACTCGAAGGCCAACGAGTCCGACCTGTCATTGGCCATCAGCCAGTCGCGCAGGACGATACAGTTGTGCAGAGCGCAACGGTTGAGGGCGCTCTTATGGTGGCCGCATGGCAGGGTCCGGCAGGAGGGTGGTCCGTTGAGGGACCCGCAACCCAGGTCGTCCATGTCCTGCACGGTGGTGGCGGCGGGCTCAACGATCAGGTGCCGCTGAACGAAAGTCCTCTTCTGCGACCCCTTGACGTAGACGATGGGGCGGTGGATGAAGCAGGCCCGCAGCTTGTCCAGCAGGGCGACGTAGGCGATATCGCCCTGGTCCCACTCGAGCCCGTAGCAGTGACGCGTGAGCCAGCCGCTCTCGCGCAGTTTCTCGCCGGTCAGGAGGTCTCGATTGAAGGGCGGACGAGCGATGTGATGCATGATTAGCGTGCCGGTAGTCACGTCCACCACGCAGACCTCCTTCAGCAAATAGTCGCTGTCGCTGTCCTTGAAGCACTGCATGTCCATCACCACGCTTCCGTGATGGCAGCGCACTAGGCCAGTTTCGGCGGCGGTAGGCTCGTTGTAGATTGGCGGCGGCACGTCCATTTCGAGAGGTCGGCTGAACTGAGAGCGAGCGCACGCTGCCTCGGCCTTAAGTAGGCGGGCGGCAGTGGCGGCGGCGGCGGCGGAGGAGATAACCCGTTTTACCCACCAAAGTCCACAGTCACGTTACGGTGACGGTCCACCTCCACGACGTTGTCCAACTCGGCGTACACTATACAGTTGACGGCTTCTTCTATCACTTTGGCAAAACCGATCTCCATGCGCAGGTTACCGTTGCACACCAGGTTACCGTTGCACACCAGGTTCCAGTGGCTGGGTTGAGCGGCCGCCATATCGGGCGTCAGATCAAACGCCATCAGGCAGTATCCATAGGCGTATTCGTTGCGACTGATTTCGTTACCGCTGTCTGAGAAATTGATGCCGGTGCCGGTGTACAGCGTGTGGTAGGCGAGCACGCACAACTCCTGGCCGAACGTGTAATCCGGTTGAAGCGGCTTACTTGGCACTTGCTCACCGTCTATGTACAGTGCGAAGAAGTTCACGTAGTAGTGGGTGAAGTTGAACGGGTTCTTCTTGTAGTCTCCGTTGAACGCCTGATTGCTGACCAGGCCGACTATGACGCGTTTCGGCAGTTGACCCAGAAACACGCTGTCCAGAGTCTTGTTGCTGATACCGGCGGGTAGCGTGAAGGATTTCACTTCCACGCGCGTAATGGGATATTTGGCTGTGCCCGACTCCAGCGTCCTGCTGTGAGCCAACAGCACGCTCGGGTTGATCTTACAGCGGCGCATAAACAGGTTGACTTCGGCGATGTCCACTTTGTAGTCTGCCACGGTTTTGGACATGATGGAGAATGAGTTCTTTGACCTGATCAGGCAAAAGCGCATCTCCACGACGTTTAAATTGAACTTGTCCTGGTTGCACAGGTCGACGTGCAGATGTCCGACCATGTCCGCGTAACGGCTACCTTTGATAAACACCCTCCGGTTCCTGAGCCCGGAATTATCCTCCCCAGTATTGTCCATGTACCCGGCATAGTCCTTGTAGAACAACTCCGCGGTGAGGTGCGATGTCTTGGCGTCACCGCCGTAGGACAACAGGTTCTCCATGTAGGCGCGATAGGCGTACGTGTTGTTCTGAGGAGACACCAGTTTGTTGTTCAGGTACAGGTCCACTTGACTGAACAGCGAGTGCAACTAATTGTTAATTGGGCCCAGCTCTTTTATCGCTTGTTCGCCCGTTACAGCGTCTCCATTCGCCGATCTAATGGTGGCCTTCACATGCAGTAGCGTCTGTGACAGATCCGTGTACTCGTCCCCATGACCCGGAACTATGAACTCCACGGGCGAGTCGTCTGTCAGGGAGGAGATCGGCTTGTGCTGCACCCATTTACCGCTCTCTATACTGGTCTGCGTGGGCGGCAGCGAGAACAGGTCCAACTCGGTCTTGACACACTCGCACGACTTCTGATGTAGAAACGCCATTATCCAAAAATGTCCTTCGCGGTACTCCTGCTCTTCTTACGTCGCACAACGGTCTTGCTTCTCCTTTCTTAGCGACGCGTTTTGCGGGCTTCCTTTTCCTCTTGGGCGCGGCGCGCTTCTTCTTCTTCCTAACTCCGAGGAGTTTAGCCAGAGACTGAGGGGTCACTCGCTGTACAAGCCTCCTCTTATAGGCACCGCCGCCACTCAGCACGCGATCCAGTTTTTATCGGCCTTGCGTTTCAGCGACCCGGTAAACTGCCTGAGTCGGGTGTTGGCCGCGAACTCGGGGGTCGGCTGTGCCCGCCGCCACGTCGCCCAGGAAGCCCACACCGGACCTCAGCGCCTCCTTGCCCAGTGCCGATGAGACAGCCCTGATCAACGGGGCCACTGTACGCATCAGCCCGCCTAGGAAACTGCCGATGCCGTGACCGCGTTGGAAAGCGGCTCCTCTGAATACCGAGGACATTCCGTGCCCAGACTGCTGTTGGCGGTATTACGCCAGATAGTGGTCGTTCGGGTTTATTGCTGCTGCTGCTCTCTGTGCAGGTGAAGCTTCATGCACGTAGTCCCGAAGCAGAATGGCAGGTGGTGTTCGATGCTGTCCCTTAAATCGATTTCCACGCTATCGAAAGAGCTCTTCATCAACGGCACGTAACGAGGGTCGGTGAAATGCACAGTGATACTCGCGCCGTAGATGTAGTTTTTAGCGTCGATGTTCACAATCTTTAACAAGGGCCCTACCGTGTCGCCTACTAGCTGGGGTTCCACCAGGTCACAGTACACGTACATGTGCGAAGGGATCCCGGCCAGTAAGTTGGGCGGTCTCATAGCTTTTCTATGTTTGATCAAATCCACATTGTGCACATCATATCCCATCTGTAACGCTAGGGTGGGGCTAAATTCCAGTTTCACCACAGTCTGGTCTATCGAGATCAATTCCACCTTCCCGGTCTCCTTGTCGTACTCAAACTGGCATTGGTACAGGTCCAGTTTTGGAATGGCGTTGATGGAGTTAACCAGTTCATCGATGTCTTTATAGTTTCCGGCTTCCACCTTTACAGCGGTCAGTACAGGCTTGTCGGTGTCATCCTTAGTGTAGAGATATACGCGAGCGTCCTCCCCCACTGTGAAAAACGAGCATGGTTAATGGACCTCGACTAAAGCGACTTCCCATTCACCATCGCCACCCAATCGTACGACTGACGGTAGATGAGTGATGTAATTAGCCACGGTGTTGTTTGGATAGTATTTCATGGAGCTGTTGCTGGGCAACGTCAGGTACAGTTGTGTGCGTTTTGTCGTCATAGCAGCTGTTGCACTTCGGATGCGGGTACCCACGAGTTGAAGTCCTCTCCGTAACCGACCCACTTGACCAAGTAGCGCTTACTGCGGCCTCGCCCTTTGGTGTCCAGTATTTTATCTATTTGGTACAGGCGGTCCGGGGCGACCGTTACCTTTTGCATCTCATGCTCGTAGAAGCGCCCTTCCAGCGGCGTCCCGTTCAGGTCGCGCAGCACGTACAATGGCAGAGGATGCGACCCGTATACGTGGTCCACCACGAACAGCTCCTTACTCCAGTTGGTCTCATAACCTTTGGCGAACGTGCCCTTCTCCTTGGCTATGCGCACCGTGTCACCCGGCTCAAACCTGGGCTTGCGCCGCCGGATCGCCTTTCCATACATGTGACGCCACACCTTGTACACCGTTTTTCCGTCGCCGCTGTCCGCGTCCACGGGTCGCAGACCGCCACCCAGGCTCTTGTGCGGGCTGTGGTTGTAGGTGTCCACAAGCCTGTCCAACACGTCGATGTAGCGATACGTGTTTTTGTAGGTTAGGTAGCGCCACATGCGAATCTTGAGCGTGCGGTTGACTCGCTCCACCACCGCCGCCTTCACGTCGGGGTTCTGCGTGGTGGCGTACGTGACACCGTGACTCTTGAACACTCGCTTGGTAGCGGCCCCGGTGAACTCCGTCCCCTTGTCAGTCTGTAGACAGCGAGGAGTCGCCTCGGAGAATATCCTCTCGAACGCTGCCGCCACCTCTTGCCCGCTGTTCTTCTTCAGCGGTACCGCGAACAGCCGCTTACTGAATACGTCGATCACAGTCAGCAGGTAGTTGACCCCGTCGTTGTGCTGGCTGAGACCGCGCATGTCGTTCAGGTCCGCCTGCCACAGCTCCTGAGTCCCGAAAACGGCGTAGCGGTTGCGGGGAAACCGCTTGCGCGCCGGCTTGTGCAGCGTGTAGGTGTCCTGGGCGCGCAGCCATTCGACCGCTCTGCGTTTCGGGAGGCGCGCGGCTCTGGCCAGGGCGGCCACCCCACCGAGGGAACCGGGCTGGCTCGGGTCATAGTACAGCTTCTCCATTATGGTGAGAACGGCTCCAAGTTGTCCAATGACGTTTCCCGGTCGGGTTCCTCGGTTATTATCCTTCTCCTAACCGCCAGAGGTCACGGTCTCAGGCAGTCTAGCTTCGGTGTCAGCCTCGGTGACAGGGGTGTTGAGGAGGCCGTCGTGTATCCCCAGGGGCTCAATGCAGTCCAGCCCCCCGCTTAGGTAACGCAACGCTGTGGGATTGTTCACGTATTCTTTGGGCACGTTCATGTTCTTCAAGGCGGTCATCACTTTTTGCCAGCCGGGAGGCAATCGGTATACCCTTCGCGCTCTCACTATGCTGTGCGCGATGTCCACTATATTGGAATTGGGGACCTTCTCGTTATTCACATACACCGCCCCACTGGCGTCCCAGGCGATGGGGCTGCCTTGCTGGGTCATGAACCGCAACAAGTTGCGCGCCACCGACTTGTAGATTTTTGAGAACGATTCCAACACCCCCTCCACCGAGGCGCTAGACTCACGTTTCAAGTGACTCGGACCCACCTCTCCCTCCTCCTCCTCCCCCTCGATGATTGACAGGCCAATGGGTTGACGTTTAGCCGCAGAAAAGTGCAGGAACCACTGTAACACCTGTTGATATTGTTTCCATTTTTCCGTATCGTTCAGCCGCTTGTCGCTCAGTATGCGATGCATCTCAGCGTCCAGGCCGGCTGGCTTATCGACACTGCCTGCTCCTCCTCCTGGTTCTGGTCCTTCTCGCAATCTCTCGATGAGCTCCTGCGGTACGACTACCATTTTCTTAGCGTGCTCCATTTTTTCAAATTACTTTCCGCATCAACGCGGGCAACACCGCACTCAACAGCAAGGGCGGGAGGATCCCACCGCCCCGTTGTACAAGGTAGCGTCGCTTCTTGACCCAACCCTCACCGCGTTTCACCAGCCGTCTGAGCGCCTGTTTGTGCTTTCTCAACTTTCGTTTATGACAGGTGGTGAGCGGCACGTTCCCACGTAACACGTTGTACGTGCACTCACACACTGACCTGATGGCTGTTCTCGCACGCTTTTAACAGGGCCTTGCGTTCCTTGGGTGTAGCGTGCAACAGAGCAGTCAGCAGGGCTGTGTCTTTCTTCACGCGGTGCGACATGATGACTGACGCTGGCGTGCGCTCAGCCTATTTATCACTTCTTCTTGGGCAGGTACACGTAGTTAACTGGGTCGTCTGGGAAAACGGCCGAACGTACGCGCATCTCCTCGGGCGTAGAATGTTTCAAGTCTATCAGCAGATAGGCGTGAGGATCGCGCGTGGCGTCCGCGTAAGCCTCCTCCACAAATTTGGGGTTTTCCGGGTATACTTGGTGGGCCAAGTGTTTGATCTGAGCGCGGTCCCTAGGATTCTTGAAACACACTATGTAATGAGCGTTCAGCGATATGTTGTGCTGGCCCCTGCCCTGATGAAACAGGTTTTGCGTGATGAAGAACACGCTCATGTTGCGGTGATGGGAGCCCTTGGTGAACAGGTCCGCCACGACGGGGCCAGCCTCGCGCATCATGTCGTCGACGATAACCAGGGAGGGCTCGCTACCATCATAGTCGTCCAGGTCGGGCAGGCCGGCTACGTAGCGCACAGTAGAGTCATCGGCTCCTCCTCCACCGCCGCTACCGCAGTGCCAGGTGATACGGGCGAAGCGCGTATCGCACATGCGGTCGGCGTGCCCTATGAAGCGAGCCACGCAGTGCGACTTGCCAATGCCCGAAGGCCCGGCCACGATGGCGGTGAACGGGTGTTTCTACCTCAAGTCCGTGGTGGCTACTAACACAGCCGCGCAACGCCTCGACTCTTATAATTAAATTGAGTTTTTATTGTATATTATTTTATTTTTTATTTTTTATTCATTTATTTTGAATTGTTTAGGATAAAGGAATAAGGTTTTTTTATTTATTTATTCAAACAAATTCTAGAAGAGCTCCTTTGCTGCCGGGGGGACCGCTCCTCTTGACCAGACTCATCCTCGACCCCACACCCACGTTGTACTGGCCGATAAGACGGCCAGGTATCTACAAGGCATGTAGATCCTCAGCGGGTCGTCTCCAGTCAGCCCCTCCAAAGTGGCCATTATCGCCTCACCATAGGGAGTATCCACCTGCTCGAATGACCGGATGGGGTATGCGATGTTGTCCCACAGATCGGCTATGCGGGTATATCCCCCCGCCTTGCAGCTGTTGAGAGCTGACTTGAGGTCTCCTGTTTGGTCCATGCTGCTCGTTGAGTGTCTGGATGTGGAATGGTTGTGGCTCACCGCCGAGTCGTATCATATAGGCTCACTGCGTCAACAAGTTGTTTACGTCATTGTGTGTGTGTGTGTGTGTGTGTGTGTGTGTGTGTGTGTGTGTGTGTGTGTGTGTGAGTGTGTTTTCCGGGTCGTTGTGGTGTTTACTTCTTGCGCTTTGGGATGACGCAATCGACTCCAGCTTTACGTTTTCCCTCACAAACTGTTGCACAATCGCGGGTCTTACGCCAGGCGGGTAGTGAAGTCACGGTCCTACTAACTCCGTTAATTTTAGGCACTCCAGCATCGCTATTAATCCACATATTTTCTAGTCTCGTTAATATAATGAGGGATTTTCCTCCGTGAACAACAAGTCCACTAATGAGTAAACAAGTTATATAATGAAGGATTTTCCTCCGTGAAAAACAAGTCCACTAATGAGTAAACAGATTGAGTTTCTCTAAGTTTCAGTTTAGGTCGGAGAGTCAAAGTATTACCATGAATATGGACACTGATAATGTATGGGAGAGTAGTATTCCTGATGAGGACCTCCTCAATATCGTTGAGGCGATCGAGGAAAAGTATGCTAATAGCGTATGGGAAGGTAATATCCCTGATAAGGAACTCCTCGCTACCGTTGAGGCGGTAGAAGCGGAATATGCTCCCCAACTCCAAGAGTATCCACGTCCCTACGATGAAATGCGAAGGGAATATGAAGAAATGTGGGAACGGATAACTACGTGTTGGTGCTCCCAACCTACATGTAATGAAGATTGGGAGCAATATAATGCAGACTGGGAGAGTCTTCGTGCTCTTGAGATTGAAATGGAGGAGGTTCAAGCGAAAGAGAGGGCTGAGACTTCACATCAGTAGTTTTTGTTTTAGTTTGTAAGAAAGATTTTAAAAAATAAAAATAAAAGATAATTCATACAAAAATAATAAAAATAATAAAATAACAATGGAGAAGTCAACAAGTGATGACGGGGGGGTCCAGAGGGGGGGTGCCAGGGGGGGGTCCACGGGGGGGGTGTAGCTCATTGGATATGTCCACAACCATATAGTGTTTGATAAAGGAATATTGTTTATTTTTTATATAGTTTTTTTTTTTTTATAAAGGAAATATCTTTTTTTGATCATTTCTTTATTTTTAATAATAAAACTTAATCTAAGGGAATGCATATTTTGATGAGGACAGCAACCTCTCCATTATGTATAATGTTGCGGAGCCGCTGCTCCACCTCCTCCAGATGTGTGGGTTGATTAGCGACGTAGCGACGTCGCATTACGTGGTGCCGCCCATCTGCTAAAAGGTAGCCCCACCGGAGTATAACTAGTTGTGTGGCTACCATGGCTCTAAATGAGTCAATGAGGTCGCTGACAACCTCCTGTGCTGCTAAGGTTTAAGTGGTGGTTGACATGGTCGTACCTTAATGTCTGTCTCTAGAATGAGCGTTGTCTTCTGAGGAGCAACGAGGTGAAAGCGAAGAGGCTTCCAGTAAACATCACGTAATGGGAAAAAACCAGTGACAAATAAGGAAAGTTAGTAAACAAGGAGGGGGGGTCACGGGGGGATGTCACCCGGGGGGGGGGTAACCGGGGGGGTCACGGGGGGGGGCACGGGGGGCACGGGGGGGGCTAGCTCAGTGGATAAGTCCACAACCATATAGTTTCTTTTTTAATATCGTTTATGTTTTATATAGTTTTTGATAAAGCTATCGTTTATTTTTTTTTAAAGGATAAAAGGAAATTTGTTTATTTTTAATCGGAATCAGAGTCTGGAATATAAACTATGTTGGGCCCTGGTTCCCCACTCGGACCCGCCTCCGGCTCCGGTTGTTAAGGCTGCCGCTCCACGTTGAGCCCTGGTTCCCCACTCGGCCCCGCCTCCGGCTCCGGTTGTTGAGGCTGCTGCTGCGGCTGCTGCTGCGGTCGCTGCGGCTGCGGCCTGCGCCAGAGCTGGGGTCTAGGTTGAGACCGCCACTGCTGGAGGATTAGCCCCTGACGAATCTCACGATGGACCCTGTTGGCCTCCTCCTCTTCTCGCCGCCGCTGTTGCTCGGCGTACTCGGGGGTCCACCAACCCTGGGGTACGCGGGTCGGCTTGACGATAGCTGCAAATAACGAACCAACATTAATATTCTTTTTTTTAACGAGATTTATTGATGTTATAATAATGAGAAACTGAGGATTACTACTCACCAACTGGGTTTTTATCGGTCTCCTCTCGAGGGTAGGCGTCTGGGTGGAGGCGTCACCACAACGCCTCGGGCCAGGAGCATCGGGAGCAGCCGGGACATTTCCTGTCTGGGTGAAGGCAACGGGAGCAGCGACAGCGGCCGGGGCATTTCTGTGAATGGCAACGTGCCGGGCCATCTTATCTTTCCGGCCAAATTGCTTCCCACTGATTGGGCATGGGTAAAGCGGCGCCTCACCATGTGTCAGCATGTGCCGGCGCAAATGGTCGCTGCGCGAGTACCTCTTATCACAATACACGCATGTGTACTCCATCGCGGCTGCAGTAAGAATGATTAAGGCGTGGAGAAACCGGCGGGTGAAAACGGAGACGCGCGCGGTAAACATCATGTAGGCAATAAACAAGGAAAGCAAACAGCACGTAGTGGAAGAAGCCATTAGTAAACAGGGGGGTGGGTCGGGGGGGTATGACGTCAGGGGGGGGGGGTTGGGGGGGTTGGCTGATCCTCAGTTAGCTAAACTGTGTCAGAACTAGTTTGTTTGATTTTTGTTGTTTTTGTTTTTTTTTCATTTTTTTTTATTTAATTAATACATAAGACTTAGTTCTAATATTACATTTTTTTTACCTAAATGATACATGAAAATATTAAGACAAAATATGAAGACTGGAAACTTACATTAAGTGATACTTAAATCAAAATGATACAAGAATATGATAAAAATATGAATGATGAAAAAACTTATATCTAAAAAAGGGGGAGAGATCTCTTCTGTAGGGGGGCCACCTCCCCATTGTTAATAAGATTGAGGAGTCGCAGCTCCACCTCCTCCAAGTGCCCCGGTTGATTTGCCACGTATCGCCGTGGCATAAAATGGTGGCGGCCATCGGGGCAGAGGATCCCAACGAATTATTACTAGGCGGTTAACCGCCTCGCCTCTTATTATATTAAGCAAGTGGGTGATACTCGCTTCATCCCACACTGTATATGATGTTGTTGAGGCCATGGTTTCTGCTTGTGGAATGAGCGTTAGCTTGAGGAGGAGCAGTAAACATCACGTAATGGGGAAAACTGGTGACAAACAATAAAAATAAACAGCACGTAGTAGAAGAAGCCATTGGCAAACAAGGAATGTCAAGGGGGGCACGGGGGTGTCCACCGGGGGGTTTCACGGGGGGGGGGGTGACGTCACCGGGGGGGGGGGTCGGCTCCTCGGCTCCTCAGTCTGCGAAGGTGATCCAGAACCGGCTATGGCACCCTACTCCCCACCACGTCTTCTAGCAACACGAAATGAGGGGAAGTGTTACCAACTCCTACGACCTTTATGTTATGTTTCTATAAATGTAACAGCTGTTAAAAATAGTCATTTAAATTATTCTTTGGAACTAATTCACGTTTAAAATATATCAATTTCATAAATTATTTTTCAATCACAGTTACAAAGTAACGGATTTTGAAACACGACTCATTGGAACTATCAAACCAGACGTAATGATGTGTAGCCTAACTAACAAAAAGGTTATGCACAAACAAATGTTTGTAGTCATAGGCAATATGCAAGGGCTGTAATTAGTTGACTACCTCTCTATGTAATTCAGGAGTAGGGGGAGCTGTCTCCCTCTCCAGTATCTCAAACTATTTCTCATAAGTGCTCAAAAGAACACCGTACTTATTAAACAGTTATAGATTCTTTTAATTGCATCAAACCCAATCAACACGTATGATGAGTAAATGTAAAGTTTTATTCTGGATTAAGTAAACCCAATTTCTCCAAGACTATTAATTTCCTTATTTTTCTCAAATTCCTCTGTATTTGTTATTTAATATGAACCTATAAAATATTGCACTTATGTTGATTAGAATAATGTTAAATATTTAGCTATTTCAGGAAATACTTTATTCCGAAAATCAAACCAGTGCAATGCTATAAAGATTTTTACATTAAAATACCTAGACCAAGGACCATGAAAAATTGTTCCTTTTGAAGCTTTTATATGACAAAATATATTTTATTTTACTATGATGTTTACTACCTACATGAAATACTTTAACACTTCTCAACAATCACATAAAAAAAACATATTACTGCAAACTGATGGTTAAACTTATCAGTTTGTGGTGCTTGGTTTTACGCTTTATTTAGTAGAACGTTCGCTCCATTGCCGAAGATTTCATTTGAGTTAACATCAACGTCTTGTCACCAGAAACTTGCTCTCAGCCGTGAATAAACCAAATTCTTGCGTTAGTAACTCAAACTCAGCTTGCCTTGTCTTTATGTTTAAATGTAAGGGTTTTGTGTAAACCAAAGCATTAAATACAGCATTGTCGTAAAACTATGGTAACAATTATAACATTAATAATAAATGTAAATAACAATAATCCTGGCAATTATAATAACCAGAAATGCAACAGTCATAATCGTAATAATTTGAATATAATGACAAATATTTACTATAGCAGAAAAGTCTGCTCATGCTACCTCCAAGGAGAGGAAAGTTGTTGTATTACTCATGTACGTTACTGAATTTGTATTACTAAAAAATGTACACTACTAATGTCGGTAACGGTATAAAAATGTACTTCAAAGTTATTTTAGTACCATAATAAAATTTAAATGAAAATCTATTTAACAAAATAAATGTAAACTATAACCATTTTTCTCAACCGTGGTTGTATTTTTTCTGTGATAATAATGATCAATATAAAATAATCAAACGAGAGACGAGCCTCCTCAAGACTTGGGGATCCCCCTTTCCGTCATCTAATGTAATCTGATAACGAAGTTATGAGAGTTCAACCTCTCAATGAGATTTGTTTATGATTGCTGTAGATTATGTTTCATGGCTTGTGAAAAAAAATTGTTATTGAATTAAATTGTACTTCGTTTAACTCGTAATTCTGCATAGAAAATAAAAACTGCGTAAGTGAAGTGTTTGTATTAACGTTATGATGCATATGAAACCGTCTCCAACTCTAAATATCGCATTATATATTATCTGCCGAGGGCAACGAGTGCCAGTGAGACGTGTCGTGATGCGGGCATTCATTTCCTTCTTGCAGAATTAATTAATACTTTGATGCGACTATATTCTGGTAGTACCAAGTAGAATGTACTTAAACAAAACATCAAGATTTTTTAAACATCACATTTTTGTAAAAACATGTAATAATGTATTATGTATTAAAATAAGTAAACATCCTAAATAATAAATATAAGACCAACAATACTAAAATATAAAACCATTAAGTGATTGGTAGCGTGCGAAATTTGTTAGAAATGCCTAAACAATGTTTCACCTTGGTTATGTTCTAGGTGGGTTTAGATGAAAACCTTTTATAATAATGTTACAATACAACAGTTATTTATATTGCCGTAATTTTAGCTCGGTATATTCTCGATGCCTCTCTGAATGTAATGCTGATTTGATACTCAGGAAAAACATATAAGTAGTGTTATTTTAATAGTTTGTAAAATTTTCAATTGCAAGAAATGTTACCTTCACTACTGTTTATTATAAATTTTTGGAAATTGGGATTCATTTTATAGAAGTTAAATTACAACATTCCCACCCAATCTTGAGTGAGTAAAACAGTGTTTTAATGTTGTTATTGCTGAGTATTATTATAGAAAATTTATAGAGTATTATTGGTATAGAAATTTCAACATATACCAAGTATTATAAACCTAATCTAAGTAAATTTTATTTAATTTAATAATGCATTGAAAAACGTAAAGTTAATTTTTATATGTTGCAGTGTATATTTTGTTGTGTCGCAAACCGTATTGCATCACGTTTTATGTATTTGTAAAAGCAGAAAGAATGCTAATAAAAACATAACATTCACCATCAGTAAACCTATATAATTTGTGAAATGGAGAGGGTTATATCAACACAATATTCCCTCGAGGTTTTCATGTTTTTAAATTGTTGCAAGGTATTTCCATTTAAACGTTGAGACAGTTTTGAAGTGCATTATTTTAATACAATTACTGCTCATTTTAAAAGTATAAATAACTGAAACGAACTTGGACTGAAAACAACATACTTTAGTATATTCATCCCACGCAAACGTGTATTACAACGACACATATAACTATATTATGTGTATTTTGTGGTAATGCATGAACACAAAAATAAACAAGTACAAACAAGAAATTAGGAAAAATTGGTCAGTTAGATATGCCAAAATATTTTACTACGGAACAAAGAAACAACATTTATCTAAGAATATAGCTGTAGTTTACAATATATCTTGGAATACGTTTTCAGTGAAATCACAATCAATGTAACAAACTCAACGGACAAAGCTTGAATTAGTCCTTTTTCGTATTCAAGGCACGATTCCTGATTGTTGCCGTCTGACTTGAAGGCTACATCGTTCGCTTTATACAAACAGAACGTTACAGAAGTCACAACAACTCGACTAACTGAGTTTATTCGACGCTACATATGACTTTAGTTAAAGCAATTGCAGTTACTTTTCTATATATTTTAAAATTTCTTTATTACAATTTCAGCAATAAAACCGGAATTTTGAATTTTAATTTAATTAAGCATAAACTTACTTATAATAGTGGCCAAATACATTGTCAGTTGAGGGCGTGGTTTACCAGGCTATCAATCGAAATCAGCCAATAGTAGACGCACTGCATTGCCAAAACTCCACACCAACTGATTAGAATAACATTCGAGTTATATGTTTCTACAGTGACAGCGTAAAAGTATACTAATGGCTACAGCCCAGCTGTCAATTTATTTGTCCGCTAATATACGTTTTTATTTCTTTGTTTCACACATTTATTTTTTTTTAAACACTAAATATCTGAAATAATAAATAGCTTAAGTAGACCATTTTATGTCAATCAGCTATTTTACGAGACAAGAACGAGACTTTATGATGTCAAGCACTACTGGTACTATTCTTAAATTAAAAAAATATATATTCATGTAACTATATATCGTTTAAGTTTATTATAAAAAGCTTTTGCAATTAATTAATATCCATACCATGAAGATGTAGGAGACCAAACATGTGTCACCTATAGACTACAATTCATAAAAAATAGCATTGAGTAACTTGCTAATAATAATAAATTTAAATACACATTTTGTTATATCTTTCTTGGAACTCCGGCCACAAGCTGATCATTGTTGGCTAATGTTTTGTCAGAATAAAAACTGTAAAAGTTTAGTCCTTTAATTTATCTGTACGAGTGATTTCGTGGCTTTATTGCCCTTTATTATACAGATTAGTAACAACCCTAATTTGAAAGGTATATTTAATCAGACGTTTTGCTTCATGAACTAAATTTACAAATCATGAACTAAATTTGCTTCATGATCCAAATCTTTTGGATCTATACGATTTTTCCGTCCGATGTGATGTAATAAAAATGTTTCAAACAATGTTGTATTTGATTTACTTAACAATTTGTAAAACGGTTTATGAAGTTTACCAAGGGGTTTGATCAACATCGTAATATAATACTGATAGAAAACAGCGTGTTTATTTCATAGACTAGTAAGTAACCAAACACTAGAGATAAGTATTGCAAATCGATCTGGTTTGTTGTCATTGCACGTGACACCAGCTCTCATCACTTTACAAAGGATCGTCCGAGAAAGACTTCCCTGTCCCCTATACATAAAGGAAAAACCCCCATAGCAGCAAACCTGCGTACTCAGTGAATTTCCAATGCATATATATGTAACTTAATACCACATACCAAGTTTCATCAATGTACATTCATAAATAAACGATTTATGACATTTAAATTATTCTCCATAAGAATGACGTGGCGGCTGAGTACGCAGGTTTGCTGAAGCAAGGAACAGAAAATGGGGTTTTATACAAATATCAATATAACTCAAGTAGGTAAAGCCACATACAAAATTTCATTAATTGATGTTGATAATTAAGGGAGATATCACGTTACTTATTCTCCATAAGAATAACATGGGAATGAGTACGCAGGTTTGCTGCTACGGGAAATATCGGCCAAAACATGTTTTTTAGTGCACATATCAATAGACCACAATGATATGAAGCAATATATCAAGTTTCATCAGGATAAGTTGATAAATAAGCGAGAAATACATTTTTTCTTATTCTCTATAAGGATAACATTGGACAACGTACTGTGTTTAGCACTTTCAATATCTCTGTAACCATTTGACGTAGAACAATGATCAAAACACCAAACTGTGCGTTTTTCAAGCTGATTCTAATGTAAAAAACTACAATTTGACTTTTTCAAAAATGATATGTAAAAAACTCAAAAAAACCATTTTTGGTGTACAAAACCCCCCAAAATACCCCTTCGGATAGGTCGATATGTCTGGTTTTCGAACTTAAAGTAATGGCACTTTACACGTTTAAAAACCAAATTTCGTCAAAAACGGATTATTATCACGAGAGTTATCGTGCTCATGGACACAAACACACACACACACACACACACACACACACACACACACACACACACACACACACACACACACACACACACACACACACACACACACACAGTATATATATACAGTTACGAAAAGTTATCATAGTCCCGTGCCTAGGACTTACCATGCCGACTACGGTAATAGCTTCTTCCCTATAGGGGCAATTCGCTAAAAGATAAAAGTTATGTGTGATTGAAATTAGTAAACTTTAACGTAACAATCGTTAGTATTAGTAGACAACAGTTGTCTTGTAAAATAAAGATTTAAACTTGAAAAATCACTGGCAAAATAAAGCCGATTATTATTATTATTATATTAAAGATACGATACGGCCATTACCTTGAGCCCATGTGACCGCCGTAATAGCAGTTCATTATGTATATGCAATATATATGTAATATATATATATATATATATATATATATATATATATATACAGTTTTGAACGAATGGTGTTTTTGGCATCTGGGGACCCAAAACGAAAAGTTATCATGGTCCCGGGCCATGCCAACTACGGTAATAGCTTCTTCCCTATATGGGAAATTCGCTAAATTCTCTATAGGGGAAATTCGCTAAAAACAAATACTTTATGAGTCTAGGGTAATGTGTGTTGATTGTTTCGTTTAGGGTTAGACAGGTTGATTCCGAACGTTTCACTTATCTGTACAATGGTCATGGACAGTAAAATATTTAAATTTTACTTTAATTGCACCAGGTTGAAGATAAGAGTGGCTGGTTATAAACAGAATTTTTAAATTATAGTAAGAACTATTAAAAGATGTTCATTTAATTATGTCCAGTTTTGTATAGCAAGAAATCGTAATCATGGTCAAACTGGAGAGATTTACTCATTATGTTCTAGATTTAACACCAATAATAGTTAAGGATAAAGCATCGAATAACTGGATCTAACTCATACCTAAAAATTTTTTTTACAATTTATTTGAACAATTTCCATTACACATTCACCAACTAAAAAAATAATAAAGAATATATTTTGTTTGCTGTCTGCGCCAGAGACATTTTCTATTTAACGTTGTTAGAGGGCAACGGTCCAAATGTCTCAAAGTCATGTGGGCGCCCCGGGAAATGAGCCCAAGACCTCTTTCACCAAAATCCAAGACGCCAACCGTTATTCTAGCGTGAGCTCTATACATAGAAGATAAAATATAATGTCATTCATGTATTTTTTTACTGTCACTGCAATCAAACTGATAGCTAGATCTGTTTATTTTTGCTAGAGTGTCATAATTAGATTGGTCTTTTTGCATTACCAGTGCATTGTCCATTGTGCAATGACACGACAATATATAAGTCGATTTTACAAGCGAACGTGATAAACGAATTTTAATGAACTTGCGGTTTTGGAAATAGGCAAAGTTAATAAGAGGTAACCGAAGCGGTAACAGCTTTTAGCTCCGTACATGCAACATTTAACACAAGGTGGGAAACATTTTAGTGTCCATATCTCATAAAGGAAACTCGTTTAACTGTAAATTACCAATCAACTAATCAATCGAATCTTTATCATTTTAATTTTACGAAGCTTGATACAAAATAAAACCAATGTTTAATAATTGTTTTAAATGTATTTGTCTGTTAATTTGTTCCTTAGGATTAAATTAAATTATAGTTAATTACAAACTAACTACAATATCTTTATATGGGAACTACGAAATTTAGAGTATAGAACCTCGTTTTTCTATCTTCACTATATAAAGTACAATTAGCTTTAAGAAATCGTAGTCCAATATTAATTTTCTCTAATACTAATGATAAATATAGTATGGGTAATTTATTAAAATATATAAAATATTAGAAAGCCTGAGGCTTCAAAATGAAAGCTGTTAACGTTTTGCCATGCATTTCTACGGGTTAATAGGAATTTTATTTTTTAATATTCAAATTGGAACTAACATCTTGTCCCTAGCAAAAACCATATTCAAACATAATCATAGTAATGCATAAAAGACATTGTAATTAATATTTGTAGTAAATATTTTACCTATAACAAACAAAACGTAAACCAATCCTTATCTTGGGTATTATGTGCAGATAATAAAGGCTTTATATTATCTACTAGTAAATGTTATTTGTTATGAAAACTAATCACAACAGTAAAGTTATTTTTCATGTAACGTAAAACCTCGTGTTAACCGAAGTGACAATCCCTAACTTTGTAAACCGAGCGGAAAATGATCTTCCATCGTCACTTCTCCCAACCACATCAACACTGTTGGGTAATTTAAAGCCATCGTTTATATTTTGTATATTTTGTTGGGTATATTCAGCATATTTACGACTTTTTTAGTCCACAAATCTCTCACTCTAAATATTGAAGAAATTGCATATTAATTTAAGTTATCTATTGATTTTTCTAGTTTTTTACACCATTAGCTTTATGATTTTCTTAAACATGTTATACCTTCGTTGACACCTTAATTGATGTTACGGTTTAAAACCCTTTATAGGACAAAAATGGGGGAACTAATTTTTTGTAACTTTCTTTGGATAAATAGCTTCTAGTGACAACAAAGAACACAGAAATAAGCACTTTTCTTATGCTTACTTTTTTCTCGTATGTTTTTGGAGGTGGGAAATAATTATCCTACAGAACACAAATCTCCAATCGCAAAATGGGAATTTATTATCCAAAAAAAACTTCACAAACAATATCAATATATTTTTTTATTGAATGAATTGTTTTATAAAAGCTCATAAATATGAATATGAAATCTATTACAATGGTCAAGTTAGTTATAAGTAACAATTATTTATTCCAATTGATTGTTGTAGCCCCTGAACTGTGCGTATTAGACTAAAATATACTTGTCGTAGACAGTTCAAATTGTAGTGATGAAATCCACTAAATGTTTCGCCGTGAATACCACTTGAACATTTTCAAGTGGTATACAAAAAACGTGTCATCCAAATAGGATACGTTGAAATTTAAAAGTAGCACAGTCACAAACACATTTACGAACAAATGACGGTAGGCCTACCACACGCATGTTTTCCATCACGCCACACGCATCACGCTACTTCTTACTGGTGCCGTGTTGTGATGGAAAATATGCGTGTGGCAGGCCTACCGTTATTTGTTCGTAAATGTGTTTATGACTGTGCCATTTTTAAATTTTGACGTATCTATTTGGATAATACGTACTTGTGTACCACTTGAAAACACCGCATTCACGGCGAAACATGGTAGTGGATTTCATTACTACAATTTGAACTGTTGACGACAGGGTGTGTACCTATTTTAGTCTAACAATTATTCATATGAAATAGAACAGAACAACAAAGAATGGCCTGACCAAACCTAACACTTATGAAATGGTGCAAAACACAGTTTGCACAGAGCAACACCACGTTTCACACAACATATTGCTCCGCTTTTCTTTTGCTTTAGTTGAGCAAAATGCACAACATTGAGGTGATCTCCAACATTGCTGAGTCGAATAACATTTTGCACAGTTCCTTTTCTCTTAGGATTGTTTTTCTTCCGACTGTAACCAGCGGCAGGTGGTGGTCCCCTTGTTTTTCTTGAAATGTAAACATCAATCAGTCCGTTTACCAGAGTTGAACTAAACTGCAGATGTGAAAGACTTAGTTTGTTCTTCTTCAAATGTTGATCATAAAGAATAAAACTGCTCACAACAGCACTTTCAATAAAGTAGTAAAAAAGCTTTACCCGCAACTTCCGAGACTTGCGAGAAATGGAGTATATGCTGGTAAAACAGGTCCGCCCCACCCATGTAACAGTTGTAATGTGCTACTGCTGTAGGATATTTGGCACTTTCCCGAACTCCAATGGAGTTAGTCCTAAGAACCATTTCCACCTTACATAGGTTATGCATGTTTTAAATGACTGAAACAGGTTTAGATCCATTCCATTTGACTACACTAATATCTGTCGGATTTTGACACTGAGAAAAGTCATGTTCATGTTTTTGAAGCTCACTGTTAGGTTTGAAATGTTCCAGAGGGTATTCAGCCCTATCCCACCTGACAGTTCCACATGCGAAAGTGTTCTTAGCAAGCAAAGTTGCAAAGAGATTTATGGAACTGAAAAAGTTGTCAAAAATCAAACATCGGTTCTATTCAATGTAAAGGAAATTGACAACGTTTTCTCCAAGGCCAAGTTCGAGGGTACCATATTTTTCCCCGTATTCACTTCAAACTTTAGGAGGAAACCAGTTACAGCAGAAATTGCCCAGGTTTTAAAACCCCTTTTTATAGGTTTCAACGGCATGAAAGGTTTCAAAGTTCTCCCACCCTTGAAAGCGGTCATGCTTTCATCAACAGATAAAAATCTAGAAGGAGCAAACAACTGTGAATATTTAACTGAAAGGTGGTCAAGAAGAGGCCTACATTTGAATAGCTTATCGAAACTTGGAGAACCTGTTGTTGGCATTTTGGTGTTGTCATTCAGGTGAACAAAGCGGAGGATTTTTAGAAATATCTTTAACGGAATTACTCGAGAAATTCGACTAATATGAAAATGTTCATCCTCAGAACAGTATAAACGAACTGATGGCAAATGGTGAAACCCCATAAAAATCAAAATTCCAAGGAATGCATAGAGCTCTTCATCAGTTAGGTTCAAGTTAATTCCACATTGGTTAGCATTGGATACATTGGATTCATTGACAATAATTTTACAAATATCAGCATCAATTTTATTCAATTTTATTTAGTTGGACACAGTTTGTCATAATCGATGTCAAGAAGCAGGCCAAATGGCTGGTCATAAAAACTCTCTTTAAACTTTTGTGGATCTGTAGAAAATTTTGACCAGGAATATTTACAAACCTTTTTATTTTTTCCCTGTTTTTAGGAATACTGTGAGCTACTTTACTTTGTGCCTTACGTGTTTTTTGTTGTGTTTACAATTGATTTTAAAACAGGATCGTTCACAGTAGTGGGTGCAGTAGCTTTGACGTTTGATGAATAAAGGATTTACATGCTTAAGCCTATTTTAAATTACATAATTAGTAGCCTTTTGGCTAGTTTTTGAAGGACTGTAAGATGGATCATTCTCCGTATCATCTGAAAATAAGTTTTTAGGCTCATCCTCATCTACGTCAAAGGATGATATCCTTTTCCTAGGTCTTAGTTTCACGTCAGAAGTATCTGCCTTACTAGTTGATGGCATACACAATATTTGGTTTTGATCTGAGACAACTGTAGTTTCATCTGGTGGCAATGTAGATGAGTAAGAATGGTCTGGCAAGGTCTCCGAAACAGTAGTGGAATTCAACTATACAGGCAAAGTATCCTCTGCATCGGAGTCCCCTCCTTAATCTGGGAACAACGTCTGCTCGTCAGTGATTTCCACTTGAAGCAGCTCCGCTATCTCTTTGTCGTCCGTAAGTTTTGTTGTCTTGTCCTTTAAAACCCAAAGAAGATTAATCACAGTATGTATTATGATTGTGGTTAAGGTCCAAAAGTACTTCTTATTTTAGTACCGTAATTTATTGGTAGTAATGTAGTCAAACCACCGCAGCACTCCGAAATAGAAGTACTCCGAATATTGCGTAAGAAACTTAGCCTACCTTTTACCTACCTTTTATTAAGACTGACTAATTATTTCCTGTTTAATATTTACACAAAGTAAGCAACAATCTTATAAAAACTACTAATACAAATACTAACTATACAAATTTTAACAATTGTGTAATCTACTCAATGGAAGTTAATTGTTTTTCACTTGAACTCAAAAAAACAAAATAGCCTAACATTTTCGGTAGCTAATTCTTTTCTATATTAAAAAGCTATTTAAATTACAATAAATATACTTTATATCATAAAGATCTTTTTATTATAGATCTGTATGAAGTATTCATAGTTGTTGTAGCTACTGATCTCCCCTAGTCCTAGGACATGCATGACATTATTCCTTTATAACATATTACCCACAGTAATGGTTCCAAAACCAATTAGATACCTAAAAATGTACTTTCATTTTGGTTCAGAATGTTTATTTATTCAATCTTATGTCATAACAAATTATTTTATAAAAATATCAAAAAAACGTAACCTCAAACTTACTGCTTGTAGTAAGTTACCAAATCTGCTTTTCAACCATTTTAAAATGAATATCAAATATTAATTGAACAATGTTATGACAGGTAATAAAATAAAAAATGTTATACTTACATTGACAATGTTCAAGTTCCTATCGGAATATCCAAAATAGTTGTTGAATCAATCTAAGATCTCGCAAACAGCAGACGATGTGTGTTACTGCAATGGACAGTGGGATAATAATTTCCCACATTGCTACAAACAGCTGCTACCTACAGCTCTGTCTAGAGTTGACCAGAGAAAACTGCACAAACAAACACCATTAAATGTATTATACGGGTAGAGGTGGGAAACTATTATCCCATGGAACTTTTGGAGGTATAATCCTTTTATTAAGTCAAAACATAGTGGGAAAATAAAACACAATAACTATAAAGGGTTCTTTATGTTGGTTTGATCTTTTCAAACAAACATTTGTTTTTAACTGATCATATTTTAAATAAATATACATTTAAATTGATTTATCTTTTATTTTTTCCTAATTTATTCTCTAAAGTGCAATTAATTAATAGATCAATAATTATTAGTTATTTATTAAAGTTATAGATTAATTATTAATAGATTAATAGAATAGATACTATATTAAACACGATTCTAACTATATTCAAAACAATTACTTTACAGTAATACGCCTTACCATGCTGGGATTTCACAGAATTAAAAGTGGTTTACTTTTAACGTATTGTTTGATAAATTTGGTATTTACCTCTGATAATTAAATTCAGTGAGTCCACCTATTGAATTACAATTATTATTCAATATATTTTGTAACATTACAAAACCTTATATATATATATATATATATATATATATATATAGTATCAACACTTACTTATAGCGTTTTTTTAAAGTTAAGTAAGTGGACAAGGAAAGTAAGAGTGAAGGTGAATGCCTGAGTGACGTGAGCGCTGATTTACAAGTTGCACAACACTAATCCATCGTGAGGCCCGCGCTATTAGACAGGATCTCCATTCATCTTATCACAGCTTCTAATCCTGCCATGTGGTAGGTGTTACACCTCCAGTATGCCTCTTAGTGCGCATAAATTTAAATTTAAATTTATATTTAATTGAAATATTGTCATTTTAAACAAACAAACTTTGTTATTTTATTTTGTACTTTTTTATGATATTTATTTTTTCTACATGTCTGTATTTCCTAAATAAAAGTTATGAATTTATATAAGTTTGCATACATTTTAGTAGTGGAGATTATAGAAAGTGGTGTTTTAAAGTTTGTCATATAGCTATGGAATTATGTTCACACTAAGCACTTAATAATAAATGTAATACTTAAAACCTAGTCTAGATTAATGAGCGTTGTACCCAATCGTTTTTGGGCATTTGCATATTTTATTGTATGTATATTAAAGTTATATTAATAATAATAGTTATTATTATTACTTTTGCTGTTTTTGTCATTTATAAATATATACTACAGAAAGGTTCCGATGTATTACTTGTAAAGGTTTACCAGATATTTGTGAAATGAAATTGGGAACATATTCTACGTACAACATGTTATTATATCGCACATTATTTAATATTACATAAATAATGTTGTTTTTTTTAAATTATTTGTTATGTTTAAAAAGTGTTGTAAGAAACTACTGGTACTGTTACTGTATTCCTATTCTAGGACGAAAGAATATCCAGGCTTGGATTGGCTTGTTTTCATTTCTTGAATTGGTGAAAATAAGTAATTACAGTAAACAAACATATAAATCGTACTTTTAATTTTATAAATGTACATAGTGAAATTTAACCCTGGCCTCGGCATGACAACAAAACCTTGAGCTTTTATTTTATCCGCGTTTATTAGCCAAATAATTACCCTTGATCGAAAACCAAGACGACCTTAGTCTAGCGATAAACCCATCGTACCCTTGATTGAAGACCAAGACGACCTTAGTCTATCGATAAACCCACAGTACCCTTGATCGAATACCAAGACGACCTTAGTCTAGCGATAAACCCACCGTACCCTTGATCGAATACCAAGAAGACCTTAGTCTATCGATAAACCCACCGTACCCTTGATCGAATACCAAGAAGACCTTAGTCTATCGATACACCCACCGTACCCTTGATCGAATACCAAGAAGACCTTAGTCTATCGATACACCCACCGTACCCTTGATCGAATACCAAGGAGACCTTAGTCTATCGATAAACCCACCGTACCCTTGATCGAATACCAATACGACCTTAGTCTAGCGATAAAACCACCGTACCCTTGATCGAATACCAAGAAGACCTTAGTCTAGCGATAAACCCACCGTACCCTTGATCGAATACCAAGAAGACCTTAGTCTATCGATAAACCCACCGTACCCTTGATCGAATACCAAGAAGACCTTAGTCTATCGATACACCCACCGTACCCTTGATCGAATACCAAGAAGACCTTAGTCTATTGATACACCCACCGTACCCTTGATCGAAGACCAAGACGACCTTAGTCTATCGATAAACCCACCGTACCCTTGATCGAATACCAAGACAACCTTAGTCAAGCGATAAACCCACCGTACCCTTGATCGAATACCAAGAAGACCTTAGTCTAGCGATACACCCACCGTACCCTTGACCGAATACCAAGAAGACCTTAGTCTATCGATACACCCACCGTACCCTTGACCGAATACCAAGAAGACCTCAGTCTATCGATACACCCACCGTACCCTTGATCGAATACCAAGAAGACCTTAGTCTATCGATACACCCAACGTACCCTTGATCGACTACCAAGAAGACCTTAGTCTATCGATACACCCACCGTACCCTTGATCGAAGACCAAGACGACCTTAGTCTAGCGATACACCCACCGTACCCTTGATCGAATACCAAGACGACCTTAGTCTAGCGATACACCCACCGTATAGTGTAATTTAACTTGTTTAGTTTAGTTCGGTGATAAATATACAGGGTTTATTATTTATGGTGTAGTGAAATTCTTGGAATTTATTTTTCTTAATCTATATAAATAATAACACTCTTAATCAAATGCCATATTTTTCCATCTCTAAAAGTAAGTTATGATAGACTTTATATAGCTTTTCCTATAGGATTGAAAGTTTACGCCACAGAGACTCCAATTCCTTAACCCTCTACTCCAGTTCCTTAGGGAAATTCGTTTGGTTTCTTTTGATGTTTGTTTACAGAGGTAATAGGAACAGATGTGCTTTTATTGGTTGTGAGTTTGTAACTTGTTTATGCAACTATACCATACGAACGTTTCAGTCACTTTATAAATCGTTTTCTGAGCGTAGTAATGCCTTTAAATAAAAGAAAAGAATTGTTTATCTAATCTAGAGTTCTTACGATGATTACACAAAATTTGTTACTACTTGGATTAGTCTAATATATATACAGCCGCATGTGTAACTGACTCACTCACTCACTCACTCACTCACTCACTCACTCACTGAGGTATACGAATTCTAGACCACTTCTAGACGAGCTAGAAACCTGAAATTTGGCATGTATGTAGCCTGTACCTTGTAACCCCCAGGAAAATCCCAAAAAGTTACAATTTTTTATTTTAACCCCCTCAAAAAAATTCAAAATGGAGGACATTTTGAACATGTCCAAAATAGTGCCTTTTTATTTGAGCTGTAGCGGACGAACGGTTGGTCCTATCGAGAAACGGATACCACCACGTGCCACGGATTTTAGACGATCTACAACTTTGGTCCTATGACTTTTTGTCGTATCTCGTCTCCTTCACCCTTAGGTAGCGCTAGATTTTTCAAATTTCGGCATATTTTCGAAATATTTTGGCCGTTTTTTATTTCCAATCACGTTAATATACTTGATCGAGGCCTAATATTGGGCACGCAGTATGTCTACATCACACTTAGTAAATAGCAGCAGAAATATGACCAGTTTTTATTAATTAAACCTGTCGAAAAATTAAAAACTCTAAATATCTTTAGATGTGACCGTTTTCTTAGTATAAGTAGTGGTGTATTGGGGGTTTTATGCCAATTTATATTATTGGATATACACGTGACACCAATAATACTTGAGCTAGAGACGTGAGATTTGGAATGCATGTGCCTTGCACCTTTTCTTCCCAAATTCTACTATTTTTCGTTTGAACTATCTCAACAAAATAAATAATTGTGAATACAAAAATCAAAATGTTGTATTTTTTTATTTAAGATCTAGCGGCCAAATGGGTTGTCGTATCAAAAAACGAAGACCACCACGTGCCACGGAGTTCAGACGAACTGCAACTTTAGTCCTATGACATTTTGCCGTATTCCAGCCCCTTCACCCTTAGATAGCGCTAGATTTTTTAAATTTAAACTTTTTCATAGATTTGTTCGTGGTTTTTAATGGTTTGTCGCTCTAATATAGAACTTAGAGGCCTAATACTTATCACACAGTATTCCTACATTACAATTAGTACCAAATAACACTCACACGCTCAGATTAAATATCTTAAGCACGCAAAAAAATCAAAGTCTTTGAGCGTTTGTAGATTTTATCGTGTTTTTCGGGTATCTTTTTTATGTTGCGCTCTGTCGAGGGTAAAATCTCTTAATTATGTCATATTTGTTGCAGAAGGCTTTTAGTTACCTATACGTAGTATGCAGCATGCATATGACCAATTTGTATGATTTAACCCTCTATAAGAAAGCTAAGCCTTAAAATTTGTGTACTTTTCATATTTTTACCTTATTAAATTGATTCTTGAGGAACTCTGTATATTATTTATTCAAGTTGTATGACTATTTTTAAAATGTTTACTGGTTATTTATTTATTTCTTTGTTTTATTTCCACTTATTCTGCATGATTTTCAGGATTGGTTTTGACCGAATTTAGAGAATTTTCAAGGTTTCAGGTTCTGAAGTCGTGTTTTACTTCAATAGTGTTCTGAGAGGCCTAATTTGTTGCACATAATATTTGCAGATTTCACTATATGAACTACAGATTAAAGGTTTTTGTACGATTTTTTTAATTACGTACATAAACTACAACTTATCGATGGTTACCATATTTCCTAGGTTTTTAGTTGTTTGTGATGATTTTAACCCTTGGAACTTAAAAAAATATATTTTATAAATCTTGTTTGACAGAAGAAGAGTTGTATTTTGGTATAACTATATTTTTCAAATTTCGGCATAGTTTCGAGATTTTGTGGTGGTACAGTATTTTATTTTGTATCATGTTAATATAATTGATGAAGGCCTAATATTGGGCACGAAGTATGTCTATAAAATATGTTATAGTAAATAACAGCAGTAATTTGACCAGTCTTGATTACTTAAACCAGTCGGAAAATCAAAAACTCTAAATATCTTTAGATTTGACCATTTTCTTCGTATAAGTAGTAATGCTATGATGATTCTATACCAATTGAGATTAATTGACATGCACGTGACACCATTTATACTTGAGCTATGAACTTGATATTTAGCATGGTGGTGTTTTTCACCTATTAATCCCAGAGAAAATTTCCAAATTTTACTTTAGTAAGTTTAAATTCCCTTAATAAAAATTAATAATGGCAAATCAAAAAATTAAATAAAAAAGTGTCGTTTTATTTGAGTTCTAGCGGCCAAACAGATTGTCCTATCAAAAAACGGAGACTCCCAGAGAAAATTTCCAAATTTTACTTTAGTCAGTTTAAATTCCCTTAATAAAAATTAATAATGGCAAATCAAAAAATTAAATAAAAAAGTGTCGTTTTATTTGAGTTCTAGCGGCCAAACAGATTGTCCTATCAACAAACCGAGACTATCACGTTCCACGGATTTTAGGCGATCTACAATTTTCTTCCCATGACTTTTTGCCGTATCTCGACCCCTTAACCCTTAGATAGCGCTATATTTGTTAAATTTCAAGATTTTAACGTGGTTTTCAATGGTTTGCCGTTCTAATACAGAACTTAGAGGCCTAGTATTTGGCACATAGTATTCCTATATTACAATTAATTAGTATTTAGAACCAGTCATATGCCGAGATTATATCACTTAAACACCCGAAAGAAAAAAAAAGACTTTGAACTTTTGTAAATTTATTTGTTTTTATTAGGTGTATTTTTTATGTAGCGCTCCAGCAAGGGTAAAAACCCTTATAAATAATGTTATATTTGTTGCAGAATGCTTATTGTTGACCAAATACATAGCAATTTAGGTTGTTCACTTTGTTTTTCCCCCTTATAAGGTTTTGGCGACGTCCTATAAAGGCTATATCACAAAATCCAGTGTAGGGTTTCAATTTTCTCTCCAAGCACTTAGGTAATAAATGGAAACTTAACATTTAACATACAATACTTCTCCATGCCAAGTAGTATTCACCAACTGGCATATGACCAGATTTGATAGGTTAAATCCCTAAAAATAATAAAAACCTTGGAATATTTGTAGAGTTCATAGGTCTTAAAGAGAACTTATAAACCTGTCGCGGCTTCGCTCGCGATCATCATTTATAAATATCGTGTTAACGTTCCAAAGCCAACATGGCCTGCTGATTAACTGTGTTTACTCTATCCAGCTGATTGCTTAAAACTTATAGTTATTTCCCAATGTTAAGCTTATAGGAAAAAACTCAACTTTAAAGGGCCCCAGGGCCTCACTCACAAATTATTTCTCTATAAAAAAGTTTCCTGCACAACTTCACGTTAGGCTCTTTCCAATGACACCAAAAACATGAAAATCGGTTGTGTAGTTTAGGAGGAGTGATTGTCACAAAAAACCTGCTCTCCTATTAAATAAGTATAGATTTGGATCAATTTACATTAAGTTTTGGCCAAAGAGCGACCTGGGGGCGAAGCCCCCCACAGGGGTCTGGGGGCGGAGCCCCCAGCGAGCGAATCGAGTATAATTTATATTTGTCAAATAATAGGTATTTTACTTTCAAATGCAGTAGTATACAATTATATAAATATTAGAACAAGTAATACACACATTATCTTGTCAAAAATTAAACATATAACAGTTTTAATAAATAGAGAAGCTAAGATTAATGTTTACGAGAATAACGCTTTTTTACTGACGGTCTACGCCTGGCTCGCGGCACAAGCAATGGGTTTGCAAGAGTCAACTTTACAGCGGCTACATCAACTATAGTTTAAGTGTAATATTAAAGAGTAAAATACTGTATACTTTTGTAAACTTCCTGAATTTGTAATTAGTTTTATTTACAAGCCCGTTTAAATGAACAAAACAATCTAAGATGGAAACAGTATTTTGAAATTCTAAATACAATAATATTAGCGTTACCTTCTTCTTTCAAACGCTGTTTCGAGTGAATCGATAACAAAATCATCGTAACCGTGAACAGAAATGTGTATATAAAACCTGTGCAATGCTTCTTTTCTTTAACAATGTATGTTCACATGGTGACGCAGATATTTCCGTAAGATATAACGGAACATTAAAACAGTAAGATTGTACGAGTGAATACCAACTATTATATAAAATCATCTTATCGCGTATATTTTAAAATGGTGAATATTTTTTGTTTGCATCTGTCAACACTTCAAATAACGTTACTTACCGATAATTTATAATAAACATTAGTTTTTTTTATTGAATCGTCGTATTCATAAGTTTAAAACTAACATGATTTAATTTTATGGAAAATATTATAAAAACAAATTCAAGATCAATTGCAAATTTGAAAAAGTTTTATTTCGTTCAAAAATTGTGTTTGCATATTTCGACTATTTGTATTTAGGCTGTGGATACTGAACCAAATTTCTGATGTAATGCAACAACAAAATAAACATTAAATATGCTAGTAAGATGTTACTTTTTACAATATAGCGGCGTGCAGTTTCAGCTAACAGAAGAAGCAATCAGAATAAGTTGCAATACAATTTAATGATATAACACATGACAAAAGCTGTAGACTTATGCAAATATAAAAACCTAGAATTAAAATGCAGAAGAAATTTCAAATGCGTTATTAGGTTAGTATATTTTTTTATTTAAATCAATATTCTCGTAAAACATACTTGTGCATTCTGAGAATAAAACCTTCAGGTTCGTTTGCTTGTTTGTTGAAGGCAAACAAATGTTCACCGTTCTACCTGAAAATGTAATATAACTAAGGAAAGGAACTAAGGAAATTTAAGTTAATGTTATCTCAATGCATTATTCTAGTAAATTAATTAATTAGTTGTAATAATAATTAAATCTAATTTTTATCTCGAGGAACGAGATAACAATTTTTTGATAATAGTTGCAATTGATTTTTTTACGTATTCTGGATTGCTCATAATTGTATATTGTAGTATAGCAGTATTGTATATTGTGGTATTGTAAACTATACTGAAGATGGTTGTACAATTTTTTTAAAAGTATAATTATATAAACTAAAACATTATACTTTTTTACTTTAACTTAATCAAATAACAGTGAATCAGCTAACCCTTAATTCAAAACTAAAATTTCCTAAAACGATTTAAATTCCAGCTGTCTCCTGGTTACGTAAAACCGTCTCCCTTTGACGCGGTTTGGTTACCCTTGTTTCGGACAAGCAGATTCCCATTTATCTGCAACAAAATAAATATGCTAGTAAGATGTTACTTTTTACAATATAACGGTGTGCAGTTTCAACTTACAGAAGAAGCAATCAGAATAAGTTACAATACAATTTAATAATATAACACATGACAAAAGTGTTATGTGTTATGTTAAGTGTTATGTGTTATGTGTTACCTTAGCTCAGTCATTCAGATTTAAGTATTGTAATTTAGTTCCTACAACGATACGTACTACAAAGGTTTCATATATTTTCCTGTTTCGTAAACCGGAAACAGTGGTGAAGCAATATTCGAGTAAATTTAATAATTATTTAACAACTCATGTTTTCATCTCTATTGTGGTTTTGTTTGTTGACTCTGGGTTTCTACGTTGGTGGTGTATTTTAAATTTTGGAAAGGGACCCTCCAAAAACGTGTATTGATTCTATCTAATGTCTAGAAAGAAACATTTTTTAATAACTTAAAGGCAAATTATAACCCCCAAAAAAGTTCAGGGTAAATCTGATGAAACTCAAACTCAGACTTAAGAACATTTCATTCTAGTAACATTTCTTTAGGTTTTTTAAGACGACCCTCCCCTTTTTAACTTATATTATATTTATTTAAAACCTGCCAAACTACGAGTTACAACGACTAAACAGGTATTTTATCTAATCAATGCCAATAATCAAAATAAATTGAATGGAGTTTAAATACGAGGTACAAGTTACGAGCTACGAGTTACTATGCACCAATTACTGATTTCTTTTGAATTACTGATTGACTATTCAAAGAGTGTGATAATGTTTTTCTTTTTATTATTTAAGTGTAATATAAGGTTTTTACAAAGCATCTTTTGTATAGTTAAAATTGTATAAAACAAATGTGAAAACTGTTTGGTTTATTTAAATGTTTATACACTTACTGTATTTATCCCTTAAATGGACGAAAGATAAGTTGAATAACCTATTTAAAACTTATGTATTATAGATTGATTTTTAAACCATATTTTAACGTAACCCAATGAATTTCATGGACTCCAATGATATTTCTACTTCTCGTAATGGAGAATTTGCGTTTCATATTTATCAAAATCAAATTAGCAAAATCTGGCTGGCTCCGAGGACGTAGAGTTACTGTATTTATAGCAGTTTGCATGTTAACATTATGCAATAATATCAATATTGTGTTGTATATCAATATTGCCTCTAACTATATCAATATAGATTTACTAAGTTAACAAAAAATTAATTATTAACCTTTTTCCTTCAAAACACCTAATCCGAAGACTAAGGATTTTCTAAACTCAAAAATTCACGATAAGCCAACGTTGGTATTAGCATTATTGTTAAAAAAAAGAAAAGATTCCAAGAGGCAGGGTGGGCATGAAGCTATTGTCCGTTGCCTTTATCTCTGTTTGGCAAGCTAATAGAGGCTCTAGCCAAACACTCTGGAGAGAACGTCAGTAATTGAATATACAAATAACGATTTATTGAACATGTTTATTAATTTATGACGCTAGTTTTTTTTATTATTAAGAACCCACTCAGCTACAACGAGGATCACAGGAAAATTATTTATTTTTGTATTGTTAACAAGACTAAATTTACTGACTGTGTAATTTGAAGCTCAAAATAACACACCCTAACGGCAAGAGTTAAAATCACTTCCATAATCATTTAGTATACTGCAGACTCTGATGTAATATTTGTTTTATTCACTGTCATTGTTTAATTAAATCTACACTCATTTCACAGTGCTATGTATTATAGCGTGGAAACGTTCTGGTTCCTGATTCTATTACATAAATAAATCATTAAATATGTCTTTATTCCACCAATAAATGTTAGTACTAATGTAACAAATGCATTGTGAATCATGTTTCACGCCAAGTAATTTAAGTAATATTTTATTTTACTATATCCAAAATGCTTTTAAGTAGTATAATATCAACGTTGTTGTTGTTTTGTGAAGTTCCAGTGGGCGGGAAAGTCCCTGGCCCACTGTGGCTGCTTTAGGGCGCTTGGGCCCTCTTCAGCCGTAGTATCAACGAATATGCAAATGCAAATGCTCTTGAATCAAAGACAATTTTTCACGTTTGGTAATCTAATTAATATGTTGGAGTGTTTTGGTTTTTATCCTTGAAATACGTTAGGCTCGTCTAAGAGCAAGAAAGATATCATATAATTTGTTTTTGTACTAACTAATCGCATAGAGTGTTAAATGATGCCACTGCCTACTTTAATTTGAGGTGCGACCGTGGATTCGCCATCGCCATGCCCCTGCCTCACGTGGCTCACCGACATTCAAACACTTGTGCATGCAACATGGTCCACGCGGGCTCACAGTTTAAAGACGCATTTTATGTTGATTCTGTAATAAAAGTGTCCGTCCGCTCTATTGAATAATTTATGTGTTGATAAGTAATATCCTTTCTTTAAAAGCGGTGTTTAACTGGTTTCAGTATTTCCCTATGCTCAGCCAGGCCCATTCACACAACTAAAGATTTCATTGTATTCTATAAATAGCTTTATGAACGCACAATATTTTATATACTTTCTTTTTAAATTTCATAAATTTATTCTTTTCTCTTTTAGTAAAAGTCTGGTCGTATCAGATCTTTACTAATTTTGTTTTACCGAGCTTGTTAAAAATTGTTAGATATATTAAATAATTATTTATTAGATTTATTAGCTTTATTAGATATATTACTCTCAAATAAACGTTTTAACTTTCTACAATCAATTTGTGTTCTGTAGTAGTGTTCTGAAGTGGCACACGATGAAGGTGAAAACATAAACGTATAGGATCTGAAAAGGCTTTAATATAACATTTTTGGTCAGTAGTAAGGCCCCGCGCTTCGGCCCCAACATGGAGTCTTATGGAGAATAGAATAACATGGACTCTTATGGAGAATAGAATAACATGGGTTCTTATGAGGAATGGAATTAGGGTGTAATAACTACCCTCTGTTTTTCTTTTGCTACCCTCTGTGGTTGATTATCTAACCCTCTATGGTTTAACTAGCTGACCCTCTGTGTTTAATTATCTACCATTTTTGGTAATTGTTTAACCCTCGCGTCCTTCTGTCTCCTTCACTTCCTTCTGTGTATCTAACTGCAGTTCCTGTTATCTCAGTGTACTGTAGCTGACGGATGTAACATTTTAAGTAACCCTGTTGGCTGTGATGTTAATCCGCTCAAGGCTTGACACACCCACTACAATTTCGCACTACTATCGCCTCCAGGCCTGACACCCAGACGGTGTTCACTACCTGTCCCCATCCGCAACCACTGCCCTGTCACTACCTCCTGTAACAAATAAACATATTGCATCAGCCACCTCCCCACCACTTTCTATTATCTCGCTCTCTCTCTCTCTCTCTCTCTCTCTCTCTGCTCCCTTCTCCGTTGCGATCTGACGTGTCCCTGCGTTTGCTGCGCTTGGCGAAGATAACCCTACTTTTCCTAACCTCACTTTCGAGTGTTCCCACGTGGGTGTTTTGTTCGTGTTTGACTTGTCTGTGTTAAGTGCGTTTTATGACTTGCTAGTGTACAGTAACATCAGTTTATTGTTTGACTTTGCTACAGTAATGTTGTGCTGACTAACCTCACCTCCAGTAACCTTTGAGAGTTACCATAACCTCACTTCCTTGTGTAAAGGGCTTTATCATACTTGTGGGTGTGTTGACTAACAGTAATATCACTTTCTGTCCTTGTTATTTATTAAGTAACCTCACCATCTTGTTTTACTTGGTAGTGCTGTGTTTGTATGAGTTGGCTAACCTAACCCCACCCAGTAACCTCAGTTTCTTGTTTGATTTGACTATAGTAGTGTTTTGCGTTGTATTTAATTGTTTGATTTGGTTAGAGTAGTGTTGTGTTGACTAACATAACCTTACTCCCATTAACCTCAGTTTCTTGTGTCAAGAGTAGTGTTGTGTTTGTATGTGTTGACTAACATATCCTCACTCCCAGTAAACTCAGTTTCTTTTTTGACCTGGCTAGAGTAGTGTTTTGCGTTGTATTTAATTGTTTGATTTGACTATAGTAGTGTTGTGTTTGTATGTGCTGAGTAACATAACAGTAATCTCGCGTTCTCATGTACTTGTCTTGTTCATGTCTGACTTTTCTATGTTAAGAGCGTTTTATGACTTGCTAGTCTACAGTAACACCAGTTTTGAGAGTTAACTACACGTTTCAAGAGTAGTGTCGTGTGATTTTTAGAGTCATCTGAATTGCTGGTGTAACCTCACTTTTTCTAACCTCACCCATTACACTCCAAAATGTATAACCTTACTATATTATATTAATTTTCAGTACATGGTGTACTTCCTTTTATTTTTGTGATGTATGCGTGTTTATTGTTTTGGCTAAAGTAGTGTTGGGTTTGTATTTAATAGTTTGATTTGGTATTTTACAGTAAAGAAAGTAAACATACCCTCACTTCCTTGTGGCTAAAGTAGTGTTGTGTTGACTAACATAACCTCACTCTCAGTAACCTGATTTTTTGCCCTGGTTCTTTTGTACAGTAAATTCACCTCAGCAACCTCTTTTTCTATTTTTGTTCTTTAATACAGTTTTGGTTGGAGCAGTTTTTGTATGTATTGACTAACATAACCTCACTTTTCCTTACCTCACTTCCATGTGTCAAGAGTAGTGTTGTGTTTGTATGTGCTGACTAACAGTAATCTCACTTTATATTCTTGTTCTTTTGGCTAGAGTAGTGTTTGCAACCTTCATTAGAGTTAACTTTCGATAACTTGTAGTTCTGATTTGACTTGCGTAGTTTATGTGTTAGTGTTTCTTCTGACTTGCGTAGTTATACAGAGGTACTGTGCTCTCCTACATACCATATACCTCTTACGACAAGCTCTAGTTCTTCATTCTGCTCCAAGACGTGGTACTGATCAGACGTTCTTCTGCGCTGCTCTTGCGTAAGTGTTATCTTGCACAGATTATTATTGATTCTGCGTAATTCAGTTGTATCCTCGTGAGCTTGACTCTTGTCGGTGTGTTTGCTCGTTTTAAACATTAGAACATATCAGTTTAGCTTGTTTTAAGTATTTAATTCTGTGTTAAAGGATGGAAGTTTCTAAAAACGACCCTCAAACTCCGGTACAATTACTTAGTACCACTCAAACGTATGTTAAAAAATTCAGACTTTACGGGACTAATACTATTTTTAAATTTACTAAACCTCCCAGGGGCATCTCTGAGAATGGCTCAGACAAGGTTTTAATCAAATTGTAGAGGCATCCAAAGCCGACGCTGAACCTACCGATTATCTCGGGTTTAAATTACAGTCTATAAATTTAAAAAGTAAAGAACCGGGGTACGTAGATTTGAGGCCTGTCTCAGAAATTACCGGTGACGTCCTTTGGGAGATTTTTGGGGGTATTGTTCAATCAAATTCCGAATCAATTAAATCTACCGACACGTTTAAAGTAGATGTAGCACGGATAAACGTTCCAGTAGGTTCTGGGAGGGTAAGACCCGACTTTTATAATACATTTGATGAAGAATGTTATGCTAGGAAGGGTATTGTAGTAATTAACAACAAAGACAATTTATGCCTGGCTAGAGCGTTGGTGGTAGGTAAAGCGTATGCAAAAAGTGATCCTCAGTATAAAGCAATACGTCAGGACAAGGGGAAAAGACAAACTTTCAGAGCTACTAAGCTCATAGCAAAAGCCCGTGTAGAAATGCCGGAGGAGGGAACAGGAATCCCTGAGCTTGAAAAATTCCAGTTCCATCTTAAAAAATACAAAATTACTGTCTACAGCTACGACAAGAAAGGCCGGGATGTCTATTTTGAAGGAGGTAATGAAGACGCTAAATTTAAAATTAACCTTCTCTTTCACAACGGTCATTACAACGTTATAACTAACTTAACTGCCGCGTTTGTTTGTCATTTCTTTTGTGAAGCCTACCACGTTCCTTTTGACCACAAAGCAGAGCACCGATGTTCAAACAGATGCACCTCCTGTCATGCCATCTCCCCGCCCTGTAAAATAGAACACGGAGGCATCACATGTCGTTTTTGCTGTCGCTTCTTCAAAAACGAGCGGTGTTTAGTAGCCCATCAAGGGCAAGTTTGTAAAACTGTAAAACTCTGCCGTGACTGTAAGAAAATGATTTATCCAAAAAAACGTAAGACAGCTCATGTATGCGGAGAAGTTTATTGTAAGCCCTGTGAAGCGTTCAAAGACCCCGCGCATCAGTGTTTCATGAGGGTAGATAGGAGAACACCGAAGGACCGTGATTTTTTGTATATTTTCTTTGACCTGGAGACTCGCCAAGACGAGTCTCTCCCCTCTGACCCAGAGCAAAAATTACATAAAGTCAACTTGTGCGTTTCTCAACAGTACTGCTTTAAATGTATTAATGGGGGCGAGTGTACCTTGCTCAGAACGGCAAAGGGTATTTGAAAAATAACCGGTAAAACACTTCATGGACTATGTAATGGAAATTCGAAAAAAAATTAAAGATGTTTGTGTAATTGCCCACAACGGGCAAGGTTTTGACTTTCAATTCATTTTACAGTACATCATGGAAGAGACTAAATTTACCCCAAACATCACTCCTCGGGGAACTAAAGCTATTTTGATTGAAGTAGCCAACGTAAGGTTTGTGGACTCACTTAGCTACTTTCCCATGGCCCTCGCTGCGCTCCCTAACGCCTTCGATCTGCTTCCCGAGAGAAAGAAGGGCTACTTTACCCACTTCTTTAACACTCTGGCGAACCAAGATTATGTAGGTCCTATGCCTGACAAAAAATACTACTGCCCCGAATCCATGTTTGAGAAACCACACAGGGCCTTCGAAAGCTGGTACGATGAACGAGTCGCTGAAGATTACTTGTTTGATTTTAAAAAGGAAATCTTAGAGTACTGTATTTCAGACGTAGAAATCTTAGCACAAGCGTGTATAAAATTTAGAGTCTTACTTCTTTAAGAGTGTAACGTAGATCCTTTTCTCGAGGCTATCACAATCGCCAGTGCGTGTAACTTGGCCTTCCGCCGTAACTTCTTAAAAGAAAATACTATTGGACTTATACCAAAATCAGGGTACCGACTTGCAGACAATCAGTCAGCCGTTGCTTTACAGTGGTTAACATGGGAGGAGGAGAAACGTGGAGTAAAGATTCAACATGCGGGGCGTGGTAAAGAAGTTAAAATTAAAGGAATGAAAGTAGATGGGTTTGACGGTGAGAGAATTTACGAGTTTCACGGGTGTTACTGGCACGGTTGCCCCCAATGCTACTCGTATAGAAGAGAAGAACCTCTGCCGGAGGATCCTTCAGACTCGCTTCACTTGAGTTATGAGAGAACCAAGTCCAAAATGGCAAAATTTAATAGCTATGAAGTTGTAGAGATATGGGAGTGTGAGTTTAGAGCTTTGAAGAAAGACAAAAAACTCAATCACTTGAACCAATTGTCCATTCTAAACACACTTCCACTTAATCCTAGAGATTCCTTCTTTGGAGGTAGGACGGGTAATACTAAAACGTATTGTAAATGTGAAGAGGGAGAAACAATCCAGTATGTTGATGTCTGTTCCCTTTATCCGTTTGTTAATAAATATTGTAAGTATCCCGTTGGACACCCTACTATTTATGTCGGACATGAGTGCCGAGAGAGGGGTCTTGAGGTAGAGGGCTTGTTAAAATGTAAGATTCTACCTCCTTACAACTTGTATCATCCCGTACTCCCCGCTAAAATGAATAATAAATTGATGTTTGTGTTGTGTAGAACCTGTGGGGAGACTCTAAACCAAGGGGAATGTTTGCATGATAGTGAGGAAAGGGCAATGGTAGGAACATGGACCATGGATGAAATTAGAAAAGCTGTGGAAAAAGGCTATGTGATTTTGGACATGTATGAGTTGTGGGAGTATGAGGTAGCCACATACGAGAAAGGAGGACTTTTTACCGATTTTATTAATAAATTCTTGAAAGTAAAGCAGGAAGCTTCAGGGTATCCCGCTTGGTGTAAAACAGAGGAGGATAAAGAAAAGTATGTTTCTGATTTCTTTGAGCGTGAGGGTATTCAACTGGACAAAGACAAAATTGCTAAAAATGGAGGACTCAGGTCAGTAGCTAAATTAATGTTAAATTCATTCTGGGGCAAGTTTGGTCAACGAGAAAACATGACAAAAACTTCAATCGTGAGAGACTCTAAAGAATTATTCAAATCGTTAACTCAACCAAGAAAGAAAGTAAAGTTTGTGGAAGTAATTAACCAAGAGGTTTTATTAGTTAATTGGCAGAATGTTGATGATGCCAGTGAGGCTCTAAAAACTGTAAATGTTGTAATTGCGACCTACACCACTGCTCATGCCAGACTTAAACTGTATGAACATCTAGATGCTCTTGGAGGGCAGGTCTTGTATTATGACACGGACTCGTGTATTTATTTATACCGGGGAGGATTGTACAAGGTTCCTACGGGAGATTACCTCGGGGAAATGACAGATGAATTGGCAGGTGATTACGGGCCTGGATCTTTCATCGTAGAGTTTGTTTCTGGGGGGCCTAAAACTTACGCGTACCTTGTCTGGTCAACCAAAAAGCAAAAGCTAGAATCTGTGTGTAAAATCAAGGGCCTCACCCTCAATATGAAAACTTCCGAAACGTTAAACATTGAAGCTCTGAGAAAGATGGTCCTCAGTGAAGCTGCTGAAATACTAGAAATTGAAGAGAGTAGAATCAGGAGAACAAAGAGACGAGAAGTCGTTACAGTAAGTGAAATTAAAAAGTTTAAGATTACAGGACCCAAGAGAAAATTTAATGATGATCACGACACCCTGCCTTACGGCTTTAAAAAACAAAGAGTTGCTTAATGGAGCTGTCACTCACACGGGTACTGAGTGCATATACCTCTAAACATCAGCTCTATTACCTCATTCTGCTCTGAGACGCGGTACTGAACAGACGTGCCTGTGCTGTTACTGTTTGTCTCTCCTTGTAGAATGTCTGTTGAATATATTACACCCGCTATTCAAGCGGTGTTTTTAAAGTTTATATCTAAAAGAAAGTTAAATGAAAATTCTAAATTTCGCATTACATCCTCAGAGTATGAGTTCTTTCTTACTGGGCCATTAGACGTATTAGAATGGCCTTTGATGTTCTCGGAGTACATAGTAGATAAAATAACGGAGAACTACTCATCAAACACCTACATCGGAGTATCAATAAAGCATGGCGATGTTTCGGGAAATATACCATTCTTTCCTTTAGGGAATTTAACACCGTCAGTTTTTGATGATCACTTTGAACAAATATTTTGTAACGTTGAGAAACTATCTGGTGTTTTACGTCTTGAAGTAACACTTGTCTCAATTCCATGTTGCTACCTTCGATAAAGGGAGTACCTTTCCCTACGGAGCAGCGTTACTCTTGTATATACCACTTGTCACTAGTACAGTTACATCATTCTGCTCCAAGTCGTGGTACTGATCAGATGTTCTTCTGCGCTCCTTTTGCCTGTACTATTGAGTAAATTGTGACATGGCTGCTAAATACTATACATTCAATAACAAGCCGGTATTGGTTCTGTTTGATAGTGAAGGAAAGCCATGGTTTAAAGCTAAAGACGTAGCTACTGCTCTAAAGCATGTTAATGGCTGGAGTGCAGTTCGGAAACCTGTAGATGACAGTGATAAATTAACTGTTAGTAGTTTTTCTGACGCCCAAAAACAGGGCGTTGGACCGATTGAGAAAACAACGGTTTTTATAAACGAAGCCGGATTATGTTCTTTGATGTTAAAATCAAATACTCCTGAAGCAAGACTGTTAGTAAGAAGTCTGTTGCCGGAGAAGTTTTACCTTACTTACACAAATATGAAATATGAAAGTTCACTTTAAATGTAATTTTTTCTTTAAAATCACAAGTTCCCACTGTATGTATGTGTGTGTGTGTGTGTGTGTGTGTGTGTGTGTGTGTGTGTGTGTGTGTGTGTGTGTGTGTATGTGTGTGTGAATGAAGGTCCCTGGCGCGGGTGACGAAAAGCCCCGTAAACCTGTATGAAGGTCACTGGCGTGGGTGCGAAAAGCCCCGTAAACCTGAATGTGTGATGAAGGGCTTAGTAGATTGAGACGCCGGGCTAACACCTCGGCTACTCTTTCGAACAACCCGGTGTGAATGAAAGGACTATGTACATTGAGACGCCTGGCTAACACCCAGGCTACTCCTTGGAACAGTCCGTACGGTGGGACTTGTAAAAAAATAAAATAAAAAAAAATAAATACAAAAAGTAAAAAAATATAAAATGAGGTAGTGGAGTGGCTACCACAGTGAGAGGCGATGGTTGGGGCCTCTCACCCCAGAGGTTTAGGGCTCCTGGCGATGCTCTGGGTAACCAAAAAGAACGCGCCGACGCTCCTACGGCCTAGCCTAACGGCTTACCGTGGTGTGGAAACGTGAGCGTTCAAAATTATTTCACCGGGGTTAGAAGTGTTTGGCCGGGAAATTTAAGAAGTTTTGGTCAAGTTAAATATAGTTCCTAACCAAGTACTTTCAGCGGAGGCAAGAGTAAATGACCGAGAAATTTAAAGCACTACGGTCAAATTAATTGTAGTCCCCGTTAAAGTAACTTCACCGGACTTGGACATAATTGACCGGGAAACTTAAAAAGACACTACGGTAAAGTTAAATTTAATCCCTGGTAAAGTATTTTTTACCGGACTCTAAAGTAAATAGCCGAGGAATTTAAGAATTTTTGGTCAAGTTAAATATAGTTCCCGACCAAGTACCTTCACCGGAGGCAGGAGTAAATGACTCAAGAAAGGCAGGAGAAAGTTAAAACACAACGGTCAAGTAAAATGCAACCCCCGGTAAAGTATTTTCAGCGGACGTGGAGACGTTTGGCCGAGATATTTAAGACGTTATGGTCAAGTTAAATGTAACCCCCGATAAAGTATTTTTAGCGGACGTGGAGACGTTTGGCCGAGATATTTAAAACACTACGGTCAAGTTAAATATAACCCCCGTTAAAGTAACTTCACCGGACTTGGACATAATTGACCGAGAAATCACATGGTGAAAGTACCTCACGGACCCCGGCAAACAGTTTAGCGGGCCTGGAATCCTTTGGCCGAGGGATTTAAGAGTTTCAGTAAATTTATGACACTGCCCTCTTAGAACACCTTCAAGCGGAATTTGAAGTATTTGACGGAAAAATTACACCGTAAAATTACAACAGACCCACCGTTTTACAAAACTTGGACGCATATGACCAAGGAATTACATCGTCAAAGGTAAATGTTGCCCCTGGTTTCATGGGAATCATAAATAAATTACCGAGGAGAAAATACCATATAATTTACCATACTAAAGATCGTATTTCACAGTTGGTCGTCTTCTGATATGTACCCATGGTGTGTAATTTATGGCCAACTCTCCGATATTGGTGTTAGTTACAATCCTTTTACTAGTAAATTCAGTAAAATGATATATTTCTTTTTTGTTGGTGTTTCGTAACAGCGTTTTTCAGTAACTGATTTAATAAATACAACTACAACAAAAAGACAACTCTAATCTCTGTATTTGTTTAACTTTACAAAATACCCTACTGTCACCTGTCTCTTTTTTTGTACACATTATTTTAAATTTTTAAACAGTGGACTCGATGTACCACAAGGTCTAACTCTTTGAATCCTTATCAAGTGGGACCCATTTTGGGTCCCACCTACTTCCGGTGTAGTGTTATCAAAGGGTGAAGGGTTTTCTTGTCTGTCCATTTCTGCTAGTTTTTACAAGCCTCTTCTCTCCTTTCAGTTAATATTACCTTGAGATTTCTAAACAGTTCAATACATGTAAAGCTGCCCAAAGTAATCCTACTAAAATAAGCTTAACATTACAAGTATTCCTTTAGTTTGCATACACTACCCCATACACAACAGCTAAAACCCAGCTATTGGTATATTTATCTAATAAACAAGGCAGATACACATCCCATTAGAACAGCTAAAAAGTCAACATATTTTAACTATAATTACCTTAATTGTATAGTAAAAAAATAGCCATAGAGCCATTTTAGCAAAGGGCGGTGTTTTGGCCCCTTTACCTTCAGTAACTTCTCGTTAAACAGTCAGTCAAAGTATAATTTATTTTGTGTTGGTTTGTAACCAGTTTTCTTGTATGTTTAATATTTTTCAATCACAAGGATTTGACAACTGTAACTGAACTAAAGAGACTGCTCAAATCTTGGATTATCAAGATACAAAGCACGCAATCCGTACGCATGTAAGAGAAAAACACCGCAAAACTTTACTGGAAGAACGAGGGGGCGAAACGCCCCCCCCCCTAACCCATAATGAGAAACATACAATCTTTCTTAACGAGCCCGGTCTTTATTCGCTAATTTTAACACAGAGCTAGTTTTCTTGTATGTGAGTGTGTTTGTATAAACTGCTCAACCATGTCAGTGGCATGATTTAAGAGTAGCTGAGGTATTGGATGATGTAGGGAAAACAATGCCTGAAGAAGGGAGGAACGAAACGTTCCTCCCTTTGAATTTTCAATCCCAAACAGTTTATATCAATAAACCAGGATTATATTCACTTCATTTAATATACAAAACATAATTTAAAACTTTCAAATACCTTAAAAAACTAGTAAAACAGAGCTTGAGATATGGTCCTGTCCAGTTTTTGTGACAGAGTTTATGTTTTTGTAAATCGTAGTGGAGGTTAAAAAGTACATACATACCAAATTTCATTAAAATCGGCCCAGCTGTTCTTAAGATATTGATTTTTAAAGTATAGCTCCTTCAATTTTTGGATACTTTCCCGCAGTACAGAGTTTAAGTTTTTAAATCGTAGCGGAGGTTAACCGAGACATACATACCAAATTTCATTAAAATCGGCCAAGCCGTTTTTAAGATATTCAATTTTAAAGTTTTCACCCTCCATCATCCCCTAAACAGCCCCTTTTCCACCCTCCAACAAAATTGAAAGTTAGAGGATGTTAACAAGTACCTACGTACCAAGTTTCGTAAAAATCTGCTCAGCCGTTCTCGAGATATTAAAGTTTCTAGTTTTGGCGGCCATGTTGGATCCGCCATTTTGGTTAATATTTTAGTCATGTGGGCAGATGTCCCTCACGCGCGCCTACACTACGTAGTAGGCGGATTCTGTTATCAGAATTGCTCTAGGACTTACCGTTTTCGAGATATTAGCGATTTTAGGAATATTTTTACTAAAAAGAGAAGAATAAGAAGAAAATTCGGAGATAGAAGGTTAAGGCGGAGGAAGGAAGGTGAGAGGGAGTAAACATATCATAAGAAGAAGAAAACTAGAACACATAACCGGCAGAAGGAGGAGTTAGGGAGAGGAAGGAAGGTGAGAACAACAGAGATCACAAGTGATAACAAGTGGAGTAGGGGTGACAGTGATTATAGCTGGCCAATCTTTTTTTTGCAGTCCTTTGTATTTTAAATGTCTGTGACTTTGTGGATGTCCATGACTTTCTTCATTAACAGTCCATGAGCGTGACATAATGGCTCCATTATTCATAAATCAATGACTTTATTTGGTCACGATCTTTGGTTTAACCGTCCGTTACGTAACGGGAATTTTGCGGGAAAAAGTGAGGTTAGGGAATTTGGCGGGAAACATGGGCGCCGCCATCTTGGAGGCGGGGCCTAATGACGTCACAAGTCACGTGACCAAAATGCTGGCTTCTGATTGGCTTGCTAAAGCGCTGGGACCCCTACTCCACTTGTTATCACTTGTGATCTCTGTTGTTCTCACCTTCCTTCCTCTCCCTCACTCCTCCTTCTGCCGGTTATGTGTTCTAGTTTTCTTCTTCTTATGATATGTTGACTCCCTCTCACCTTCCTTCCTCCGCCTTAACCTTCCATCTCCGAATTTTCTTCTTATTCTTCTCTTTTTAGTAAAAATATTCCTAAAATCGCTAATATCTCGAAAACGGTAAGTCCTAGAGCAATTCTGATAACAGAATCCACCTACTGCGTAGTGTAGGCACGCGCGAGGGACATCTGCCCACGTGACTAAAATATTAACCAAAATGGCGGATCCAACATGGCCGCCAAAACTAGAAACTTTAATATCTCGAGAATGGCTGAGCCGATTTTTACGAAACTTGGTATGTAGGTACTTGTTAACATCCTCTAACTTTCAATTTTGTTGGAGGGTGGAAAAGGGGCTGTTTAGGGGATGATGGAGGGTGAAAACTTTAAAATTGAATATCTTAAAAACGGCTTGGCCGATTTTAATGAAATTTGGTATGTATGTCTCGGTTAACCTCCGCTACGATTTAAAAAACTTAAACTCTGTACTGCGGGAAAGTATCCAAAAATTGAAGGAGCTATACTTTAAAAATCAATATCGTAAGAACAGCTGGGCCGATTTTAATGAAATTTGGTATGTATGTACTTTTTAACCTCCACTACGATTTACAAAAACATAAACTCTGTACTGCGGGCTAGTATCAAAATAAATGAAGGGGCAGTAATTTAAAATTGAATATCTTAAGAACGGCTAAGCCGATTTTTACGAAACTCGGTATATAGGTGCCTGTTAACCTCCTCTACATTAAAAACCTAAACCCTGTACTGCAGGTAAGCATCGAAACAATTTCAGGAGCTCTACTTTGAAATTAATTTATTGAGAACGGCAGGACCGACTTACATGAAACTTGGAATGTATGTACATCTCCTCCTCCTCTACATCTTACCAAAATATAAACTCTGTACTGTGGATAAGTATCAAGACAGTTGAATGGGTAGAAAATCAATATCGTGAGAGCAGTTGGGGCGATTGAAATGCAATTTGGTACTTGTTAACCCTCGCTACAATTTAAACTCTGTAAAGAAGAAACATCACAAAAACTGGACAGGACCATATCTCAAGCTCTGTTGTACTAGTTTTTTAAGGTATTTGAAAGTTTTAAATTATGTTTTGTATGTTAAATGAAGTGAATATAATCCTGGTTTATTGATATAAACTGTTTGGGATTGAAAATTCAAAGGGAGGAACGTTTCGTTCCTCCCTTCTTCAGGCATTGTTTTCCCTACATCATCCAATACCTCAGCTACTCTTAAATCATGCCACTGACATGGTTGAGCAGTTTATACAAACACACTCACATACAAGAAAACTAGCTCTGTGTTAAAATTAGCGAATAAAGACCGGGCTCGTTAAGAAAGATTGTATGTTTCTCATTATGGGTTAGGGGGGGCGTTTCGCCCCCTCGTACTTCCAGTAAAGTTTTGCGGTGTTTTTCTCTTACATGGGTACGGATTGCGTGCTTTGTATCTTGATAATCCAAGATTTGAGCAGTCTCTTTAGTTCAGATACAGTTGTCAAATACTTGTGATTGAAAAATATTAAACATACAAGAAAACTGGTTACAAACCAACACAAAATAAATTATACTTTGACTGACTGTTTAACGAGAAGTTACTGAAGGTAAAGGGGCCAAAACACCGCCCTTTGCTAAAATGGCTCTATGGCTATTTTTTTACTATTACAATTAAGGTAATTATAGTTAAAATATGTTGACTTTTTAGCTGTTCTAATGGGATGTGTATCTGCCTTGTTTATTAGATAAATATACCAATAGCTGGGTTTTAGCTGTTGTGTATGGGGTAGTGTATGCAAACTAAAGGAATACTTGTAATGTTAAGCTTATTTTAGTAGGATTACTTTGGGCAGCTTTACATGTATTGAACTGTTTAGAAATCTCAAGGTAATATTAACTGAAAGGAGAGAAGAGGCTTGTAAAAACTAGCAGAAATGGACAGACAAGAAAACCCTTCACCCTTTGATAACACTACACCGGAAGTAGGTGGGACCCAAAATGGGTCCCACTTGATAAGGATTCAAAGAGTTAGACCTTGTGGTACATCGAGTCCACTGTTTAAAAATTTAAAATAATGTGTACAAAAAAAGAGACAGGTGACAGTAGGGTATTTTGTAAAGTTAAACAAATACAGAGATTAGAGTTGTCTTTTTGTTGTAGTTGTATTTATTAAATCAGTTACTGAAAAACGCTGTTACGAAATACCAACAAAAAAGAAATATATCATTTTACTGAATTTACTAGTAAAAGGATTGTAACTAACACCAATATCGGAGAGTTGGCCATAAATTACACACCATGGGTACATATCAGAAGACGACCAACTGTGAAATACGATTTTTAGTATGGTAAATTATATGGTATTTTCTCCTCGGTAATTTATTTATGATTCCCATGAAACCAGGGGCAACATTTACCTTTGACGATGTAATTCCTTGGTCATATGCGTCCAAGTTTTGTAAAACGGTGGGTCTGTTGTAATTTTACGGTGTAATTTTTCCGTCAAATACTTCAAATTCCGCTTGAAGGTGTTCTAAGAGGGCAGTGTCATAAATTTACTGAAACTCTTAAATCCCTCGGCCAAAGGATTCCAGGCCCGCTAAACTGTTTGCCGGGGTCCGTGAGGTACTTTCACCATGTGATTTCTCGGTCAATTATGTCCAAGTCCGGTGAAGTTACTTTAACGGGGGTTATATTTAACTTGACCGTAGTGTTTTAAATATCTCGGCCAAACGTCTCCACGTCCGCTAAAAATACTTTATCGGGGGTTACATTTAACTTGACCATAACGTCTTAAATATCTCGGCCAAACGTCTCCACGTCCGCTGAAAATACTTTACCGGGGGTTGCATTTTACTTGACCGTTGTGTTTTAACTTTCTCCTGCCTTTCTTGAGTCATTTACTCCTGCCTCCGGTGAAGGTACTTGGTCGGGAACTATATTTAACTTGACCAAAAATTCTTAAATTCCTCGGCTATTTACTTTAGAGTCCGGTAAAAAATACTTTACCAGGGATTAAATTTAACTTTACCGTAGTGTCTTTTTAAGTTTCCCGGTCAATTATGTCCAAGTCCGGTGAAGTTACTTTAACGGGGACTACAATTAATTTGACCGTAGTGCTTTAAATTTCTCGGTCATTTACTCTTGCCTCCGCTGAAAGTACTTGGTTAGGAACTATATTTAACTTGACCAAAACTTCTTAAATTTCCCGGCCAAACACTTCTAACCCCGGTGAAATAATTTTGAACGCTCACGTTTCCACACCACGGTAAGCCGTTAGGCTAGGCCGTAGGAGCGTCGGCGCGTTCTTTTTGGTTACCCAGAGCATCGCCAGGAGCCCTAAACCTCTGGGGTGAGAGGCCCCAACCATCGCCTCTCACTGTGGTAGCCACTCCATAACAAAATGCTACCTCCTTTTTATACTTTTTTACTTTTTGTATTTATTTATTTTTTATTTTATTTTTTTACAAGTCCCACCGTACGGACTGTTCCAATGAGTAGCCTGGGTGTTAGCCAGGCGTCTCAATGTACATAGTCCTTTCATTCACACCGGTTTGTTCGAAAGAGTAGCCGAGGTGTTAGCCCGGCGTCTCAATCTACTAAGCCCTTCATCACACATTCAGGTTTACGGGGCTTTTCGTCACCCGCGCCAGGGACCTTCATTCACACACACACACACACACACACACACACACATACATACAGTGGGAACTTGTGATTTTAAAGAAAAAATTACATTTAAAGTGAACTTTCATATTTCATATTTGTGTAAGTAAGGTAAAACTTCTCCGGCAACAGACTTCTTACTAACAGTCTTGCTTCAGGAGTATTTGATTTTAACATCAAAGAACATAATCCGGCTTCGTTTATAAAAACCGTTGTTTTCTCAATCGGTCCAACGCCCTGTTTTTGGGCGTCAGAAAAACTACTAACAGTTAATTTATCACTGTCATCTACATGTTTCCGAACTGCACTCCAGCCATTAACATGCTTTAGAGCAGTAGCTACGTCTTTAGCTTTAAACCATGGCTTTCCTTCACTATCAAACAGAACCAATACCGGCTTGTTATTGAATGTATAGTATTTAGCAGCCATGTCACAATTTACTCAATAGTACAGGCAAAAGGAGCGCAGAAGAACATCTGATCAGTACCACGACTTGGAGCAGAATGATGTAACTGTACTAGTGACAAGTGGTATATACAAGAGTAACGCTGCTCCGTAGGGAAAGGTACTCCCTTTATCGAAGGTAGCAACATGGAATTGAGACAAGTGTTACTTCAAGACGTAAAACACCAGATAGTTTCTCAACGTTACAAAATATTTGTTCAAAGTGATCATCAAAAACTGACGGTGTTAAATTCCCTAAAGGAAAGAATGGTATATTTCCCGAAACATCGCCATGCTTTATTGATACTCCGATGTAGGTGTTTGATGAGTAGTTCTCCGTTATTTTATCTACTATGTACTCCGAGAACATCAAAGGCCATTCTAATACGTCTAATGGCCCAGTAAGAAAGAACTCATACTCTGAGGATGTAATGCGAAATTTAGAATTTTCATTTAACTTTCTTTTAGATATAAACTTTTAAAACACCGCTTGAATAGCGGGTGTAATATATTCAACAGACATTCTACAAGGAGAGACAAACAGTAACAGCACAGGCACGTCTGTTCAGTACCGCGTCTCAGAGCAGAATGAGGTAATAGAGCTGATGTTTAGAGGTATATGCACTCAGTACCCGTGTGAGTGACAGCTCCATTAAGCAACTCTTTGTTTTTTAAAGCCGTAAGGCAGGGTGTCGTGATCATCATTAAATTTTCTCTTGGGTCCTGTAATCTTAAACTTTTTAATTTCACTTACTGTAACGACTTCTCGTCTCTTTGTTCTCCTGATTCTACTCTCTTCAATTTCTAGTATTTCAGCAGCTTCACTGAGGACCATCTTTCTCAGAGCTTCAAAGTTTAACGTTTCGGAAGTCTTCATATTGAGGGTGAGGCCCTTGATTTTACACACAGATTCTAGCTTTTGCTTTTTGGTTGACCAGACAAGGTACGCGTAAGTTTTAGGCCCCCCAGAAACAAACTCTACGATGAAAGATCCAGGCCCGTAATCACCTGCCAATTCATCTGTCATTTCCCCAAGGTAATCTCCCGTAGGAACCTTGTACAATCCTCCCCGGTATAAATAAATACACGAGTCCGTGTCATAATACAAGACCTGCCCTCCAAGAGCATCTAGATGTTCATACAGTTTAAGTCTGGCATGAGCAGTGGTGTAGGTCGCAATTACAATATTTACAGTTTTTAGAGCCTCACTGGCATCATCAACATTCTGCCAATTAACTAATAATACCTCTTGGTTAATTACTTCCACAAACTTTACTTTCTTTCTTGGTTGAGTTAACGATTTGAATAATTCTTTAGAGTCTCTCACGATTGAAGTTTTTGTCATGTTTTCTCGTTGACCAAACTTGCCCCAGAATGAATTTAACATTAATTTAGCTACTGACCTGAGTCCTCCATTTTTAGCAATTTTGTCTTTGTCCAGTTGAATACCCTCACGCTCAAAGAAATCAGAAACATACTTTTCTTTATCCTCCTCTGTTTTACACCAAGCGGGATACCCTGAAGCTTCCTGCTTTACTTTCAAGAATTTATTAATAAAATCGGTAAAAAGTCCTCCTTTCTCGTATGTGGCTACCTCATACTCCCACAACTCATACATGTCCAAAATCACATAGCCTTTTTCCACAGCTTTTCTAATTTCATCCATGGTCCATGTTCCTACCATTGCCCTTTCCTCACTATCATGAAAACATTCCCCTTGGTTTAGAGTCTCCCCACAGGTTCTACACAACACAAACATCAATTTATTATTCATTTTAGCGGGGAGTACGGGATGATACAAGTTGTAAAGAGGTAGAATCTTACATTTTAACAAGCCCTCTACCTCAAGACCCCTCTCTCGGCACTCATGTCCGACATAAATAGTAGGGTGTCCAACGGGATACTTACAATATTTATTAACAAACGGATAAAGGGAACAGACATCAACATACTGGATTGTTTCTCCCTCTTCACATTTACAATACGTTTTAGTATTACCCGTCCTACCTCCAAAGAAGGAATCTCTAGGATTAAGTGGAAGTGTGTTTAGAATGGACAATTGGTTCAAGTGATTGAGTTTTTTGTCTTTCTTCAAAGCTCTAAACTCACACTCCCATATCTCTACAACTTCATAGCTATTAAATTTTGCCATTTTGGACTTGGTTCTCTCATACCTCAAGTGAAGCGAGTCTGAAGGATCCTCCGGCAGAGGTTCTTCTCTTCTATACGAGTAGCATTGGGGGCAACCGTGCCAGTAACACCCGTGAAACTCGTAAATTCTCTCACCGTCAAACCCATCTACTTTCATTCCTTTAATTTTAACTTCTTTACCACGCCCCGCATAATGAATCTTTACTCCACGTTTCTCCTCCTCCCATGTTAACCACTGTAAAGCAACGGCTGACGGATTGTCTGCAAGTCGGTACCCTGATTTTGGTATAAGTCCAATAGTATTTTCTTTTAAGAAGTTACGGCGGAAGGCCAAGTTACACGCACTGGCGATTGTGATAGCCTCGAGAAAAGGATCTACGTTACACTCTTGAAGAAGTAAGACTCTAAATTTTATACACGCTTGGGCTAAGATTTCTACGTCTGAAATACAGTACTCTAAGATTTCATTTTTAAAATCAAACAAGTAATCTTCAGCGAGTCGTTCATCGTACCAGCTTTCGAAGGCCCTGTGTGGTTTCTCAAACATGGATTCGGGGCAGTAGTATTTTTTGTCAGGCATAGGACCTACATAATCTTGGTTCGCCAGAGTGTTAAAGAAGTGGGGAAAGTAGCCCTTTTTTCTCTCGGGAGGCAGAGGTTTCTCAAACATGGATTCGGGGCAGTAGTATTTTTTGTCAGGCATAGGACCTACATAATCTTGGTTCGCCAGAGTGTTAAAGAAGTGGGGAAAGTAGCCCTTCTTTCTCTCGGGAGGCAGATCGAAGGCGTTAGGGAGCGCAGCGAGGGCCATGGGAAAGTAGCTAAGTGAGTCCACAAACCTTACGTTGGCTACTTCAATCAAAATAGCTTTAGTTCCCTGAGGAGTGATGTTTGGGGTAAATTTAGTCTCTTCCATGATGTACTGTAAAATGAATTGAAAGTCAAAACCTTGCCCGTTGTGGGCAATTACACAAACATCTTTAAATTGTTTACGAATTTCCATTACATAGTCCATGAAGTGTTTTACTGGTTCTTTTTCAAATACCCTTTGCCGTTCCGAGCAAGTTTCACACTCGCCCCCATTAATACATTTAAAGCAGTACTGTTGAGAAACGCACAAGTTGACTTTATGTAATTTTTGCTCTGGGTCAGAGGGGAGAGACTCGTCTTGGCGAGTCTCCAGGTCAAAGAAAATAAACAAAAAATCACGGTCCTTCGGTGTTCTCCTATCTACCCTCATGAAACACTGATGCGCGGGGTCTTTGAACGCTTCACAGGGCTTACAATAAACTTCTCCGCATACATGAGCTGTCTTACGTTTTTTTGGATAAATCATTTTCTTACAGTCACGGCAGAGTTTTACAGTTTTACAAACTTGCCATTGATGGGCTACTAAACACCGCTCGTTTTTGAAGAAGCGACAGCAAAAACGACATGTTATGCCTCCGTGTTCTATTTTACAGGGCGGGGAGATGGCATGACAGGAGGTGCATCTGTTTGAACATCGGTGCTCTGCTTTGTGGTCAAAAGGAACGTGGCAGGCTTCACAAAAGAAATGACAAACAAACGCGGCAGTTAAGTTAGTTATAACGTTGTAATGACCGTTGTGAAAGAGAAGGTTAATTTTAAATTTAGCGTCTTCATTACCTCCTTCAAAATAGACATCCCGGCCTTTCTTGTCGTAGCTGTAGACAGTAATTTTGTATTTTTTAAGATGGAACTGGAATTTTTCAAGCTCAGGGATTCCTGCACCCTCCTCCGGCATTTCTACACGGGCTTTTGCTATGAGCTTATTAGCTCTGAAAGTTTGTCTTTTCCCCTTGTCCTGACGTATTGCTTTATACTGAGGATCACTTTTTGCATACGCTTTACCTACCACCAACGCTCTAGCCAGGCATAAATTGTCTTTGTTGTTAATTACTACAATACCCTTCCTAGCATAACATTCTTCATCAAATGTATTATAAAAGTCGGGTCTTACCCTCCCAGAACCTACTGGAACGTTTATCCGTGCTACATCTACTTTAAACGTGTCGGTAGATTTAATTGATTCGGAATTTGATTGAACAATACCCCCAAAAATCTCCCAAAGGACGTCACCGGTAATTTCTGAGACAGGCCTCAAATCTACGTACCCCGGTTCTTTACTTTTAAATTTATAGACTGTAATTTAAACCCGAGATAATCGGTAGGTTCAGCGTCGGCTTTGGATGCCTCTACAATTTGATTAAAACCTTGTCTGAGCCATTCAAACTCAGAGATGCCCCTGGGAGGTTTAGTAAATTTAAATACCCCCCGTCGCAGCAAACCTGCGTACTCAGCGAATTTCCAATGCATTGATATGTTTCTCACTAGTACATAAAGCCACTCACCAAGTTTGACAAAAATACATTCATAAATAAGTGATTTATTACATTTTATTTATTCCCCATAAGAATAACATTAGGACTGAGTACGCAGGTTTGTGGCAACGAGGAAGATAAGAAATGAGTTTTTATGCAATTATCAATGTAACTGAACCAGGTGAAGCTACTTACCATGTTTTATTAATTTATGTTCATAATTAAGGGAGATAGAAAACTTTACTTATTCTCCATAAGAATAACATTAGGGCTGAGTATGCAGGTTAGCTGCTACGGGGACAATCAACAAAACATTTATTTTTTGTGCAATTATCAATATACCAGTACAACATGAAGCCACATACCAAATTTCATCAATATACATTCATAAATAATCAAGATATCAAATTTTATTTATTCTCCATAAGGATAACATTGGACAACGTACTGTGTTTAGCACTTTGAATATCTCTGCAACGGTTTGACGTAGAATCACAATTTAAACACCAAAATGATTGTTTTGTGGAGCTGAAGTGATTGGTAAAAGAAAATGTGAAGTTTAAAGTAAAATTAACTGAGGAAAAGCCAAAAACCTTTTTCCCATAAGATTAACATGGGAGATTTTATGAGCATGTTTTTTAGATTTTTTCGCAACCACTTAACCTAGGTTAATAATTCAAAATACCATATTATTTGTTTTTTTAAGCTCTATAACATGGTCTAAACCTAAATTAAGTGTTTTAAAAACTTTAGGGTAAAAAATGCAAAAAACTGATTTTTGGAAAATTTAAAACCCCCATAAACCCCCCTTCCCATAGTCCGATTTTTCTGGTTTTCGAACTTAAAGTCATAAATGTCAGTTTACACATTTGAGCCAAATTTCATCGAAATCGGACGTTTTTTACTCAAGTTATCGCATTCACGGACACATATATAGATATATATATATATATATATATAGATATATATATATATATATATAGATATATATATACATATATATAAATTTGAACGAATAGTGTTTTGGACATCTGGGGACCTCAAAACAAAAAGTTATCATGGTCTCGGGCTTAAGTCTTACCATGAGACCTACGGTAATAGCTTCTTCCCTATAGGGGAAATTCGCTAAAATTCCCTATAGGGGAAATTCGCTAAAATAGTATTAGTCCCGTAAAGTCTGAATTTTTTAACATACGTTTGAGTGGTACTAAGTAATTGTACTGGATTTTGAGGGTCGTTTTTAGAAACTTCCATCCTTTAACACAGAATTAAATACTTAAAACAAGCTAAACTGATATGTTCTAATGTTTAAAACGAGCAAACACACCGACAAGAGTCAAGCTCACGAGGATACAACTGAATTACGCAGAATCAATAATAATCTGTGCAAGATAACACTTACGCAAGAGCAGCGCAGAAGAACGTCTGATCAGTACCACGTCTTGGAGCAGAATGAAGAACTAGAGCTTGTCGTAAGAGGTATATGGTATGTAGGAGAGCACAGTACCTCTGTATAACTACGCAAGTCAGAAGAAACACTAACACATAAACTACGCAAGTCAAATCAGAACTACAAGTTATCGAAAGTTAACTCTAATGAAGGTTGCAAACACTACTCTAGCCAAAAGAACAAGAATATAAAGTGAGATTACTGTTAGTCGGCACATACAAACACAACACTACTCTTGACACATGGAAGTGAGGTAAGGAAAAGTGAGGTTATGTTAGTCAATACATACAAAAACTGCTCCAACCAAAACTGTATTAAAGAACAAAAATAGAAAGTGAGGTTGCTGAGGTGAATTTACTGTACAAAAGAACCAGGGCAAAAAATCAGGTTACTGAGAGTGAGGTTATGTTAGTCAACACAACACTACTTTAGCCACAAGGAAGTGAGGGTATGTTTACTTTCTTTACTGTAAAATACCAAATCAAACTAATAAATACAAACCCAACACTACTTTAGCCAAAACAATAAACACGCATACATCACAAAAATAAAAGGAAGTACACCATGTACTGAAAATTAATATAATACAGTAAGGTTATACATTTTGGAGTGTAATGGGTGAGGTTAGAAAAAGTGAGGTTACACCAGCAATTCAGATGACTCTAAAAATCACACGACACTACTCTTGAAACGTGTAGTTAACTCTCAAAACTGGTGTTACTGTAGACTAGCAAGTCATAAAACGCTCTTAACATAGAAAAGTCAGACATGAACAAGACAAGTACATGAGAACGCGAGATTACTGTTATGTTACTCAGCACATACAAACACAACACTATTATAGTCAAATCAAACAATTAAATACAACGCAAAACACTACTCTAGCCAGGTCAAAAAAGAAACTGAGTTTACTGGGAGTGAGGATATGTTAGTCAACACATACAAACACAACACTACTCTTGACACAAGAAACTGAGGTTAATGGGAGTAAGGTTATGTTAGTCAACACAACACTACTCTAACCAAATCAAACAATTAAATACAACGCAAAACACTACTATAGTCAAATCAAACAAGAAACTGAGGTTACTGGGTGGGGTTAGGTTAGCCAACACATACAAACACAGCACTACCAAGTAAAACAAGATGGTGAGGTTACTTAATAAATAACAAGGACAGAAAGTGATATTACTGTTAGTCAACACACCCACAAGTATGATAAAGCCCTTTACACAAGGAAGTGAGGTTATGGTAACTCTCAAAGGTTACTGGAGGTGAGGTTAGTCAGCACAACATTACTGTAGCAAAGTCAAACAATAAACTGATGTTACTGTACACTAGCAAGTCATAAAACGCACTTAACACAGACAAGTCAAACACGAACAAAACACCCACGTGGGAACACTCGAAAGTGAGGTTAGGAAAAGTAGGGTTATCTTCGCCAAGCGCAGCAAACGCAGGGACACGTCAGATCGCAACGGAGAAGGGAGCAAAGAGAGAGAGAGAGAGAGAGAGAGAGAGAGAGAGAGAGAGCGAGATAATAGAAAGTGGTGGGGAGGTGGCTGATGCAATATGTTTATTTGTTACAGGAGGTAGCGACAGGGCAGTGGTTGCGGATGGGGACAGGTAGTGAACACCGTCTGGGTGTCAGGCCTGGAGGCGATAGTAGTGCGAAATTGTAGTGGGTGTGTCAAGCCTTGAGCGGATTAACATCACAGCCAACAGGGTTACTTAAAATGTTACATCCGTCAGCTACAGTACACTGAGATAACAGGAACTGCAGTTAGATACACAGAAGGAAGTGAAGGAGACAGAAGGACGCGAGGGTTAAACAATTACCAAAAATGGTAGATAATTAAACACAGAGGGTCAGCTAGTTAAACCATAGAGGGTTAGATAATCAACCACAGAGGGTAGCAAAAGAAAAACAGAGGGTAGTTATTACACCCTAATTCCATTCCTCATAAGAACCCATGTTATTCTATACTCCATAAGACTCCATGTTGGGGCCGAAGCGCGGGGCCTTACTACTTTGGTCCGTTTTAAATTTATTAAAAAGACGAAATGTAATGATTGACACTCACCATGCTCGTTTTATTAACATTGATTCATTTTGCGCATGGTACGGCTCGTTTCCTCAATTTAAACTATAATCTATGGAATTTTCAGTTTTCATAATACATTTCGTTTTAGCCGAATTTCTAGCCCTTATACTTATTCCTGTACTCAGACAGTTTAATTTCCTGATATTTTTAAATTGCAATATGCTGTTTAATTCCTATGTAGCAATGCAACATGTAATCAGGATGGTTATAGTTAGTCGTGAACGTTTTACTATCTTAAAACTTTATGTTGGCATGAAAGTAACCATCATAGACAAAGTTTACGTTGTTCTCAATGTAAATGTCGTAACCGGCATCACTTACACTGTTTCGTTATAACAGTGTGAGTAACTAACATACTCTGTTAGTTTTAACAGTCAATTAGCTAAGAAAGTGAAAATCCACTTGCCGTGTCAAAGAAGTGAAAACCTTAACTTCACGGTTGCAAATTACAAATTAAATAATTACTAACTTTTTAAACGGTCCAAATGGTTTTTTTGAACTATTCTTAAAAATACTTACTGTATTATTTTATTCTTTTAGCGAATTTCCCCTACAGGGAAGAAGCTATTACCGTAGTCGGCATGGTAAGACCTAGACACAGGATAACTTTTCGGTTTGAGGTCCCCAGATAACACCATTCGTTCAAAACTGTATATATATATATGTATATTATTTAAAAGCATTATTAACAAGTACCCTTTTTTGAAACATTTATATTCAGACTAACAAGTTTCAACCATAATGACCATCTTCAGAGTCAAACCTCAATAAATTTTCTTTTATATTAATTCACAAGTTAAGTAATATATATATGTCCGTGTGTGCGATAACTCTCGTAAAAATGGTCCGATTTTGATGAAATTTGGTACAAACATGTAAAGCAACATTTATGACTTTAAGTTCAAAACCAGCTAGATCACTCTATCCAAAGAGGTATTTTTTGGGGGTTTTGTACCGCAACAATTTTTTTGAGTTTGTTATATATCATATTTTAGTAAATTAAATTTTATTTTTCACTATTGAATTCTGCTTAAAAAATTTGGTGTTTTGATCCAAACCATAATGAAAACTAACTAACTTTTTGGATTACGTCAATTGGCTATAGAGATATTGAAAGTGCTAAACACAGTACGTTGTCCAATGTTATCCTTAAGGAGGATAAGACAAATTGTATATCTTGCTTATTTATTAACTTATCCTGACGAAATTTTATACATTTCTTCATACCGTTGTGGTCTATTGATATTTGCACGAAAAAAAGTTGTTTGCCAATAGTTCCCGTAGCAGCAAACCTGCGTACTCAGCCCCCATGTTATTCTTATGGAGAGTAAGTATAAAGTTATCTCTCTTAATTATGAACATAAATTAATACAATTTGGTATGTGGCTTCACCAAGTTGGGGAAACCCATTTGTTGTGCCCCTTGTTTCAGAAAACCTGCATCCTCAGACATCATTTTATTGTTATGGTGAATAATTCAAATGTTATAAATAATTTATTTTTGAATTTATATTGATGAAACTTGGTATGTAGCTATAAGTGGTATTAAGAACACATATATTTGATTTGTAAATTCGCTGAACAAACAGGTTTGCTGCTACGGGGTATTTCATTATCTAATAATTTCTTCCCATCTGAATCAATCAGGCCATACGCACTTGGAAATTTCTAGAAGATAGATAATGGAGAAATCCCAAATTTGGATTCAAAGTCTGATTCAAAGTAAGGAGAAGGACCGTATTCAGCAGCAAAAGAAAAACTTTTGAACACTAAATTTAAATTTGAGTTTTCTCCATATCCATGACGGTGATGCACCGTTTGTTTTGACTTTTGTTTTTCTAGTTGTTTTGTTAGATATTTAACATTGAAAACGTTAACCTGCCACCATTTTAAAACGAGAAATTGTAGGAAAACAGAATTTTTGTGGAAATTGTACATTACATATGTGAACATGTGTACCAAGATTCATTATTGTTTCTTAAGTCATCTCTGATGTATTGAGGTAAAAACTCTCCCACAGACCGATTTTCAGAAAATTGTTCGAAAATGGATGTACTAATCTTTTTGCTTTTTTAACCTCCCGAATAACCCAGTAAAGTTCGACATAGTGGAAGCTGGACACCCTGTATAGTATAATACAGTAGTACTTTCGAAGCCTGTACATGTTTTATAAAGATAACGCATTCAACCCAACAACTTAAAATGCACGGAGTAATCTGACATGAGGGGAGCGAATGCCCATATTAAAACGTTTACAACATCAAATATATTGTTTACACAAACATTTTTGTGCTAATGTTTTGGAAAATTGGAAAATATTTAATTTTTCGGTTGTTTTGATGCTCATAGTTTTATTGATCTGCAATGTTGTGTATTATAAGCTTAGGAGGAAGTCCAGTCAGGAGTGAAAGTAGATATGGGGGAATTTGTGGTGAAAAAAACTACATGAAAACTAGCATTTTCCTATGAAAAATCCCCATAATACAACGTACTACGTTTGATGTGCTAGAATAATGAAGGAGGGCTTGATTTATTTTTATTTTTAAGTTCTATCATTTTACATAAATTAAATTAAAATATGTTTTTTGGCCTAAGAACTTAAAATTTTAATATTCAAACCCCCCAAAATGGGGTTAGGGTTTTCCGATTGTTTTCCCAACGACCTGATATATATATATATATATATATATATATATATATATATATATATATATATATATATATATATATATATATATATATATATATAAAATACCTGATATATTATTTGAAATAAAAATAAATCAATCCCTCCTTCATTATTCTAGCACATAAAACGTAGTGCGTTGTATTATGGGGATTTTACATTGGAAAATGCTAGTTTTCATGTAGTTTTTTCACCCCAAATTCCCCTATATCACTTTCACTCCTGACTGAACTTCCTCCTAAGCTTATAATATGGTGTGGGCACCACATATATACCGTCTGGGCACCATATATATATGTATATATATATATATATATATATATATATATATATATATATATATATATATATATATATTTCATTTTAAATACAACACTTGTTCAGGGATCACGTTATGAACTTCTATGGTGATCCGAGCTTAGGTTTCACCGTGCGGGTCATGCTATTAGCTCACTTTTCCATGGGAAATTCGCAAATAACAAAATACTAAATACATTAATGTACAAACCTGCGACTAATACTAATTTACTTACTCTCACCATAGTTGTGTATTCCGTCCAAAGTGTTACACTATAATATTGAAAATTATTGGGCCCAACCTTATATTTGATTTAGCCTATTTCATGTATTAACAAATGCAAAATCAATCCTAGAATTAAGTATTTAATTGCAAGCTCGTCGGTAAAACATCGCCTTCGTGACGTGTGACTGAAAATAGCTAATATATCAGCTAACCTGCACGTCAAACGAAATGAAAGACAATGCAATGCTTACGACTAGTTTACAAAGTAACACACCATGACCATACAGGTAGAAACTAGTGAACTTATAAAACGTGTTAGTTCTATTTACGAATTTGCAGCATGTAAATAAATAAAATAATGTGTATAACTTATTATAAAATAGTACAAATTAATGTTAAATTTGTTATTATTAAATATAAAAGCTTAGGGTATTTTCTCTTACCTCGAAAATTTATTTGATGGTAGAATTTTAAATACAAACATTTTTTATTTATTTTAATTTTAAACCAATTGTAATAATGGTTTTAACGTGATTTTAACAGTCACTAAATTACTTGTTTTATAATATGACCAAATTGAAAATTGAACAGAATCACCGTTTGTTTATCGTTGAAGGGAAATGAGTTGTGTAGTGCCCAGAAAGGAAACCAAATCTAATTAAATTCTTATTTTTATTGGAAGAACAACTGAAGAGAATGGACTTACTACGTTCCGCCCCATTAATCAGTAGTTGTATATCTATTTTGATCTGTCTATATTTAATCACAATTATTTCAGAAAAGCTTGAGGTATTTCAGAGCTTTTCTGAAAGTTTAATCACAAGAAGGCAAGTTTGAAGAAATAAAACCAACCAGGCAGGGAAAGGACTCAAGCTTTGAATTTATAAATCAGGTGGGACATTGGTAAGAGATTCCAACTCATTTCAATGTTATAAATATTAAATTTGACATCCAGAAGATAACAATTATTGAGTATTAATAATTTCAGTTGAATATTATTAATAATTTATCGGTTTAAGAAAAATGTTGAATTATTTCAATGCAAATTTAGATTTGTATTTACAGCGTCATTTAATTTCACTGAGGTTAGCATTACAGCTGAATATGATAAAGAGAGTTTATCATATTTTCAAATTATTTTAACTTTTTTTTAATTTACGATATATTATGAACTTGGGACATTAATGTTTTTACCTCCCACGGCAAAGAACCGCCCTCGATATAACAAATCTTGTAGCCTACTCATTTGAGAGACGGTGTATTTAAAAATAAATAGTATTGCAACTAAATTTGAGTTTTAATATTTAAATACTCATTTTACTAACTATTATGTTTGTTCCGTAAATATTTTTTTAATTGTGGATGGTTGTAATGTTGACTTTGTAGGCTAAGCATATGTGTGAGGGTTAATTGTAATAGCTAATACGTTTGACACACATGTCCTCTGAAAGAGAACAGTTAATAGGTTCAGTTAATTACGATTCCCATTGTTTTAAATTACAGTTTTATGCATTATTTATAGTAAGCACGTAACAGTTAAATCAAATTTATTTTCTATAAACTAAACGGCTTTAATTTTCTGTGACGAACTAAACTTTAGGGCGAGACTACAAATTAAGAACAAACGTTTTATAAAACAACAAAATATGAAAATATGTATCATGGTGCTTATATACATTAATTATAATCTGCCAAAGGTTGGGTGGGAAATTTGTATTT